>OZ025243.1:75491919-75701919 GCA_964019155.1 Osedax fenrisi
ATTTTAGCAACTTCCTATTTTTAATATGAATGTAATTGTTTGTATATATGTATTGCATATTTATATCTATATGATGATGATGATGATGATTTATTATAAAAAATATAAAATCGAGAGCTATTCTCGAATATGTTTTAAAGTAGTATGATACATATATATATATATATATATATATATATATATATATATATATATATATCACTTCCTGTTTACATATATTTTATTATAAGACGTATATTTTTATCTCTTATAAAATCAAGTAATATCATTATTCAGATAAGTAATACATATTTATAATTCATATATTATTTAAACTTAATTTATTAACTTTACACTAATATATTTATTTTATTGATATATATTTATTTATACCTTATTTGATTGCTTTTTCTATAGTTATTAATTTTGTATTGACATTTTTCTATATAATATTTCATGCATCAGTGATTTTCTGTTTGTTTTTCTTCAATTGCTTTATACTTTTTTATGTACATTTTAGTTTTATATACATTTATTATATATCTTCTATTGAATTTAATTTCATATATATTTATTATATGTATTATAGAAATAATAAATAATTTGTAGAATTTATTTATTATAGTATTATATATAGATGCAAATAATTTAATTTAAAATAATTTTATATATCTTCTATTGAATTGAATTTTCATATATATATTTATTGTATGTAATATAGAAACAATTTAAATGATTTGTAGAATTTATTTATGTTAGTATTATATATAGATGTAAATAATTTAATTTCATATATATATGTATCTATTAGGTATTATATATTAATAATAAACATTATATATAATTTATTTATTTTGGTATTACATATTGATGTATATATATGGTTATAATTAGTCACATACATATTCTAATACAGTTTTTCTTGAGTTTTTTCACTATATAAATATATTTATTTATATTATATATAAATTTCATTCACTATTGATATTAAAGACTTAATTGATTTGCTGTGTATTTCATTTTACTTTGATAATGATTTAAATAAATACATTTTTTTTGTGTTCATTAAAGTTTATATTTTAAATTTGATTACATAACAATATTATTTCCAATATATGATTTTACATTCTATACAATTTTCTTGAATAGATTTATTTCTATTTTATATTTTGTACATCATACATTTCATATATGTGCCTATTTATATTATTTATTTAATTTGTTGCATATATATTTATATGTTTATATGTAGATGTAAATTTCATTATATTTCATTATCTTTTTAGGATAAGTATTGTATTGATTAATTTTATAATTATATATATTTATATATTTTCAGTGACATTATGACGCAAAAACAAGATATTAATGAATTAAAAAACTCTATTCAAGAACTGCGTACAGTTGTATCTGAATTAGTGAATAAAGTTGATGAACTAACTGCAGTTGTAAATAATAAAGATAAAACAATTATTGAGTTAGAACAAAAAATTAATAACCTTGAACAATTTTCAAAACAAAATAATATTATTATATCTGATCCTAAATTGAATTTTGATTTAACTCAACGTAATCTAGCACCATCTTTCATCACATTTGCAAAGGAAAAATTAGATATAATTATACAACCGTATGACATTGTTAAGATACATAAATTAAAAAACAACAAGAATAAACATAATAACATTTTAGTCAAACTACACCATAACTCTACTAAATTTGAAATTATTAAAAATTCTAAAAAATTAAAAGGCACTGATACATATATAAATGAACATCTAACACAATTTAATTCTGATATTTTCTACAAAGCTCGACAACTTCGAAAAGATAAAGTGATATTACATTGTTGGACTATAAATGGAATAACTTTTATTATAAAAAACGAAGATTCGTCTCCAGTAAAAATAACAGATATAAATAAATTCTCTGATATATAAATATTTTATTTTGTATTTATTTTTCGTTGTCGTTTGTTCTAATTTCATATTACATTCTATTTTTAACATTTTATTATAATTGGTATTTACATATATTTTTTATCTATATCTTTAATCTTTTATATTATCTTATTCAATTTTAACTTTTTAATATTTGTACTATATGAACTTGAATGAAATCTATCCGCAATTTAATGTTGATCAAATTAACAATTTTAGTTCCAATAATGATAGTTTTAATAATAATAATTTCTCAAATTGTAATTTTAATTTTCTCAATGAATCCAATTATTACACCTCAAATGAATGGAAGTTGAATTCTAATAAAAATAATTTATTTAATTTTAATATTATTAACATCAATATTAGGAGTTTAAAAAAAAATGTTGATAAATTAATTATGTTTTTGAATACGTTTGATGATCATTTTGATATAGTTTCAATTACTGAAACATGGTTGAGTGATAATAATATTTTCATTTTTAATATTCCTGGTTATAACCATATATGTTCAAATCGTAAACATAAAAATGGAGGTGGTGTTTTAATCTATATACGTGAACATTATCAATTTAATATTCTATCTACCATATCAAATAACTATTATGACAACATATCAATTGAAATTATTTTTGAAAAATCAAAAAACATTATTTTCAGTACAATATATTTTCCTCCTACTTTAGAAAAAATAGCTCACTCTACATTTATTGATTTCTTGATAAATAATTTTCAGCAACATGTTAGTAATGATAAAAAAATGATTATCTGTGGTGACTTTAATATTGATCTAGTGCATATAAATACAAATAAAGTGGCTAATACCTTTTTTGATACGATGATTTCACTAGGTTGTTCCCATCTAATTAATCGTCCAACTAGAATCGACACTAAACATAATTCTTCATCTATAATTGATAATATATTTACAAATTTTAATCTTAATATGAAAAGATTTTCAGGAATAATTATTTCAGATATATCTGACCATTTTCCAATTGTTTTAAATTTACAATTGTCTACCAAACCTCAAGATAAAGTTAAATCTACTAAAATCAAACAAAATCAAATTAATGATAGAACCATGTTTAATCTGTTTGAAATTTAAAAAAAAAACAAACTGGGAATTCATAAAAACTAACGATACAGAAAAATCTTGGAATTTATTCTTGGAATACTTTATCTTAAATTTTGATAGATACTGTCCAAAAATGAATAAAGTCTCCCACAAAAATAAACTCATTCCATGGAATACTCGAGATCTTAAAAAGGCTTGTAGAAAAAAACAGATATTATATAAAAAATATAAAATATCTAAATCTGAAAATGACTTATTTATTTACAAAATTTTTAAAAATAATACAACATCTTTAGTTCGAGAAGCTAAGTAAAAGTATTATTCAAATCTGTTAAAAAATTGCTCTGATACAAAAAATACATGGAATGTACTAAATAATTTACTTAATGTTAAAAAAAAATTCAAACAACTACCTGACAATTTTAATGTAAATAATGTGAATATTGTTGATTCTAAACAAATTGCTAATGAATTTAATTCTTTTTTTTAGAGACATTGGTTCTAATTTAGATAATAATATAAATAATTGTAATGATGATGACTTTAAATTCTTTTTACCTGAACCTAATATACATAGTTTTTTTTTAACACCAGTAAGTTCAGAGGAAATTATTAAAGTATTAAATGAATTCAAACCAAAAAAATCAAGAGATCATTATGGCATATCCATGCAGTTACTTAAATGTATTTTTCCTGTATTGGTTTATCCATTTGTTTTTCTTGTAAATTTATCTTTTGAATCAGGCGTTATACCGGATTTCTTAAAATTATCAAATATTATCCCTTTACACAAAACTGGTGATGATACATTTTTTAATAACTATCGTCCAATTTCTCTCACCTGTCAATTCGCAAAGATTTTAGAAAAAATATTTTATTCTCGCTTTTATAGTTTTTTATCATCTTTTAATATATTATCTCCTTCTCAATTTGGTTTTAGGAAAGGATACAGTACATCACATGCAATATTTAACCTCCAGTCACAAATCAGTACCTGTTTTAATAATAACAATGTTGGCGCAATAATCTTTATTGATTTAAAAAAAGCATTTGACACAGTTAATCACAGAATATTACTTTTTAAATTAAAAAATATTGGAGTACGAGGCATTGCACTTAACTGGATAATGAGCTATTTAACAAATAGATATCAACAGTGTATATATAATGATGTAATTTCAGATAAACTAAAAGTCATAACGGGTGTACCCCAAGGCACCATCCTAGGACCCATTTTATTTTTAATTTATATTAATGATATTACAAAATCATCTTCTTTATGTAAGTTTACCATGTTCGCAGATGATACTACTTTATATTTTGAAAATACATCAGCCGAATTACTTAATTATATTTGTCAAACTGAATTAAAAAATATTAATAAATGGTTAATATATAATAGATTATCATTAAATTTAAATAAAACTTGCTTTATGTCTATTAATTCAAGAACTATTATAAATATAAATTTAAATAACAGAAATATTGAAAGAGTTACATTTTATAAATTTTTAGGCGTAATTATAGACGATATATTAAACTGGAAACAACATATCTTGTTTTTAAAATCAAAACTAAAAAAAATCATATGGATTACCAACATTATTTCCAAATTTATAAATAAAAAAAGCATTACTTCATATATATAATTCCATATTCTTGCCTCATATAAAGTATTGTAACATATTTTGGGGAAATACATATAAATCTAATGTATCATGCATATATATTCTTCAAAAGCGAATGATAAGAATTATATGTAAAAAACATTTTTTACATCATACTAATGGACTATTTATTGATAATTCTTTATTAAAAATAAATGAAATTACATATATAAGTACATGTGAATTTATGTTTAAAATTTTCAATGATCTTCATCCTGTTATAACAAATGCATTTTTTTCTGTAACTTCATCATCTCACAACACTAGGAGCATAAATAATTTCTCAATTATTAATTTCAAAAAAGAACTATGCAGAAGAACATTAATATACATTGGACCAATTACCTGGAATAAGCTTGATAATATTTTAAAAAATATTTCAAATTATAAATTATTCAGGAAACGTATGTATACACATTTGTTATCTTCTTACTCAGTATACTTATAATCTAAATCTCATTTTTCTAATTTTATATCTTTTATCATGTCTTTTATCTAATATTGTATTATATACTAAGATCCACATTTTATTCTTATTTTAATTTATTGACGTTTATGTAAAAATTAAAAAAAAATTAATACTTTTGAGTGTTTTACTTTACAATATTTTATTTCCCCGACATTAATAATATTATTTTACTGAATTTTTGCATTTTATATTTGAATTTACTTTCATGTTTTCTTTCTTTTTAATTGACGTTTATATAAAAATAATAAAATTAAAAAAAACTGTTAGGTATTTCTTTTTTCTTTAGTATTTTCTTTAGTATTTTTTATTTCCCTCTGACTAATAATATTATTTGACTTTATTTTTAATTACATAAACATTTTGTATTGAATCTTTTTTCTTGTATACTTGATTATACTTCTTTGTTTTATTTCTCTTTATTGACACTTATATAAAAATTAGTAATTAAACTAACATTTCAGTTTGAACAAATATTTTACATTCTTTACATTATTATAAAGTATTACAAAAAAAATCCTAAAACTTATTTACTGAAAAAAAAAAAAAAAAAAAAAAAAAAAAAAAATGTTACATACATTTCTTACCACCTTTCTAGATATTCTTTTTGTTATGTTTTATTCAGTTTTATTCAGTTTTACTTCATGTTACTTCATTTTTTTCTTCTTTTATACTAATACATCTATATTTTTGTTTAGTGTATTATTTTATAGTACTTATTATTTATTTTAGTTATTTATTTATAAATAATTAAATGATGATTACATAATTTTATGGCAAGTTCAAACAATTTATATTATTTTTCTATTTTATTCATTGTATTGTATCTATGTAAACAGGAAGTCATCTAATATTTTATAATATTTTATTTATTTAGTTTTTTTTTGAACTTGCTTTAAGATTAAGGGTAATTGTCTCGATAAGCTTTAGCTTCTACAAAAACCCTGGTGCAAACCTAAATCTGATAATCTGAATCTGATAATCTGATATATATATATATATATATATATATGATGATGATTTATTATACACACATATAAAAGCGATGGCTATTCTCGAATGTGTTTTAAAGTAGTATGATACACACACAATGAGCGTCGCACATATATATAATAATAATAATAATAATAATAATAATAATAATAATAATAATAATAATAATAATAATAATAATAATAATAATAATAATAATAATAATAATAATAATAATAATAATAATAATAATAATAATAATAATAATAATAATAATAATAATAATAATAATAATAATAATAATAATAATAATAATAATAATAATAATAATAATAATAATAATAATAATAATAATAATAATAATACTAATAAATAGTGCATGAGTAATAGTATAACGAAAAACAAAAATAGAAAGTAGAAGCATATATATATATATAATATATATTATATATATTATATATATATATATATATATATATATAAGTTAAATATACATGTTACATATATAAGGTATGTAAGGTAATATTTAAGTTTATCGTTTCTTGGATATATCGTTGATTTCTGTATATAGTTTGGAAGATTGTTCCACGTAGATGCATATATATATATATATATATCTCATATATTATATTATAATAATAGTAAGCATGTTATTAATACACCTATGAACATACTCTTAGATTATATAAAATACATACACAAAACACACAACACATATACATGATATAGTGATAACGTCCGTTGGTTTCAAAATATTAATACACACACACACACATATATATATATATATATATATATATATTAAATAACAACAACGTAAGGTATTTGTAATGGCCTACTTATAATTATAGATGTACGGAAGGGACTTACGGAGAACGATGCGAATCTTCATTGGGTTAGTTAACAATTACTTATAACTATACGTAGTTATATATATATATATATATATGTATTATAAGTGTATTATAAGTGTAGTATGTATAAGTACTTAAGTATCTTACTTATGTTGTAGTCAAAGTGATAGTATACTATAGTCAATAGAGTTTAAATCGGGCAAGCTATGAGTCACGCCGTGACCGCAAGTATTATAAGCATACACATCACGTGATAACTATCATAGCCACCACCGTAGCTGGTATCAATGCGACCTATAGATGGGTATGCTACCTAGATAGGTATCGCTATAGCTCGCTAATGGACACGTATTCAACATACGTGGTACCTCGATTTAGATAATTTAAGATGGCCGACCATAACATATATGATAACAAATATTCAAACAAATAATATTGATTTTAAATACATTTGATTTTTTTTCTATATAATCTTGTAAATGGGTTTCATTTATATCAACAACAACAATTATTTATATGTATTATATATTTATACTGCATTATAATTGCAACATTTAATTTGATTAAATAATACTTTATATGTGATGGTAGGCCATCTTAAGTTACCTAAATCTAGGTATCAAGTCTATTGAAGAAAAATAACCTGACTACCAATCTAGGTATACTATATATATATATGATGCGACCTAACTCTATAATAATATCCGGTCTGAAGGCATTGAACGAAAGCGATATATATATATATATATATATATATATATATATATATATATATATATATATATATATATATTATTAATTATAATTAATAAATAAATGATCGACTATCGTTTAAAAATTGATGCCTTAATAAGATCGACTTCGAAGAGACATTAGATTATATATACATATGATTATTAGTGAACAGTTTTCCTAAAGTCATGAATGTGATGAAAGAACTCCGCCAAAATAACCATAATATATATATATATATATATAACGATGTAGTGAAATTACTTACCACGAAACATACGATATATAATAAATCACTTTTAAGATTCAACTAGGAAATTATTTAATTAAATTATAATAATAATCACATATATATATATATATATATATATATATATATATCTAAATATTTATCTTATGTATAATTATTTTATATTATCAATTTATCGTGTATGATCTTTTATTATCGTTTACACTTGCGATGACGAATATACAAGCGCGTATACGCTATTATCTATATATAAATAAATAAATACTTGCCTCCCCATAATACAGGATACGATGAAGTGTATCCGTCTGATTTGAACCTGTGCAGTCTGGTACAATGTCTACACGGTGGAGGTTGTGTCCTCGACAAAGGGGTGCCCGAGTGCAGGTAATATCTATAATGTTGTATTACGTAACCGACGTGTTATTACGTAATAAGTGGTAACGATGATACACTGTTAGAAATAAATGGTATAACATTGATTAAAAAATGGTATAACCCCGTGGCGTCCTGGTACACCATTTACGGTATAACAAATTAAAAAAGTTATACCATATTTTATAAACATTTATACCATATTTTATATAAAGTTATACCATAATTTATACCATATATTATATAAAGTTATACCATATTTTATAAAAAGTTATACCATATTTGATATAAAGTTGTTCCATAATTTATTAAAATTTATACCATATATTATATAAAGTTATACCATAATTTATAAAAAGTTATACCATATTTGATATAAAGTTATACCATAATTTATTAAAATATATACCATATATTATATAAAGTTATACCATCATTTATTAAAAGTTATACTATATTTTATTTAAAGTTATACCATAATTTATTAAAATGTATACAATATATTATATAAAGTTATATCATAATTTATTAAAAGTTATACTATATTTTTACAAGTGTTTATAATAACGTTCTATTCTATATTATTAATTTATATATGGAATCGACATTTATAATGATAATTTATTTTCTAAAAACCACATATATGTTGGTGTAACAATATTGTTAATTAACGGATACATTTTAGAATACATAACGTGATACAAAATTACATAAACAATTAATGTTTTTGGACATGTTATGAAACAAATAAAATTAACAATACCACTTAATAAAATACGAAATAAATTATTTTGAACGAAAACCAAACAATTATCGACACACATAATAAGCATCCTCTTTTCTGATATATGGAGTCATTATTTCCTGCAATTAAAATTCAAATATTTATATAAGTTATATATATATATATAGTATACTAGAGTATATAATAATATTGTATATTATATAATAGTATAAATATGTATCTTATAAGAAACTTTATACAGTTAATATCATATATGATAATACTATAGTATATATATAATATAGTATACTATATATATAAAGTACACGTTAGAATTGTAATTAGAAAAATCCTATATATTATATTAATTACTGCAGTTGTATATATAATAGAGTACTATACTTTTGAATTAGCATACGAAAAATCATAAAATAACTATAATATTAAATCTATAGTTATTAAGTAATTATTAAGTAACCTTATCTTTAAGGGATAGAAGGATATTGATAATATTTGTACAACAGTTAACATTATTTATATATATATATACCTATTATTAATATTATTTAAATTTAATTACATTGTGAGCTAAAAATAAAATAAATAATTGACCATATATGGATATATAGTATACTATCCATGGACTAATAAAATATAATTGCATATTTATTTTATATAGATATTTAGCTAATGTTATTAATTAGATAACTAAATTACCTGTTTGATCAGCTTGCGTATTATCAGTTCGCGTACATCAATATATTCGTCTATATATTTTTGTATATACGTTATATGCTTTTTCATCCCCATCAACACACTATTCCTCTCCGGCAGTTTTTATAATATTTTAAATGAAATTTGAAATTCTGCTAATAATTCTTCAGTTTCCTGCATATTAATATATAGCATATAGTTATCATAATTTTATAATATATATATATATATATATATATATGTAATAAAGTGAATGTTATAATACAGTTTATTAATCAAAGCAAAGACCTGTTGAACATAATAATAATATAACATAATAATAATTATAATAATAATAATAGTACCTACCCGATGAGATGCAGACTGAAGAATGAGGCAATCTCACCGAGTGGAATTTATTCTATAGACAAATAACGAAATATACTTTACAGACGATAACAATATAAAATATCAGAAAAACAAACATTTACATGGCTATGGCTATGCAATTAACACAGAGCGAGACACCGAAATCTAGTCTAAAATTTGTATGTAGATATATCGATTTCTGTTACGTAATGCTAAATTCATTTTAATGTATATTACATTAATCAACATATCTACAACTTTGACTTTATAACATGTATATATATATATATATATATATATATATATAATATATATATATTATATATATATATATATATATATATATATATATATATATATAATTATATAATTATATTCTAACAATTTAATTATATATTATAAATAATATATAAATATATTATAAAATTATATATTATATAAACTTTTATATTATAATATATAATATGATATAATTTATATATATATATATATATATATATATATATAATATAAGTATAAATACCTTATGTATATTGTAATGTGTTGAAAAATAGATGCTTCTCATGTTGAGTGTAGAGTGGATATAGAATATGTTAATAAATAAAATGGAATTATATATATATATATATACTCGAATAATTATAAGTATATGTATGTAAAATATAGGAAATATGTATATGTATGCATATTTCCCTATGGGGAATCTATTTAGTTTCTGAAAACCAGTTTAATTGCAATTAGAAGCAATAAATGCTATGTTTATAATAATATAACACAACAATAAGTAAACTGTTATATTAAGGATATTATGAAGGATACTATTATGAATTATATTTCTTATACATTTTATTTTCAATCAAATATAAACTTAATTTTAAAATGTTATGGTATAACTGGTATTTCCATATTGTATACCATATAATTCATAAAGTTATACCATTATATTTAATAGCTAATGGTATAACTAAAAATTAGAAATGTTATACCATATAATTCGTAATCTTATACCATTTAAATTAAGCTATATGGTATAACTAAAAAAAACAAATGTTATACTATATAATTTGTAATCCTATACCATTTCAATTAAGCTATATGGTATAACTAAAAAAATCAAATGTTATACCATATAATATGTGATCTTATACCATTTAACGTAATTGTATGGTATAACTCGTATTTCCATATGTTATACCATATAATTCATAATGTTATACCCTTATTTTTAACAGTGTATGAGCATTACCTAGAACGGTTGCCATGGTAATAGGGTACGCACACCGACGTGTAACCTCGTTGTTAACTAATCGAGAAATAACACACATATATTAATAAGTTAATATGTATTATATTTCAATATATTAATTGCTAAACTAATATATATATATATATATATAATTATATAATTATAAATATATATATATATATATATATATTTATAATTAATATTAATTTATAGGTGTCAAAAAGGATATATAGGAGAAGTCTGTCAAAGTTAATACATAGTTATATATATATATATATATTCAAGATATATAGTCATAACTCTATAGACACTAACTTACTAACTTTATAAAGCATCCCTAGCAACGAGTAATATACAACAACAAGTATCAGGCAGTACGGTAGCAATATATAGTGCATTTTCCAATACTATTCGATTTTAAAGTGTGAGTCACCAATTAAACATAGTTGTCAATGTACGAATACAATTAAATGTTATACAAATTCTAGTCTATTTATATACTATATATATATATATATATATATATATATATATATATATATATATATATATATATATATATACGCGCGGAGAGCTAAAGCCAGCGAGTGTAGATTAGATGTACTAATGACCCAACACCAAAGATAACGAGGTATACATTACGTCACGTGTGAGATAAGTTAACACGTCAACGCATGCGCCTACAGTAGAGGTGAACGAGCACGCAGAGGTTATGCAGAAGGTCAAGGTAGACGTGTGTGATATTTTGACCTGTAAAAACGGAGCCGCTTGTATCGTAATCAAGGAAACCCCGACTTGCAGGTTTATCATCTTTGTAAGGATATTATATTTGTAAGATTGTTATATTTGTAACAGTAATATATTATAATTAGTAACGTAGTATTGTAGATTTTTATTTTACAAAAATGTTTACAAATATGTGTCATAACTTTATATTTTGGTAACCCTCTACGGTTAATATATGTATATCAGGTTTCGGTTTTAATAATGAACTAGTATATCTTAACCAATCAAATCATTATATTAAATTATTTTAAAATCTGATTGGGCTAGAAGTGACTTTTGCATATTTAACACCCCAACTTTAATTTTATTTACATATTAATGTTCTAGACATCACTAATAATTCTTAACAAGTATACATAATTTGTAAATATTATTCATATAATGATTCATATATATATATATATATATACATATACACACACACATATATATATATATATATATATATATATATATATATATATATGTATATTTATAAACTTATATGTTATAGGTGCAAAGAAGGGTTTTCTGGTATCGATTGCCAACATATAGTATGTTAGTATATATATATATATAAGTATATAGCCTATGTCTATTTAGTATAACGTCAAGGGAATACCTATATGAACACGAAGTTCATCGAGTTACTTAACATGTTATATTATAGCAACTATTTTTCAAAGGACACGTTTCTTAAAATCTTTGCTAATTGAAATAATGGAAATACTACTTAATTACGTTTAGAAACAATTCTTGACTTAAGATAAATTAATATCTTTATTTATTAGACGTTTTTCTAAAAATAAGAGCGTCCTATATTCTAGTGTTCTCAACTCCGCGATAATCTCAATGGACGATCGCCCCGCTAATGTTTACTATTCTTATAGTATTTGAATTCACTATGTTCATTATAGAATATGTATAATTAATCATACGTTTTAGTTTCTATAGAACTATATATATTTATATACAATGACACTTAATTATTTCCAGATAATACCAATGCATGTACGATTATGAATTGTAAGAATGGAGGGACATGTAAATTAATCAACGGTTATCCAGTTTGCAGGTTTATAATACTCATATAAAATCGATTATGTAATGTAGGTGTTATATTATGTAATGATATTTTAGATTATATAATTTAAATGGCACGTTTTTAATAGTGTATTGCACTAAAATACCGAACAGTGCAATGCATTACTTTAACATTACTTCCATATATGGAGTATATATATATATATATATATACATATATATATACCATAGTATAATGTGTATGTATACACTATATTAACATTTAAATATATAATTAGGTATTTGTAATGATAACTAAAATAACAATATTGCCGATCATAGGTGTGCTGGAGGTTATACTGGTATAATATGCGAACAAACAAAAGGTTATAATTATATAGTATATATATATACACACCAATATATATATATATATATATATATATATATACGTATATATATACGTATATATATATATACGTATACGTATATTTGCATATTTATTTAGCAATTTGAATTTAATTTTACTTCTAAATAACATTTTTTATCTAGTCGTTATATTATTTAAATCAAAAATGTAATTAATATTTTATAATAATTTTCTACATTTAGTATTACATTTTCTACATTCTATGATTTAGTTTATGACTTAGATCAAAAACCCATGTATGATATAGAAGTTCTATTGAACTTATAGATATACTAACCTGCACTTGGTAATGAATTAATATAAAACGAATAAATATAAAGAGTATACAAATTTTGTAAGTCAATTTTGTTCTATCTCATAAAAAATACAATAAAATTAAATGTAACTCTCAATACCATAAATATTATCATGTATATGTAACAATAAAAGAATAATAAAATACAATTAAAATATTTATTAACATATTTTAAAAATAATAAGTTATATTATTATTTAATATATATTTAATAATAAATATAATTATTTTTTATTATCTATACTTATCTTTTAGTATATTAAATATTGGAATAATTGAATATAGGAGATATATATAAATAAATTTCACATAATATAAAATATACATTATATAATGATATCATGTTATTTATTTATACCGAATTTCTTCTACTTATTATTTGTAATTGGTATTTTAATTTTTATTAAAAATATAGAATTTCTATAGTAATTAAATTATATATATATATATATATATATATATATATATATATATATATTTTGCGTATAGGCTTAAGTAATCTATATTTTATATTTTATATTATTTTATAATTTATATTATATGTTGATATTTATTTTATGATAAGATGCATTGAAAGCGATTATAATTATCCTAGAAGAAAGTGTAATATCATATTTCATTATATTTGTTCAGATAACAAAACGATAATGATAAACAAAAATTGAAAGAATATATTCTGTATCTTAAGATATATATCTCTTCTAAAGGGTGCCACACTAACACTTCAAGCTTTTCTATTGTTATAGTTAAACCTCCACCAATTTATTATTTTTTTCTTATAAGATATCAAATTAATATTTATTTATATTATTGTAATAATGAATCATACATTTCGATTTTCGTTGTTCATGACTCATACTTATTTGCAGGTACTAAGGATTTATGCGCAGTAATGACTTGTTTGAATGGAGGAAAATGTGAAGTACTCGGCATTTCTCCATTTTGTAGGTTTATATCGCTAGATTAGGAGCTATAATGTAATTTAGGTATTAGATTAGGCCTGTTTAGGTAATATATACATTTCAAAAATTAAATTATATTTTCTATTTCAGAAATATACTCTATAGATATATTATAGTATATATATAGATATACTATATATAGTATATACATAAGCTAAACTATAATAATATAATATATAACATGTACACTATATTAAACATGTAACTAGATAAATAAGTGTTGCACGCGTAGTCGTGATTAATAATAATAATAATAATAATCAGATTGGTTCGTCGTAATAAACGAGAATGAACCCAGGTAGATATAGAAGTTCATTGAACTTATCGAGATATCTACCTGTCAGCAAAAGGAATGGAAAAAAAACAAACAGTAATAAAATTTACAAAGATAAAATAAAATTGGAAATTATTATAACATAAAATAACAATATCACCCGTTGTAGGTGCGCCGAGGGATACAATGGTACATTATGCGAAACTAAGACAGGTTATAGTTATACATAGTATATATATATATATATATACGTAGTACAGCATATATGTATAGTATAAGCATAATACATATATTTGTGTATTGTATATGTTTGTGTGTGTGTGTGTGTATTTTAATTGCGAATTGCAAAATTCGATAACTATGTTTATAATATAAGTACGATAATGTAGACATCCGTATTAATATTGTAATTAATACACACATATACACACATACACACACACACACACACATATATATATATCTAAAAATGAATTAATGATTAAGTCACCTATTATACAATCATATTTCAAAAAGAAATCGTAATCTAATATTATCACTAAATATTAAGAAATTATGACAGTATTATGTATTATGTATTATGTATAAGTATTATGATAGTTGATTGATCGATTGATTTTTTCATTTAAACACTAATTTAATTATGCAATTCGCATAGTGTGACAAAACTATATACAATAGGCAATAATAAACATCATGCGTAATACACGGACGAATGTAGCTGTAGTTCAGACATCGTGAACGAGGAGGTAATTCTGTAGTTTGCGTTTGAAAGTGGTGGTCGACGTGTGGGAATGGTTTTGAGGTATACTACCTCCATATATGGAGGTAGTTGATTCCAGAGGAGGCTGGCGCAAATAGAGTAGCGACGCTTCTTTAGTTGTATCCGTTGAAAGGAGATATGTTCAGACAGGACCGTATCTAGTTAGATTACCGTAGGTTACCCGGTGGAGTATGGAGTAAAATAAGTGGATAAACGTAATCAGGTTACCTATAGTTCGTAGAGAAGAATCTAGAATGGATAGTAATTTAAGTTAAGCGATTTATTTCGAAAGTGGCCAGTTTTTCGCCGTGTTCGTAGGTCGGCGATGCTTCTAGTGCAGTCGGGTTTCTTTAGTCTAAGGGATCTGTTAGTTCATCGATCGATGCTTGTTACGTATCTTAGGTATACATAATTCCGTCTTATAAGACGGAAGTAGGATATGTATGCACTAGTGAGGTCGAGAGAGAACTAAAGTCTGGGTTATAGTGCGATGGTTTTTAAAAATGTAATTTAATATATGGTGGAATGTGGAGGCTTTTAAGATTGATATGTATTTATCGAATGTAATTAGATGTTAATATGTATTCCTAGATATTATATCGTTATGGAAGGAGGGATAAGTGTATGACCTAGGCATAGTCGTGGGAATATAGCGGTGATAGGGGGAGTTAGGAGGTTACATCAGGTAAAATGATCGATGATGTTATTATTACCCACTACACTTGTACACTGTACATTGTACATGTACATGTGTAAGTAATACATTTTACACTGTACATCGTACACTAGCAGTAGTGTATGGTACATATACAATACATATAAGACATACGATCGAAACTGTATGGGTATCGATAAAGAATTATACGCATTATTATTATAATCATCTTATATACCTATATATATATATATTACATATTATACTATAATATATACAAATAATTTTATTATTTGTTTTTAATCCAATATATAAAAACTATGTATATATATATAAATAATAATTCTAAATTTATAATTCTACTATAATTTACTATAATGTATGAGTATTTTTTGTATAAAATATTTGAAAATAGCATATTAAATTACGTAGGTACATGTCTAATATTTTAATATTATTCTCCTATAGGAGTATACTATAGTATATATAAATATATATATATATATATATATATATATATATATATATATATATATATATATAGTATAAATACTATATATGTCTATATATATACCTAGTATTATCTAAATGTATATTAGTTGTTAAACTAAATACATTAATATACCTACATCATTATTTGCAGAAACTATAAATTCTTGTGAGGCAATGAATTGTTTGAATGGAGGAAAATGTGAAGTAATCGGTAATTCTCCATTTTGCAGGTTTATATATCTGATATATCAGAGCTATATATAGGAGCTTCAATGTAATTTAGGTATTAGATAGGCCTTTTTAGATTATGTTAATCGAGGAATTTCAAAAAATTAAATTATATTTTCTGCATTCTATTACATGAATAAGTATAGTATTTCTATTCGTATATATTAAATAACAATATAACCCGTTGTAGGTGTGCTGATGGTTATACTGGTCCATTATGCGAAATTAAGAAAGGTTACAATTATATGCTGTATAATATATTGTATATATATACAATATATATATATATATATATATATATATATATATATATATATATATATATATATATATATATATATATATATATCTACAATGAAAGTGATTATGATAACTTTTTTTAATTTATAATTAAATGAATTAATTAATTCATTAATAATTTAATTAATTAATGAAATTAATTAGTAATAAATGTAATTAATATATAATATATATATACTAATTTAATTTATAAGTAATAAAAAGTAAATAATATATAATAATATATATAAACTAATTGAATTATTTAATTAATATAATCATTATTTATTATTATTAATTATTAATTAATATAAAATAAGTTATTAATGTTAATCATTGAATTTTAATAACAACATTTTATTTTAAAAATTAGCATATTATATTCCTAAATATGTATATAAAATCCTATATATAAAATTATATTATCATTGATAATTATAATTTATCAATCATCAAATATATTTTATTTAATTTAAAATATCTTATTATTATAATACCATAATCTAAATAATTATTTACTAACTATTTTGAGAAGACATTCTTGTTTTATATATTGTAATATAATTAATTCAAATGTATGTGTATAATTATAAATTAAATATTTAAATATAAAAATATATGTACATATATTTGTTTACACTGTAATCTTATAATTGAATTTTACCTAACTATAAATATATAAAATCTATGACTTTACTGGGTGATATCACTAACTTTATAATTATATTATAATATTATTGGAACTAAAGTTCTCAAAAGTTCTCAAAAGTTCCTATTATATTATTGAGAACTAAGGTTCCCAAAAGTTCCAAAAAAGTTCTCAATATAAAATATTATTGGAAGTAAAGTTCTCAAAAGTTCTAAATAAATTCCCATTATAATTATTGAGAACCAAAGTTCCAAAAAGCTCTCAAAAGTTCTCATTAGTTCTATAAGTTCTAAAAAGTTCTGAATAAATTGTTTGTTGGGTAATAACTCTTTTCTAAATTGTACTCTAAAAAATGGGATTATATCTTCGTATTATGCTTACGAAATATCAGTAACTATCTTTGATAATAAATTATCCTTTAAGAATCATATATCACTCATTTGAAAATCCTCCACTTTCATTTATTCAGAATTAAAAATATATTTAAGTCACTTTCTAGAAATATTACGGATAAACTAATCAATGATCTTGTTCTCTCCGAGTTGACTACCGTTCTTCGCTAATGAATCTACTTCCTGATATATCTACTTCTTCACTAAATAGTATTATATGTTCTTCAATGTGCGCTACTTACTATATAAAACGACTAGATCACTTTGTTATAATATCTTATCATTCATATCACATATGGCTACCATGGTATTGAGTGCATTCTCCTTCGTATGTAAACTCCTGTTCTCTCCATACACCTATATATTATTTAATATTATTTAATCTTAACTATTCTCTAATCTATTTTAATAAACGTACCGTATTACCTTCTCTGTGATGCCAAAATGCTACCTCCTTATCTCCGTAAACTTTTGTAAATTTCCCTAAACTCTATAGATATTAGAAAATCCGATCCTCCTCTATGAAATGTACTCCATCCTATAGGAATACCATCCGCTCTGTTAACTATCTCAAATGATTCATAAATATTACGAATTATTTTCTCTCTAATCACTAAATTATTAAACTTATTATATTTGTATTTGTTATATTTGTTTCTTTTTATCTTCAAAGTATTAATATTGTAAAAATAAATTATTTATTAAAATAAATGTATTCCAAACACATTAATACATCATTATTTCAGGTACTACGGATGCGTGTGCAATGATGACGTGTATGAATGGAGGAACATGTAAAGTAATCGATAATATACCAGTTTGCAGGTTTATATCGCTAGAATATGAACTGTAATGTAATTTAGGTATTAGATCTAGCCTGGTTAGATTATGTTAATCGAGGAATTTCAAAAAATTAAATATTATTTTCTGTATCAGAAATATACTCTAGTATATACATACTAAAGTATAATAATATAATATATAACATATACACTATATTACACATGTAACTAGATAAATAAGTATTGTATTTGTAGTCATGAGTATATAGAAAAATAATAATATCACCCGTTGTAGGTGCGCTGAGGGTTATACTGGTACTGTATGCGAAACTAAGAAAGGTTATAATTATATAATCTATACATATATATATATATATATATATATATATATATATATATATAAATTAATTAAATTCACCTAATATAAAGTATACATTATAGACAATGATAAAGTGTTATATGTACCGAATATCTTCTAATTTATTATTTTGTATGTGTATTTTAATTTTTATTAAAATATAGAATTTCTATAGAAATTAAATTAATTATATACATTTGGTTATATATAAATATTTTTGGGATGAAAGGAATCTACCAAAATAAAATAACATATAAAATAATAATACATATATAAATATATATATATATATATATATAATATATATATATATATATATATATATATATATATATATATAATATCATATATATGGCTTGTGTACGCCTTTTCTTTCATATGCATGAATGAATTAATTTTTAGATAACAATTAAGATATGGGTAAAGTCTCATATATGAGTATGTCAATTATATAATGGTATATACCGCGGGGTTTTGTAAGAGTTTTTGTAAGTCAAATAAATGTGAAAAGATTTAATTATTTGAATTTTTAACATATTTATATACAGAGCATTTATATTATTATACAAGATAGCTATATTATATTATAAATAAAATCAAATTTTATATTGGAATATTTGATTAATAAAAGAGTAAAATAAAGCCATATTTTGTGAATAGCTAAACTCCGCGGGTTTTCCAATGATATCCGATATGTGGCGATACCTTATTTATTTAACTCGTCATTCTAAAATTCTATATATATATATATTATATTAATAATGAATCATACATTTCGGTTTTGGTTTCTCATGACTCATGACTATTTTCAGGTACTACGGATTTATGTTCGGTAATGACTTGTTTGAATGGAGGAACATGTAAAGTAATCGGTACTTTTCCAGTTTGCAGGTTTATATCGCTAGAATAGGAGAGATAATGTAATGTAGGTATTAGATCAAGCCTGGTTAGGTTATGTTAATCGAGGAATTTCTAAAAATTAAATTATATATTCTGCATTACATTACATAAGTAAGTATAGGATTTCTAGTCGTATATACTAAAATAACAATATAACCCGTTGCAGGTGTACTGATGGTTATACTGGTATATCATGCGAAACTAAGAAAGGTTATAATTATATAATGTATAGTATAAATGTATACAATCATATTTGTATATCGTATATATATATATATATATATATATATATATATGTATATATATATATATATATATATGAATGTTTAATACATCTATAATATATATAACTGTAATATCTATATTATGATGGACAAATTCTACTCTTCCCTTTCTCTCATTATCTATGGTATTCCCCAGGGATACGTTCTAGGTACCTCACTAGTTTCTAGATATTATTTGCCCAATTTCTGATCTAATTGAAAACTTTCCAAATATCTACTACTATATGTTATTATGATATTACCATTATAATGATATTCATTTGTTTACCCTTCACCTCTACATTGATATAATACCACCAACTCCGTATTAATTTTGAAAACTACATAAGATTATATCTACTATATTTACAAACTTATAATTATTGCCATAACAATTTTACTTAACATATACTTACACTGTTAAAAATAATGACTATAAAAACAACTATTTTTCTTTAAATACGAGGTAAAGGGTTTTATATATACAAAAACTGTAGTTCATTAAATCAAAACTAAAGGGTTTTAGTAAACCTTTACTATTTTTGTGAATTACAACTAAGGGTTTTTGAAAACCTTTACTTTTTATTAAATAATAACTAAAGGTTTATAACCCTTTCTTTTTATTAAATAAATAACTAAATGGTCTCGAACCCTTTGGTTATACCACTAGATGAATTAAATGATTTATATTTTACAATACAAGTGAAGACTATCCACATCGAGCTTATTTATTATCGAGCCTATATGCTATATATATATATATATTTTTTTTTTATTATCAGATTTAGGCAATGCCAAGGTAATTGTAGAAGCAATGTTGCTTATTGAGACAATTACCCCTTTATTAACATGATAAGTTTCATTATAGATAATAGTTATAAATAAATAATAATTTATAATATTATAAGATAAGATAAGATATATTTTATTATTGCAATCATTGCAAGAGAGAAAATAAAACAATAAAATGACAAATATAAATTTCAGAAGATTTTCGAGGTATTTAACCTTATGACTTCATGTTTACATATATATGATAAAATAAATAAAATATATAATAAAATATAATGAAACTTATCATGTAACTAAATGTAATCATCATATAATAATGTAATCATGTAAATATATAAATAAATGATAAAAGTATAAAATTAAAAGCTAAATAAATAAATCAAGTATTAATTAATATAAATTAAAATATAACATAGTGGAACTAAATATGAGATAGCCAACATTTAAAAGTAAAAGAAACAAGAGAAAAAAAGAGAATAAATAAGAAAATATATTAAATAAATATATGTTAACAATATGCGATGTTAATACAGAAACATATACCCAAAGTAATTTATTTAATGTCAAAAAATGTAAAAATAAAATAAAATATAATACAATCTTAAAATCATATATAATAATTTTTTAAAAGTCAGTTTTTTATAGTGTCAACATTTAATATAACGTCAGTATATTTATAGTGTCAAATAAATAAAATTTAAATAAATTATAAAAAAATATTATCATAGGTCAAATATATTAAATAAAAATATAAACTAAAAATAAATGCATTAAAATAGACTAAGTATTATATAAAATTATTTTAAGATTTTTACAGAATAATGATAAATAATTTGTCTTTCTTATATCTATACTTAAATCATTCCAAAGTCTTGGTCCGAATGTAATTAAGGTATTATTCATATAATTATATTTAAAATAAGGTTGAATAAAATCACAGTTACTCCTGGTATTAAATCTTTTTTTAGATGTCAATGTAAAATGATTTAAAATAATAAGATGGCACAATTTATTGAATAGTTTATACATGTAAATTCAAGTCTTATACTTACAATTATCATATAAAGATAATATTTTATTTTCCTTAAATAAAGAAACAGTTGAAAAATCATTTGGTTTATTAAAAATTATTTTTAATATCTTTTTTTGAATTAAATATATGCTATTTAAGTTTGATACATAACCATGAACCCATATTTCTATACAGTAAATGAAATGTGGATAAAATAAAGCATAGTATAGTTTGATCATGGCAGGTGTATTTACAAAGTATGAAACATTTTTTATGATCCAAAAAATATTTAATAATTTATTTTTAAGATAAGCCAAATAACATTTCCAATTTAAATAAGTATCTAGATTTATTCCAAGAAATGTTGTAGAAGTTACTTGAAATAAAAGTGTATTATCTATATTTATATTAAATATGATATCATTTTTAAATGACATACAATGCGTTTTATCTATATTTATGGATAATTTATTAAGTTTAGACCATAGAAAAATTTCATCACATGCTGACTGTAATTTATAATTTAGATTATTAGATTATTTATCACTAATAATTACATTAGTATCATCAGCAAATAATATGAATTTATTTTCTGGAGAACATAATATCATATCATTAATAAATATAGAAAATAGTAATGGTCTAAGATTCAACCTTGGGGTACACCATAATACATATTATATATATATATATCAGATTTACTTTCATTATATTGTACGAATTGTTGTTTGTCGTTAAGATAGCTAATCAACCAATCAAGAGGTTTCGCTCTTATTCCATAATAATCCAGTTTATTAATTATAATTCTATGGTTGACAGTATCGAACGCCTTTTTTAGATCTACAAACAATCCTACACAATATGTATTTGAGTCCAAAGATTCTATAACTTTCTTTTGTAATGTTTCAATTGAGTTCAGTGTACTTATATTTTTGTGAAACCAAATTGTTAATCGTTAATAATATTGAATTTATTACAAAAAGATAAAAGTCTATTTGAAAATAATTTTCTAAAATTTTTGAAAATTGTAAGGTTAATGAAATAGGTCTATAATTATTAAAATCGGTACAATCACCAGATTTAAAAATAAGGATAATTTTAGATCTTTTAAAAAAAATAGGAAATAATCCATCATCAAATGATTTATTAAAAATATACATTAAAGGACTATAATAGATGATGATATTTCTTGAATAAGTTTCATGGATATGTTAAGTTCATCTCGAGAAACTTTAAGTTTAAAATTATTAATGGTTAAATAAAATTCACTTGCTGATATAGTAGATAAAAGTATAGAATTAAAATTTCGATTATTTAAATAATCAAGAAATTATTTGTCAGGTTCATCAATTCATCAATTTTATCAGCTAGTTTATTACCTATTTGTGTGAAATGATAATTCATTTTATTTGAAATTGTAGACTCACTACGATCTTTTCCATTAACATTTATCTTAATTTTTAAATGGGGTTTTCTCGGATTAATTATAGAATTTAATATAGACCATGTATTTTTAATCGTCTTACTATTATCGATTAAATTTGTATAATAATTTTTTTTTGCATTTTCGTAGTAAGATTATTTTTGTATTTTTTGTATCGAATAAGATTTTCAAAACTTTTGTCATTAATGAATTTAATATATCATTTTTGTTTTTTTTTTACATGCATTTTTAATATTTTTTGTAAACCAGGGTAAATGTAAACTAGGGTAACTATGATTGTATACGATTATTTTGTAAATGTCTAATTTCACTACAAGTTTTGTCATATAATTTGATAAAATAATTTAAAAATAACTCCATAGAATAATTCAAATCACGTGATATATATATATATATATATATATATATATATATATATATATATATATATATATATATATATATATATATATATATATATATTAATAGATAATAGTTATAATATATATTTTTGTATATATGTATAGGTATGTATATATATATATACCTAATATTAAAACCCTTTAGTTCTTTATGTAGTAAAACCATTCATTTTTCACTAACGATTTTACTCAAGGGTAAACCCTTCACTCAGCGAACCACTAACTAAAGGTTTATTCACCGAAAACTAAAAGATTATAACAGTGTATGATACTTCTTTTCCAAATTGCAATCTAAACAATGTGATTATATCTTACTCTCATTCTTAACAAATATCAGGATTTATCGTTGATAATAAATTATCCTTTAATAGTCACATATCACCCATTACAAAATCCTCCACTTTCATTTGTTCAGAATTAAAAAATTCTGAAGTAACTTTCTAGAAATCTTACGGATAAACTAATCAATGATCTTGTTCTCTCCAAGTTGACGACTGTTCTTCGCTAATGAATCTAATTCCTAGTATATCTACTTCTTCACTAAATAGTATCATATGTTTTCAATAAGCGCTACTTACTGTATGAAACGACTAGATCACTCTGTTATAATATCTCATTATTCATATCACATTTGGCTACCATTCTCCCTCATATCTATACTCATCAATATACCTATATATTATTTAATCTTAACTATTCTCTAATCTATTCAAATAAATTTACCGTATTAGGGGAATTATGTCTAATACGGGCCAGTGTGTAATACGGGCCACTGCGATATCTCAGTAACTATTGTTCAAATCAAAAAAAAATATATACAAGATTTATTCAGTATCACATTTCTATTAATAAGGGGTATTTTTTTTTTAATATTTTCATTTATATTTCTAATATTGATCATTATATCAAAAAATAATTTACAAATGAAAATGTACTAAATAATTATTTATTTATCCACCATTTTCGTTAATAAATATAACATTAATTAAATAATGCAAAGCACTATTGGAAAGATTAATTAAATACGAAGAATATAAATGTATACATTCTACTTTATATTCAATATTAAGTGCGTGGGGTTATTTAACAAGTGTATCAAATGTTTGCAATACGGGCCACCTAATGTTAGTAATACGGGCCACATGACCAATGAAAATACTTGATACTATGTTACTAATTTATAATATTATATCACTGAAATAAAATGTAATATAAGTGCGTGCGACATCGTGCGTGTATTAATACCACCGATATAAAGAATTTTCTTTATATCGTATATTCATACCATCGATATAAAGAAAGTATGATTCATACATTTGTTTATTGATAAATCGAACTATTACGAGAGTGGTTATAATGAATGTTTACATTATTATCATAGACATTACAATTAGGTGATTATAATGTATATGATTATTACACCGTATGTATTCATATTTACGTATACTCATATGCATGTTAATATATACATATATATATATATATATATATATATATATATATATATATATAAATATACAATATATATATATAAGATATACACGCATATACTCATATATGAATATCAATGTGTATTGGCAATATTAAAGGCTTATTATATGTTTAAATATATATGCATTTATGTATATATATTTGAATAAATTTTTGTACATATGTACATATATTTGAATATATGAGAGGGAATAAGTGTACTCGTTATATACGATTGTATTATATATAACCACATATTTATACTCATAGATACATACTCATATTAATATATATATATATATATATATATATATATATATATATATATAACTTTAGCAAATGTGATATTATTTGTAATTATATCAGTGTATCAATTTTAATATTAAATAATAATATCATAATTGGTATCTATAGATATCTATAATTATCGACTATAATCGATAATAAATATTATATTGAAATATAATTGATATAATATAATATGCATTAAAGCATAATGTAAATTTTAATATAATGGAATACATATTATCTAAAATTAGTGAGATCGGAAACTATTGTTAGCTCATCAAGATGGCATCTAATATATATCTAGCGAGGCAGTAATTATATTTATGTGAATTGTTTGTTTATAATAATATAATTATGAAAGAAATTCGTATATGTAAATCCATATATGTTACAATGTATTTCATTTGAAGTAATTATAATATGAATTTCTGATCAGTAATTCGACTTATTAATGTATTTACTAATAATAGATAGGTTATATAATGTATACAATGTATTATTATTTCTATGGTATTAATATTATAAACCATATGTTTGGTAAATAGTTTATGTATACAATTATATGCTTATGATTATATGATATTATTTATAATACATAATTTATAATAATTATATAGATATTTGTCAATAAATAATGAATGTTATCTTATTCCTAATTTCAATTAATTATTATATGATTTTATATAATATTATTCTACATATAGGTTATATATATTTTCACTGTTGCATTAATTTCCTAAGTCAGTTGATAGAAAATATTATCAAATGTAACAGTCTCTAGAAACACACGCGTATGCATGTTTACATTATTCAGCATAGTATACGTTATATAGAACAATTAAAGTTACGATCTATCGATATTCTATAGAATTTATTTAATGCATTTTATTGTTAACTTTTTTCATTGTTATTTCTATTTTATTTATTATATCAAACTTAATGTAGCTACATTATAATGTTTATGTATTGCACATTTTGTTAACAACATTTTTGTTTATTCATATAAATCATTGTTATATTTATTTATCGACATTTTCACTTAATATTTATTTTATATTGTATACAACATTTTTAAAATCTATTCACTAATACAACACTATACAACACAATATATATATATATAATTAATTATTAAAGTTTATATTTTTAAATTATATTTTAATATTGTTAATTTCTCTAGATCCTGCATACTATACAATATATATAGACATAAATAATTCATCGTAAAATTATTAATCTCTATATTATTATATATTCTAATTTACCCAACGCCGTTAAATATACAGACACACATTATAACAAATAGTTCAATGAACAGTTTTATTTTACATTTACTATTTTAAAGGCTACAATTACAAATAAATTAAATCAATAATACAATTAAAATTCGCCATACAATTCAATATCTTATTATGCAATACTTTTTGATTAATTTGATTTTACAGTTTGATTTATATAGAAATCGATATTTTTGTTATAAATATATTTTACATGTATCGTATATTTTAACATTACATTGATATGCATATTAATTTATTTATTATAAATATAATTTTATTAATGAAACATGTTCACCCAATACTTACACACTGTAATACCATCGTACGACGTACGTGTAGATATAATATATATATATATATATATATATATATATATATATATAATCACTTTTCTATTAAGTATTCCATTATAGTATATTGATAATATTCAATATTAGTAATCGATAATGATATCATTTAATAATTATATTTCCGTAT
The DNA here is from genome assembly GCA_964019155.1 of Osedax fenrisi. Lineage (NCBI taxonomy): Eukaryota > Metazoa > Annelida > Polychaeta > Sabellida > Siboglinidae > Osedax > Osedax fenrisi. The sequence continues at coordinate 75,519,936 of OZ025243.1, forward strand.
TAAATATATTAACAAATATATTAATTACTACTACTACTACTACTACTACTACTACTACTACTACTACTACTACTACTACTACTACTACTACTACTACTACTACTACTACTACTACTACTACTACTACTACTACTACTACTACTACTACTACTACTACTACTACTACTACTACTACTACTACTACTACTACTACTACTACTACTACTACTACTACTACTACTACTACTACTACTACTACTACTACTACTACTACTACTACTACTACTACTACTACTACTACTACTACTACTACTACTACTACTACTACTACTACTACTACTACTACTACTACTACTACTACTACTACTACTACTACTACTACTACTACTACTACTACTACTACTACTACTACTACTACTACTACTACTACTACTACTACTACTACTACTACTACTACTACTACTACTACTACTACTACTACTACTACTACTACTACTACTACTACTACTACTACTACTACTACTACTACTACTACTACTACTACTACTACTACTACTACTACTACTACTACTACTACTACTACTACTACTACTACTACTACTACTACTACTACTACTACTACTACTACTACTACTACTACTACTACTACTACTACTACTAATACTACTACTACTACTACTACTACTACTACTACTACTACTACTACTACTACTACTACTACTACTACTACTACTACTACTACTACTACTACTACTACTACTACTACTACTACTACTACTACTACTACTACTACTACTACTACTACTACTACTACTACTACTACTACTACTACTACTACTACTACTACTACTACTACTACTACTACTACTACTACTACTACTACTACTACTACTACTACTACTACTACTACTACTACTACTACTACTACTACTACTACTACTACTACTACTACTACTACTACTACTACTACTACTACTACTACTACTACTACTACTACTACTACTACTACTACTACTACTACTACTACTACTACTACTACTACTACTACTACTACTACTACTACTACTACTACTACTACTACTACTACTACTACTACTACTACTACTACTACTACTACTACTACTACTACTACTACTACTACTACTACTACTACTACTTATTTAAATTAAATTATGTAATCTATTATTTATTTTATTCCTATATATATAGAAATAACGTAGATATTATCTACTAGATACGTAGGTTACATTAGTAGGTTGCCGTAGTTCACTATGGTGTAGGAACCATTAGTATAAATCACTGAAATAAATTAAAGTATGTGTGATAAGTATTCTTATAGCGTGAAAATTGTATCATCAATATAACAATTCATTTGATTGGTTGAATAATGATAACTAGTTTCGCCATCTATTGGATATTTTACCCGGCCCGTATTAAAACCACATGGCCCGTATTACAAACATTGTTTGCAATACAGGCCGGGTACATTTTCGACGATACATAACATTTTTACAAAAATTGAAATTGTAATGTTATTGACGTTTATAATATCTAAATCGTGATTAAATTTCATTAATTTCTCATCATAAATAAAAAAGTTATTTGATAACACAAAAAGTGGCCCGTATTAGACATAATTCCCCTACCTTCTCTATGATGCCAAAATGCTCCCTCCTTATCTCCGTAAACTTTTGGAAACATTTACTAAATTCTATAAATATTAGAAAATCCGATCGTACTCTATGAAATGTATTCCCTCCTACCGTCCGCTCTGTTAACTATCTCAAATGATTCATAAATATTATGAATTATTTTCTCTCTACCTCTATTCACTAAATTATTAAATTGTTATATCTGTATTTTTATATTTATTTAATTTATCTTCAAAGTATTAATATTGTAAAACAAATTATTTATTAAAATAAATGTATTCCAAACACATTAATACATCATTATTTGCAGGTACTATTGATATTTGTTCAGTAATGACTTGTTTGAATGGAGGAACATGTAAAGTAATCGGTATTTCACCAGTTTGCAGGTTTATATCGCTAGAATAGGAACTGTAATGTAATTTAGGTATTATATTAGGTAATTGCATGATAGGATATGTTGTTTTAAGTATTATTTACGTAAATAATACGTATCATGATGTAATTGAGGTTAGAATATATACTAAGATTCTAGATTGTATAATTGAGATGTGAGGCTGTTATTAACGTACACCACTAAAATGTCTAACAGTGTAATGCAGTTATAGTACGTTATCTTCATGCTACTTAATCAGTGTGATTATACTATAGTATCATGGTACACCGACCTACACACGTGACATCATATATAGGTCATATATATGACATCATATATAGGTCATATATATATGACATCATATATACCTGATTGGTCAATAATAATAGAAATTACATCCATTAATTTCAAAGAATAAAAATTAAATTACATGTTTATTTCTGACATATACTATAGTAATACACTAAAGGATACTACTATAGTATATAGTGTATACACTATATTAATGTAATACTATTAATTAACAAATGTAAATAGATCGAGTAAGTATGATATTTGTACTAAATCATAATATCACCCGTTGTAGATGTGTTGAGGGGTATACTGGGAGACTATGCCAAACTAAGAAAGGTTACAGTTATATAATGTATAGTGTGAATGTATACATGTATATTTGAGTATTATATATGTATGTCTATGTATAATACATATATATATATATATATATATATATATATATTATATATATAATATGTATATATATATTATTTAAATCTAATATTTAATTAATGATACTTAATTCAACTACTATATTCAATTATTTGATAGGTTACATTTTCATAATACCACCAACTCAGTATTCATTTTGAAAACTACATAAGAGTAGGTGTTTACTACATTTACAAACTTATAATTAATGCCTAACAATAACAATTTTACTTAACATATACTTATAAGTATCATACAAAGTATCATATATGATACTTCTTTTCTAAATTGTACTCTAAACAATGTGATTATATCTTCATCTCATTCTTTAAAAATATCAGGATTTATCTTTGATAATAAATTATCCTATAAGAGTCACATATCACCCATTACAAAATCCTCCACCCTTCAATTATTCAGAATTAAAAAATACTGAAGTAACTTTCTAGAAATCTTACGGATAAACTAATCAATGATCTTGTTCTCTCCGAGTTGACGACTGTTCTTCGCTAATGAATCTAATTCCTAGTATATCTACTTCTTCACTAAATAGTATCATATGTTTTCAATAAGCGCTACTTACTGTATGAAACGACTAGATCACTCTGTTATAATATCTCATTATTCATATCACATGTGGCTACCATTCTCCCTCATATCTAAACTCATCAATATACCTATATATTATTTAATCTTAACTTATCTCAAATATATTCAAATAAATGTACCGTATTACCTGCTCTATGATGCCAAAATGCTATCTCCTTATCTCCGTAAACTTTTGTAAAATTCCCTAAATTCTATAGATATTAGAAAATCCAATCCTACTCTATGAAATGTATTCCCTTCTACCATCCGCTCTGTTAACTATCTCAAATGATTCATAAATATTACGGATTATTTTCTCTCTAATCACTAAATTATTAAACTTGTTATATCCGTATGTGTTATATTTGTTTCGTTTTATCTTCAAAGTATTAATATAGTAAAAACAAATTATTTATTAAAATTAATGTATTTAAAACACATAGATAGATAGATAAATAGTTTATTATTTAGCAACACGAATACAATTATAATAATAGTAGTGAATTTAAAATTAAGCGAAACAAACCGACATGAAACAAGAAATTAAAATAAATATATTATAAAATTGGTATATTACTAAACATATCCCAAAATGAATATGAATATAGTGAAAGAGTTAAATACAACAAACTGAATGTGTGAAACAAAAACTAGAGCGGAAGTCTCGGGGTGAACAGTCCCATATGGAATGGATACAATCCCTAAGGATGGAGATAGTCCCTGATAAAGAGTGGTGTGACATATCCTGCTCTCTAGAATTAGGCTGCACACAATCCAGATGTGTAAACAACTCTAGAAAAATATCACAATCAAATGAAACATATGTAGTGTTAAAAAATATAACTAAATAAATAATAGTAAGCACACATATATATATATATATAAAAAGATAAATAAAACATCATAAGTATGAACATTTTTAAGAATTGAGTCAATAAGAATGTTTTAACATAACACGAAAGCAATTGACTGATTTACATGATGACATATTATTGGGAAGCGAATTCCATAATGAAGGTACTCTATTTCCGAAATAGTTTAAGTAATATGTAGATTTACATTTTCTGGGTCTTAGTTTGATTATATTGCCTCTGCATTGGCTGCTATACGTATCAAATATAGATGTTGCCTCGACATCCACAAGTCCATTCAGAATCTTGTATGTGAGTACCATGTCGCTAATTAATCTGCGGTGAGATATATATTTGATATTAAAATAAATTAAACGATTAGAATAAGGAGCCATGCTAATATTACATCTATAGAATAATCTTTTAGTAAATAGTTGTTAGACTCTTTCTAGACCTTTAGCGTTACCTATATAATTTGTATGAGGATTCCAAATTGATGAATTATATTCTAGTATTGGGCGCACATAGCTTATATAAGTTTGTAAAAGAAATACATAGTCATTAGTAATAAAGCATCTATAAATTCTATTAATAAGTATATATGCTATTGAGCATATTGAATTAATGTGTATATTGAAACTAAGATTATCACAGAAAGTTATACCCAGATCTTTGAATTGCTTGACAACAGGTAAAAGTACTCCATTCAATGAGTAAACTGGGGGGTGGTCATTGCATCCTATTCTCATAACAACGCATTCAGAAGGAGCCAGTTCAAGTTCCCAGTCAAACATCCATTTGCATAGACTATTTAGAGCTTCTTGCATATTATTTTTCTCGTGTAATTTAAAGCTATTAGTTAGCTTCGCATCATCTGAAAATAACGATTTTAATACATGTGGATTTATTGTATCAGGAAGATCGTTTATGTATATAAGGAATAGTAAGGGACCTATCACATAACCTTGGGGAACACCAGAGGTAAGCAGTTACATAATTAGAATACATTTTATTGTCTTTAATGCATTGAGTTCGATTAGATAAATAAGAAGCTAACAAGTTATGTACATTCCCCCTAATACCATAATAATATAGCTTATATAACAATTTTGAGTATGACACTTTATCAAAAACTTTAGCCATATCGATATAAGTAATATCATATATCATATATTTATTTTTTGATTTTAAAATTGAACCATAAAAGTTCAAAAGCTGTAACTCCGTGGATTTACCAGATAGAAACCCATACTGGTACTCAGTTAGTATTCCATTGGTTCGTAAATAATAGGATAAATGGTAAGAGAGTATTTTTTCGAAAACAATTAATAAACTTGGGAGTAAGCTAATTGATATGTAAGCGAGAGATGGATCACCTTTTTTAAATATAGGTATAATGAAAGACTTTTTCCAAATACTAGGACAATTTCCAGATTCAAGAATAAGGGTATATATAATCGATAAGGGATAATAAATTGCATAGGATAATTTTTTTTAAATAGCCTTTGGTAACCCGTCAGGGAGTTATTATATTTATTAGGCAGTAAACATATACATTTTCTAACATAATTAGGAGATACAGGATAATTAGAGAATTGGTTAATATTAGGTGTAGGTCTAGCTATAAAAGGAAAATTAGTACTAGTATTATTATTATTCATAATACAGAGCTAAATTGGTGAGAAAGACATACAGCCTTTTCATCATCAGATGTTACTATATTATTTGTAATTGAGCATAATAAAGGTGATATAAAGTTAGATGTATGAAGCTTATCATTTAAATACTTATAAAATAGCGATTTATTATTTGAATTAAAACTAACTTTTCTTTATCAATAAAATATTAAATACATCATTATTTGCAGGTACTACGGATGCGTGTGCAATGATGACGTGTATGAATGGAGGAACATGTAAAGTAGTCGGTAATATACCAGTTTGCAGGTTTATATCGCTAGAATAAGAGAAGTAATGTAATTTAGGTATTAGATCGAACCTGGTTATGTTATGTTAATCGAGGAATTTCGAAAAATTAAATTATATTTTCTGCATTACATTACATAAGTAAGTATAGGATTTCTAGTCGTATATACTAAAATAACAATATAACCCGTTGTAGGTGTACTGATGGTTATACTGGTGCAGTATGCGAAACTAAGAAAGGTTATAATTATATAATGTATAGTATAAATGTATACACGTATATTTGTGTATCGTATATATATATATATATATATATATATATATATATATATATGAATGTGTAATACATATATAATATATATATATAACTGTAATATCTATATTAAGATAGACAATTCTTATTCTTCCCCTTCTCTCATTATCTACGGTATTCCCCAGGAATCCGTTCTAGGTACCTCACTAGTTTCTAGATTCCCAATTTCTGATCTAATTGAAAACTTTCTGAATATCTACCATATGTTACTAACATATGTTATTATGTTATTACCATATGTCAGTATGTTATTACCATATAATGAAGCTATCTACCTCTATTCACTAAATTATTAAATTGTTATATATGTATTTGTTATATTTGTTTCGTTTTATCTTCAAAGTATTAATATTGTAAAAACAAATTATTTATTAAAATAAATTAATTCCAAACACATTAATACATCATTATTTGCAGGTACTAAGGATTTATGTGCAGTAATGACTTGTATGAATGGAGGAACATGTAAAGTAATCGGTATTTCACCAGTTTGCAGGTTTATATCGATAGAATAGGAGCTGTAATGTAATTTAGATATTATATTAGGTAATTATATTGTAGGATATGTAGTTTTAAGTATTATGTACGTAAGTAATACGTATCATGATGTAATTGAGGTTAGAATATATACTAAGATTCTAGATTGTATAATTGAGATGTGAGGCTGTTATTAACGCGCACCATTAAAATGTCTAACATTGTAATGCAGTTATAGTACGTTATCTCCATGATTCTTAATATGTACTTATACTATAGTATCACGGTACACCGACCTACACACCTGACATCATATATAGGTCATATATATATGACATCATATATACCTGACTGGTCAATAATAATAGAAATTACATCCATTAATTTCATAGAATAAAAATTAAATTACATGTTTATTTCTGACATATACTATAGTAATACACTAAAGGATACTACTATAGTATATAGTGTATACACTATATTAATGTAATACTATTAATTAACAAATGTAAATAGATAAGTAAGTAACATATTTGTACTAAATGATAATATCACCCGTTGTAGATGTGTTGAGGGATATACTGGGATTCTATGCCAAACTAAGAAAGGTTACAGTTATATAATGTATAGTGTGAATGTATACATGTATATTTGAGTATTATATATGTATGTCTACGTATATATATATATATATATATATATATATATATATATATATATATATATATATATATATATATATATATATATATTATTTAAATCTAAAATGTAATCAATGATAATTAATTCACCTATTATATTCAATTATTTAATAGGTTATATGGCAAAAAAAAACATACATATTTTTTATTTTTTTAATATATTATATAGGGGAAAGTATCCTAATATGAACACTTTAACAATAAATGGTCTTAACATTTTATAATTGTGAATATTATTGAGATTTTAAAATACGATTTAATCTTATTATACAGTAAATAACGTGGTATCCGTATTATGTACCCGTTATCGAATACGGACACCCTATATTATTACGGACACCCTAATACAACTAGATAATTTCAAAAATTAAGGACATACGTATATATATATATATATATATATTTATATATATTTAATAGTTTATGTTTATATATAAGAATTATATTAAATAATAAAAAATAATTATATAGTCTATTTATATTATTTTGAATATTTCATATATTACTATTTTGTTTAGGATATATAGTTTCTGAGATACCGAGAGTATCTGTATTAGAGAACTGTCCCTATTATGATACTTTCTCCTAGTTCGTTATTTATATCACATATAAATAGTATTCGTTGCAACTATCTAGGAATCTACACCTACAAGAGACCACACTATATGTTTTATAAAATGTACTATTAAATAAATATATATAAAAATAACTTTTAAGTAATTTGCAATAGTTATACTTTACAATTAAACAAATAATTAAATCTAATATTATAACTAAATATTAAGAAGTGTATTCTGATAGTTGTAATATCAAAGGTTATTACTAAACGCACATGCGCAGCTAGTATAGTACATGATACATATAGCCTATAGGCTGTATACAGCTAATACATACAGTCGAAACATTAATGGTTTCAATAAAAAATGATACGCATTATTATCATCATCATATTATTTAATATTGCATATATCATATTAAAATGTATACAAATAGTGTTATTTTAATAATGTATTCCTCATACATTAATACATAATTATTTGCAGATACTACGGATGCTTGTTCGAGGCTAATATGCATGAATGACGCAATGTGTGAGATAATCGCTGGTTCTCCAGTATGTAGGTTTATATCGCTACAGTGTACTATAGTATAGTATCCTATGGTATATACAAAGATTTTCCAAAGGAAAGAAATTGCACTCCTTATCTATCTCTAGTACCTTTAAAAATGTAAATTTAAAATGAATCTGACCATTAACACCAGATGGCGAAATAGTATATGAAATATTATAACATGTGATATTGTAATTAAGAAATTAAGAAATTACTATACATATAGAAAATTCTTATTATCTGACTAATACCGCTAGATGGCCATATCGAATTATTAGGTTACACAAATATACACAAGTGCAATATCTTTCCTTTGGAAAATCTTTGGTATATATATATATATTTATATATATATATACGGTAGGAGCCGTCGTGTAATTTATGTACAAGCCATTACGTAACTATATGTTAGCATACACTGTTAACATTAGGGTACAGCGAGTGCCTTTGTTATGGTGTAAGTAGTATTTCCCGTTTCCCCGTAGCCGTAATTAGATTACAATTTGAATAAATACCATCATACCCTAAAAATGAATAAACTGTACCCTAAAGAATTTTAGCTGGTTGTACCCTATTTATATGATACCATGTACCCTACTGCAATTGTATGATATGTACCATAATTGAATTGCATGATATGTAAATATAATAATCACGTACCCTAATATTTAACATAGCTGTATCCTAATAAATATATAGAATGTACCCTAGGGTACATTCTATATATTTATTAGTGAGTTTATATAGTGAGTTTAAAAGTCGTGTACCCTATTTAGTGTACACGGTAAATTGCTGTGATATTTTAACGATATGTACCCTATACATTGAATTCGCTGTATCCTAATTTGTAACAGTGTACGTCGTAAGTTTAAGTATTATGTTACGTAATGAATACGTTCGATGACGTCATTATCGTTACGGCATCGTTTAAGATAATAGATGTATTAGATGTAATGTGTACGTTAAGGTGAAACCTCGCTCGCGAACCCTCTGCACCGCGAATAGCTAACTCGTTAGATGCATAAAAGGCGCGAGAATACGAGTGTCACGTGATCTCATCTTTATAATTCATTTTCGTATTTCAGTCATAATTATTATACCTACTAAAATAATAATATAACCCATTGTAGTTGTATTTTCGGATATACTGGTAAAAGATGCGAAACTGCAGGTTATCATTATATACGTATATTTGTATATTATAAATATATATACATATAAAGGAACCTAGATTAATCCCTATAGGGATATATATATATATATATATATATATATCATGGAAATATGTCATTGCACATATAGCATACATTTTATTAGTGCTTCTTCAACCTGTCATCGCGATTCATCAATAACATTATTTAAATCTAACATTTAATTTATAAAAAGTAATCTATTACTCAGTAATATTACTGATATAATACGAGAATATATTAATTATTGTTATTTATAAATAATTGGGTGAATGTGTGTTGATACTACCTACTAGATATAGTACTCGAATACCGACATACTAACAATAAATCACCATAACTTTATTATTTCTCCATCAAATATTTCCAAATTTTATTTATACGTATTAAGTAAGTATATATAATATATATAATAGCTATTTTAAAATTTAATTTAGTTTGTTTATCCCTGAGATAACAGGGGTGTCGATATTACAGGCACTGCCTCGAATACCGACACCTTGGCAGATAATATCGACACCCTAAATATATCGATATTTAGATATACCATATAGGTATTTCACATTCACCTATTATTATTATAAGTATACCTATTATTTAATATCCACTATCCAATCAGAATTAAATTCGCGTTACTTTTAGTTAACACACGCAATTCATACGTTGTTTTCTAATAATTAATTTTCGAAAATATTTAATATTATATTATAAATATTAAGTTTTAAATTACATAATGGGAATATTGTACGTACATAGGAGTTGTATATAGTTTCTGAAAGACTATTTAATTCCAAGTTGAATCAATTCCAAGTATATGTGTATATTATTAGGTATGTCTATTAATTTATGAATATTATCATAACGTACGTCGTACGCACATTATAAATAAATAACGCTGATTGGTTAAAGGGTATCAGTATTATAAAAATGTATGTTGCTTAGGTAAAATAACTTTGTAACAAATTATGAAAAATACAAAATATTTTCGGCACATTGTAAAATATAATTATATCTATACGATGTATTTAAGATATTTAAAATATATAAATTTTCAAATGATTGAGAATCGATATTGTACTTCAAAAATTTCATAAAGTTAGAGTTGTAACGAAAAAATCAGTATTTTGTTTATAATTAAAAAAATATAAATACTAAAAAAAAAATTATACTTATATGAATTAGAATTATATTGATTAACATTTCATACATAATTTATTTTGATTGGAATTATATTTTAGGAGATCTCTAGGGTGTCGATATTACGTGCATGTCGATATTAGAGCACTCTCCGCGACCCCTTCTCCAATTACTGGCCCCAAACATACATGAGCTGGATATAATATTTGATTAGTGTCCAATCAAAATATCATATATAAATAAATGTAACGAATACAAAACAAACGAAATTTATATATTATTGAATTTAATTTTAATATTAATTTATAATTGAACTTTATAGTTCTATAGAACTATAAAGTATATAATTATATTATAAGTATATATTAAACTTTAATTGACTATGAATATAACTACATATAGTACATATGCATTGTATAGATATACTCAATATATATTGGTTAATATATATTTAAATTAAATTGTGTTTATAAACATTTAATTATTAAAATATGATTCATAAATATTACATTTTGATTGAATTAATAAATTATTTACAAATATATAAAATAAATTATTATTAAAATATTTTAAAATAAAACAAAATATTTTACATTTTATCAAATAACAATTGTTAATTGAATATTTTTGAAATTTGTCATTAATTATACACTCACATTATTTAATACGCAATATGTATAGACCTAATATTAAAGTAACTTTAATATATGTTACATCTATATGTATAGAGTAGGATATGAATGATATATTTAATATAATATTATATATCAACAATTATTTTCGAAGAAAAGATAGTAGATTTTTTATTTTTAAATAACTGGAGATAAGTTGATGAAACCTCTAATCCCAACATTTTTAGTTTAGATAATAAACAGGATTACAATATTTAGAAAAAGTAAAATTATTTAACTTATTTATTTATATTTATTGATTTATCAATTTAAACATAAGTGCTTTATAATAATGTTTCTATAATACAAATCTTGATTTACTTATCATATTATATAATTCTAAAGTGTATTAATATTTTAAAATAATTTATTAAAATATTAATATTATATAAATTCATCATTTATCAAACATTGTAAATACATTATCAATCAATTAATGTATTTTATATTATATTAAATATTATATTAATATACATATAATTATAAATAACTATTTCATTAATGTAGTGCATACACCTGATGCTTGTGATTCTCTGACCTGTCAACATGGGGGAACGTGTAAAGAGCTAGATGGAAAAGCTGTGTGCAGGTAAATATCTAATAAACTATGTATGTTATGTAAACTCAATATATTCGTATCATATTACATTATAAATAAATGCCTATAATACAGTATACATATTGATATCAGGCATGCGAGTAATCATTTAAGTCCCATTAACAATTCATAGTTATACACATATATATGTAATATATAATATTATACATTTATTGGATGGCAAAAATAGAAGAGATTTATATTAATTTAAAGCTCTTTAAAAATACAATATATTACTATGTATTATTCCATTGAAACATAAACTTATAATAAAAGATTATTATTATTACTTAAAAAAGACTTAATAACTCGATAACGTGTAAACAGATGTACCGATAAATATACCGGGAGAGAATGCAGAACTTATACAGGTTAGTTATACTTTAGTTGTATGTACAATGTTGGCCGGTGAGTCATTGTTATATGTTAAAAGGCCACGGGTGTACTGGGATAGGGGTTATGTATTTATATAAGGTATATGCCTGTATATAAATAGAAAAGAGTGTAAAGGATTATAAATCTATTAATTGACTAAAGTGGCATATGGCTGCTATATAGCAATTTGTCTACGCATGGTAAGAGTGGTGATGTCACGTTGTTGATTATGGATTCCACCTAGCTATTATGATCATTTAAATTTGGGTATTGAGATACCTAATATTTTTTTTTTAATTTAGGTAAAATTTAAAATGGGAATTGGAAAATACCAAAAAACATAAATATGTATATTTTACACATTTATAATTAATCTATAATCATGATATTTTCAGAATAGGTGTAAAGAATACAGCTATTATGAATAATATCTAAATTTTTTTTTTTAATTATTTTATTTCTAACATTTTTTTTAAGTTATAGGATTTTTAGAATGTTTTTATAACCTATTATCATTTTTTTTACAGTATCGTTATATTTGATAACTTTGTATTATAAATAATTTAAAAAAAACAATTCATTAATCACTATATATAACAATTTGGCTTAACAAATTATAACTACCAAGAAATGTCTTTAATTTTTTTAAACATCATTAATAAATGACCATTTTTCTGTGGAGTTGGTATCTTGTGGAGTTGGTATCTTTACAAATGTTAAGATTGTATGTTCTACTTCATCTTAAAATGTTATATTTTAACGTAGAAGTATTATAAATTAAAAAAATTACAATTTATAATTTTAATAAATAGTCAAATTGACCTAATTTTTAGAACATTTATATATATATAAATTTTATTTCATTAATTAAATTAATTTAAATTAATTATCTAAGAATAATATTGTAATTAGGGATACTATAGATAATATATACTATATATGAATGTTATATATTAGAATAATATAGTATTTAAGAAAATTACTCATTATTATATAGATCAAGTACGATAAAATATAAATAAAATTCACAAAATTCAAATAAATGTCTTTGTTTATAAACATAAACAATACAAGTACAAGGTATACATTGTATACTATAGTAACGAAATTTCGAAATTTTTTTAAAATTTATTATTTGTTTTAATCTGCAGCGCGTCACCAATATTAAACGAACTATATTTGTATTACTAACATCGTGTCATGAACATCATAGCTATATAGTCTGAAATGTCGTGGTATGATCTGGAAAATAAAATCACTCTCGTGACCCGTCGCACGGGCCAGTCATGCGTGACGGCTGTACAGGAATTCGCGGGCGTATACGCCATGGCAGGCACTCGGAGCGCGTGCGTCGCATTACATATTGAACGACTATGATCGCATACGACATATATATATATATATATATATATATATATTGAACAATAATAATAGATAATGCATATACGCCTACGCATTAGGATCGTTCACTAATATATAACTCTATACGTACTTCGGGTACTATTCGATTTTAAAATACGAGTGTTGGAATAAATTAAAACTATTTTAATTCATCGATATAGAGAGAAAGTGGACCTGTGCAATTGAATGTATGTCACTTGACGATATAGGCGCTGCGGTCGCAGCCTACTACTAAATACCTACTAAATTCTAAATTAATATTATTTATTTATACATATATATATTGATAATTACTACCAATATTAAAGTATACTTTAAAGTATACTATCTATAATAAAAATAAAATTATATATTTAAAATACATCATATCAACATTCATCATAATGTTGTGTATTTGAATTGAAAATTACGCCGAGGTGATAGTGTTGTCGTTATTCCGTTATCCTATATATATATATATATATATATATATATATTAATTTTATAGAATTTAATTGTATACTATTAATAATATTATAATGAATGAATGCACGAATAAATGTTTATTTAGACACAAAAATAACGTTAGTCCGTTCTCTATTGTGTACAAAACAACTATAGTATAAACTAGTATACTAGTATACATAGAGCTAGTGCTACGAGAGCCTAGATTGAATAGCCGGCCAACAGCTAATATATACACTACCCTCGTATCTCAGTGGTATAGCAGGTATAACCTTTACATTTGTCATACATGCTTGTCCTCGTTCACAGGTAATCCGTGCCTCTCTTATAAAGTTTCCTGTAGAAATGGCGGTAGTTGTGTAAATGAAGGTGGATTCGCAAAGTGCAGGTGCGTATTTAAATAGCATTATATAACGTGTATTATATTATTATATAATGTATATATATATATATATATATATATAAATATTTATACTATATATTTTATTATATCATAATATATATTCATATATATATTTAATTTAAATTTTTGTTATTTTGTATTTTCTATTCGTTTGTTTTTATTATTTTTCGTTATTATTATACACCAGAGAGGGCACCCGCTATATTGGTGTTTAAATAAACAATTCAATTCAATTCAATATATATATATTTAATTTACCTAAAGATAATTTACCTAATATATATATATATATATATATATATATATATATATATTACTTAATATAATGTGTTATATAGATCTATACATTTGATTTAATATTAGTATATTTGTTGAATAATATAACCTAATTATCATTATTAAATAATATTTTGTAATAACTATAATTAAAAATAATAATTAATATTTAATAATTATTAGTTTTGCATTAGCTATTAGCTAATATGCTTAATTAACAACTCATACATTTATGATAAATTATATTAATTATGATTAATTACAAGATTTAATATAAATAATAAATTATATAATTTATTATATCAATATTGATATTACAAATAAGTTTATTGTAAATTACTTTTTCGGAATCCATCAGGTATATTGATAATTAACAAAATAACTATCATTGCATAATCATTTAGTTATGTAACATTATGTAAGAAAGCATACTTATAAAAGTCAGAATAATATTCGTATTTAAAAAAGCAACGAAATTAACCCAATAATATGTGTATCAAATAAATCATCGAAAATAATAATGTTAATAAATATGGGAATAATTATTGCTATCGCATAATATATAAGACATCAATGACTTATTGAATGTAATCATATTTAGAATAACTCGCGTAACATTAAGTCATGTTATTCGCGTGAAAAGTTTGATATCACTAAAATAACATTAATACACTATTAGTATTATTTAGCAACGCAGAAATTGTAAAACTATAAAAAATTTCATAATCATAACAGTCTATACCACGGCGAATAATTTTCGATTAAATAAATGTACGGGCAATGGAAACTAATTTAATTTCTATTAAATATAACCCTTCGATTATATATGCCTAGTGCTGGGCAGGGCATCACTATAAAATAAGATTAAATTTTAAACAAATTATAGTGTTGTTTATAGAATATATAAATATGTAGGGAAAGTATAAATTAGGGGAAAGTTTTTCATTCAAAAATTACAATATATTAATATTATATGATTATAGATATTATTGTGATTTTAAAATGTTATTTAATCTTTAAATTCCATAGATAACGGGGGTGTCCGTATTCGGTTACAATGTCCGAATACGGACACTGTGTTATAATACGGACAGTATCCGGATACCCTATATACCACTAGATAAACTATATATTAGACGAATTACATTAACGAATTAATTTTTTAAATAATTTATTCTAATTTAATTAGTTAATAATTTATTTATTTTTATTATTTTTTAATTAATAATACAATTTGAGTATCTAAATAATAATAATTTTAGATTTAGCTTTATTGATGGTATTAATATTATAACAATCGCGACTTTTATGAAAATCAGAATATATTCTATGAACTATAGTTCATACGATGCGCGCTGATTGGTTATACGGTGTCAGTATTAAGACATCTAGAGTGTCCGTATTATGAACTTATATGACCTCTGCATATATGCTTATAACTTAATGAATATTTGATAAATATAGAACTTATATATATATAATTTGTAGAATACTTTAGTTTTTAATAATATAGTGTTATATTTTATATCTATACATTTATATATTTTTGAAAAGGTTTTAAGTTGACATTTTTTTTCATAAATTTAAAAACCTAATAAAAAAATCAGTTTATGGGATATATCAGCAATATTTTGAATAATTAAAAAATAAAAAATATGTTGTATACTATTTATATAATTATTAATATTTTATTAATTAAAATTGTTTTTTTGTAGGATTTATGGTTTCTGAGATACCGAGAGTGTCCGTATTCGGGCACTGTCCGTATTCGGTTACTTTCTCCTACATTTAATAATTTATAAATATTAGTAATTTTAATAATACATTAAATACAATAATATGTTATTGTTAAAACTATAAAACTATATTAGGTATAATCAATACGAAACTGCGAACAAGTTAAATGCATTATATTAACAATAAATAGAAATAGAACATATTCGACCTGAAATATAATTCATCGATTACATATATTTGCGGCGTAGTAATCTATACTCTTTGTTGTTGTTGTAGGTGTAAATCGCCTTACTATGGAAGTTCTTGCGAGGAAGTCAACGCATCGCCCGCCCTACAGTACAGTAGCATGCTGTTATACGCATGCGCAGCTGTCCTGTCTATGTTCTATTTCGGACATTGATTCGCATCGATATTATTGTGATTATTTTATTTTATATAATGTTCTTTTGTAATTTTATATCATATGTTATATATTTAAAGTTATTTAAATAAATTTATATATTATATTTAGTTTATTAATTATTTACTGAATATTTAATTAATATACAGAAGGATATTCAGAAGCTATACGTAGCTTATATTAAGAATATCCTTATAACAAAAATATTAAATATTTAATATATAATAATAATTATGAAATAAGAAAATGTAATAACAAAAATGGTGTAATACAAGATATTTATATCGAATATACATATTAATAATAATAATAATAATAATAATAATAATAATAATAATAATAATAATAATAATAATAATAATAAATGATAATAATAATAATAATAATAATAATAATAATAATATAAATAATAATAGTGCGCATATTAATACTACGTATGTACATATATTACAAAATATTATAAAAGATATGAATTTTTAATATAGATTAGAGATTACATGATATTAAATATTTAATTTTTGAACAAAATTGGTTAAGTGTGGTTTGACTATTGTATGATTTTATTTGTATCGGTAGATTATTCCAGCAAATGGGTCCATAATAAGTTATATTAAACTTTTTTGCATTGGTATTAACTAAAGGTATTTTAAATTTGTTATTATCGCGCATATTATAAGTAGTGTCTTGTAATTTAAATAAATTTATAATTGTTGTTGAAATTTGATAATTTTTAATCCTAAACATAATTTTACAGGCATTATAGAATATTATTTCTTTAAAAGTTAAAATGTGTTGTTCTTTGTAAATATTATCCACATTAGTTCTATTTTTTTGACGATATAATATTCTTATAGCTTTATTTTGAGCTATACTTATTTGTTTTGATGTTACATCATAATTATTCCCCCATATATGTGTACAATAAATAAGATGGCAATGAAATACAGAATAATATATTAGTTTTAAAATATTGATGGGTACAATATTATTTAGTTTTCTTAGAATTGATAATCCATAATAAAGTTTAGATTTAACTATATTAGTATGTAGTTTCCAATTCATGTTCGAATCAATAATTACACCAAGGAGTTTTATTGAGTTTTTTTGAATAATGACAATATTATTTAATATAATAGATAATTTTGCTTTATTATTATTAAATATTAAATAGTTAGTTTTGCTTAAATTAATTGTCAATTTATTTAATGATAGCCATATATCAAGAATTTTTAAAGTTTTATTCATGGAATTTTCCATAGAATCAATATTATTTTCACGGAATATAATAGTAGTGTCATCAGCGAATAAAACAAAATGGCCTTGTGTTTTAATATTGACTATGTCATTTATAAATATTAAAAATAATAGGGGACCGAGGACAGATCCTTGAGGGACACCAAACTTAATATTCTTTATTTTTGATTTAGACTTATTGAATATTACAAATTGATTTCTATTATTAAGAAAAGATATTAATAATTTTAAAGCAACTCCTCTGAAACCATACTTCTCTAACTTATTTATTAATAGATCATGACTGATGGAGTCGAATGCTTTCTTTAGATCTATAGATATAGCTGCACAATATTTCATTTTATTTGAAGCTATGGTTCCGGTTAGGTCAGTCAATGCATCGGAAGTTGAAACTCCTTTTTTAAAACCAAATTGTGATTTATTAATTATTTTATTTTTTTCCATAAAATCTATATATCTAGATTTTAAGACTTTTTCTAAAATTTTTGAGAAAGATGATAATAGAGAAATTGGCCTAAAATTAGAAGGATCATCAATATTACCAGATTTATATTTAGTTACGACTTTAGCAGTTTTTAGACAATTAGGAAATATACCCTGTTGTATACATAGATTAATTAAATATGATAATATATTACTTATTGAAGAAATGATTTGAATAATTAGTTTAAATGAAAAGTTATGAGAATCAGTACTATTTGTTGGTTTACTTTTTTCAACAATATTAGTTATTTCAATTGGATTAGTGGGAGTAATAAATAATGAATTTGTATGATTATTATGTATATAATTAGATGTATTATTGGTATTACAATTTTTTTCTGATTTAGAAGCTAACTTCTCACCTATGTTACAAAAATAATCATTAAATTGTTCACACCGTTTATTATCTTCTATTACATTAGGAACTATATTACCATTTTTGTTGTTATGTATAATAGTATTTATTTTATTCCATATCTGCTTAGGGTTGTTTCTGTTAGTAATAAAATATTGACTATAGTAATAGCGTTCAGCTTTATTTATGATTTTTGAAAGACAATTTTTATATTTTTTATATTTTTTTTATAAAATTAAATTATGATATAAGTAAAATATACCCTATATATACTACAATTTATATATATATATCGTATATATGCTACAAAAATAAATTACATTTAAATATTTATAAAATATGTTATTCATAAAATAATACTTACAAATAATATCAAATGACTTCAGGTCTTCAAACTATTTTAAACTCAGTTTTAGTGTAATCAATAATATATTAAATTTAAATAAATATAACTAGTATTATTTTATTATTTTATTAATATATTAACTGACAGAGCTTTTATAATCCTAAAATTCTCTATTCAAATCTTATAACTTTGTACTTTCATATTATCAAAATTCATAACATAATTAATTATATTATAAATGTATCTAAAATAGCAGTTAAATACTGAAAACATGAACCACTCATGTTTTTAACTTTTATCTCAATATATATATGTAATAATGAGTGGTCGAAATAGGTGTTGACAATAGTACAGACCTCAAAATGATTGAGGACCGTTGTATATAAATTACTTTTAAATAATCAAAACAAAAACCATACACTAATGCTGTTAAAAATATATACAACATTACAATATAGAATATTACAATATAACTTTATACAAACCTCTTCGTGTCAAAGTATAATCAGAAATGAAATAATATTATTAAATCTAATATAATTCAGATTATATTACTGCTAAGCGACACTTCATTGGTTCAACCAATTATATTAAAATAAACTAAATAAAATTGAATTAAAAAACATAAAAATCAATATATACGAAATCAACATTTATACTTTTATAATTATTAGATAATACACAACAACAAAATAACTAATTAAAAATATATAATAAATTAAATAACATAAACTAAAAAAACACAAAAATCAATATATACTAAATCAACATTTATACTTTTATAATTATTACATAATACACAATAACAAAATCACTTTTTAAATATATATATACACTTAAAAACAACTACATTACAAATATAGAAGACGTTAGTCTTCTTATATATATATTAAGAAATAATAAAATAAACTGTACATAACAAAATACAAAAATAATGTATATAAATATATAAACATGTTTGTTAACAAATGTGTAAAATATAAATATTATAATTTAAATTAGATAACATAAATAAAATAGATATAACCATATTTATCATTTAACAATAAAATATAATACATAAATTCTTTGGAATATCGATAGAGCATAACTTTAATTTTACTATATGACGTATAATAAATTCTATAAGGTTACAGTGACTATATTAAATGTAATAATTATTTTGTATCCACTAACGTAAAAATGGCTATTGAAAACAGTATACTGTATATACCTATAGGTAGAATAATATGATATCTAATCATGAAAGTTAGAAATGAGATTCATAATTTATTAACAAATGTATAAAATTATCATAAATGATGTATTATAAATAATATCAATGAATATAATTGTATACACAAACTATATACCAAACATATGGCCTATAAGGATATGGCTTATAATGCTAGTACCATATAGAAAAGAATACATTATATACATTATATATCTATGATTAATACACACATTGTAATAAGTGATTTATGTTGCAGTCAACGTGATACATATCTTAAATAATCTCAACTTTTCAACTGGGAAAGTCTCCGATTACCGACCTCTAAATAAGTATTTGTAATAACTTATTCAATATTAAATATATTTATTTGACATTTTTTAATTAGTAATATTATTGCAATGAATAATGTGGCTATTTTAAATTGTTGATATACTTATATTTACAAGAATAAATAGGGGGGTCGGTAATCTGATACATGTGCATAATACCGACCCCCTTCTCCTATTACCGACCTCCTAAAATAATCGTGGTTTAAATAATTGTAGTATTATAATATCCAATAAAAATAATAGATATACCTAAATATAATTAATTATAACATTTACGAAATTTATTTTTTATTGAATTTATTTTTTAATAGTAATATTAAATTTAAATTTAAACTTTATAGTAATTATATTAAAATAGTGTATATTATTATTTAATATTTATTAATTAATCATAATGTATATAATCAACTGGAATCACAAATCCTAAAGCTATATCAATTATACGTATCATTGTACATAAACAACTTACGACATATTTTAAAGTAAAATACGGATCTATTTGTATTGGATATTATAAACCACATGGGGTCGGTATTAGGGAAATGTATGTGGTCGGTAATAGGAAAATTATATGGATTGCTATAATTAAGATATATGGTTAATAGTTATTCAAATTAAATTATTTTTTAATAGTTATAAACATTTTATTAATCTACAATATTATGTACAAACTTAAGTTTTCTTTTAATTAATATAGTATATGAAATGATTTAAAAAAAGTTATTATTCAAATATTTAAAAAGTAAAAACAGAATATTACATTTTATCAAATAACAAATGTAGGATTAAATATTTTTTTAAACAAAATACTAATTTATAATTATCATTAAATTACTAACAGTTCGTGTATATATATAATTTTTTGAAATATCTATAGTTACTGCAGTATCTCATGAGATACATGAGGGGTCGGTAATCGGATACTTTCCCCTAATTGATAATCTTAAAATTAAATGAAGTTAATTAATCATATATATCTGGTAATTTTGTATGATTAATATGTTTAGATCAAATATAAATATATATTAAATATATAGGAATTTACCTATACATAAATGATTGTATATATATATATATATATATATATATATATATATTATATTTATAGTATTAATGATATATAATATACGATTAAAGTATTCATATGTAATACATATTAAAAAAAGTCATATACAAATTTTGAATTTATTTTTAATTTATGAAAATTAAAAATTAAATATGGATATATATTGACAATATTGTTTACGACAAAAAAATAAAAATATATTATATAACCAATAATAAGTAAAAAAAAATTAAAAAATAAATAATTATATAATGGTTTTCTACTATATTAAAAGTTGTCCAAAATGTTGCATTTTTTCATAAATATGTATTAAATATCAAGTACAGACTATGTTTTATAATTGTATTGCAATAATATATTTATTTATATATAATTCACCCAATCAAGTTTTTCATAGGAGAGGCAAACATAATACATTATACCACCACATAACTCAAGTAATAATAACAACGTTATTAATTATGTATTTATTATAATAGTATTCCATATTCTATAGAAAACGTGCACTTTGGATAGAAAATAGTAAAGTTGTATATAATCAGTAGGTAGAGGAGGGAATGGAGTAGTCGCCGATAATTATAATTATAATATGCCTCAGAAGATTTCTATTATATCGATAAATACTGAATTTTAGGCTATTATTTTTTTGAATTAACTAGAAATTATATAGTTCCAGAATACTGTGAATACTTTTATATATAAAGTGTTTTACCTAATAATATAAATGTTTGATTATGCATAAAAAAGCACTCAAATAAGGCAAGGCTGTAGTAGTGGCCGCTAGTACCAGAAAATGCGATAGGTGTCTCGTAATGTATTCAATTTATATTTTTTTAATTATGTAATATTAAATAATTATATTTATGATGCATACGCACCTCATTTGATTCAATGATTTTATTATATATATATATATATATATATATATATATATATATATATATACACATATACACATATACACCCTATGGTTGCACTCTTACACATAAATAAGCATAACTATATATAATCGTGTTTTTTATCAACATTTGACAACAAATAAATTAGAGTAATTAATTAATTATTTAAACAAATTTTACTATATATTATAGATATTTTGATTATTTAAATATTGCATATAGAACTTTTTATCCTATCAAGCACCATTTAAGTGTTAATTAAAACGTCCACTACTAAGCCCTACGACGTAGGGCTTATGTCATCTGCCACTACCCCCTTCCCTCCCCTATACTTATTATAAACAACTTTACTTTTTCCTATCTACGTTTTATATTAAATAAAGACATATAGATATGGTAGTGTACCTCAGAAAAGTGGGTAATGATATCAGATAATATAGGTAATATAGGATATATTTAATATATTATTTTTCTTAGGATAAAACCATAGGAACACCATACAGTATAGGTCGTGGTTAGAAGGCGAATCAAATATGATAACTATAAATGATCAAGTTAATATATATATATATATATATATATATATATTACAGGAAATATCGTTAAAATTCATAATATTAAATACAAATATTAATATTCATGATTTCATGCAAAGCAATTTTATTTTTAAGTTTGATGATATTGTTAAATTTAATTCTATTAAATTTATAAATAGAGGTTTCTATAATAAATTACCGATTAATTTGCAAATCAGACTTATTAAAAATATTGTAATAAATTTATTAGAAAGGCTTCTAGAACTTCTAGAAACCTATTTCGCTTAACAAATAATTGCGTAAAGTAATGGAATAAGCTTCCAAATTCATTAATTAACATTTCTAATTTAAAATTATTTTCGAAACATTTCAAAAAAATATATATTTAATTTTAATTTTATATTTATTTTATATTTTATTTCAATATTTTAATGTTTTTTTATTTTATCCATATATATATATTTGTTTGTATACATTTATGTGTTTATACCTAGGGGAAAGTCCCCGATTACCGACCCCTAAATGATTATTTGTAATAACTTATTCAATATTAAATATATTTAATTGACATTTTGTAATTAGGGTAATATTATGGCAATGAATAAAGTGTCTATTTTAAATTTTTGATATAATTATATTTACAAGAATAAACAGGGGAGTCGGTAATCGGATACATGTGCCTAATACCGACCCCCTTCCCCTATTACCGACCCCCTAAAATAATCGTAGTATAAATAATTGTAGTATTATAATATCTAATAAAAAGAGTAGATATACATAACTAGTTATATTAATATAGCTATAATTAATTATAATATGACGTAATTCATTTTTTATTGAATTTATGTTTTAATAGTAATATTAAATTTAAATTTAAACTTTATAGTAATTATAATTATATATTAAAATATTGTATATTATTATTTAATATTTATTTATTAATCAGTATGTATATAATCAACTGGAATTATGAATCCTAAATCTATATCAATGATACATAAACAACTTACGACATATTTTAAAGTAAAATACGAATCTATTTTGATTGGATATTATAAATCACATGGGGTCGGTATTAGGGTAATTTAGGGGGTCGGTAATAGGAAAATAATATGGGTTGCTATAATTAAGATATATTGGTTAATAGTTATTCAAATTCAATTATTTTTATAATAGTTATAAACATTTTATTGTTCTACAATATTATGTACAAAATCAAGTTTTCTTTTAATTAATAAAGTATTTACAATGATTTAAAAAAATGTATTATTCAAATATTAAAAAAAATAAAACAGAATATTACATTTTATCAAATAACAATTGTAGGATTACATATTTTTTAAAACAAAATACGTTTTCATATTTATCATTAAATTACTAACAGTTCATGTATATATTATTTTTTGATATCTCTTATAGTTACTGAGATACGAGAGGGGGTCGGTATTAGGAGGGGGTCGGTAATCGGGGACTTTCCCCTATATATTTATTTATATTTTACATGACTAATGATAAATAAGTAACGATATTAATTTTTAAATATAATCTTAAATATATAACTTTGACTACCTTACTCTATTATTTGTATATATATTTTTATCTATTTCATTTTTATGGTTATCTTTTTTTACTAAATTTTATTAAATGGGATTTATATTTTTGAGAAGTTTTTTATATTAATATTTTAGTACTTTAATATTTTATATAATAATTAGCACATTTTTGATATTTTAATAATAGTATATTAACTTGTTTTATATGTATATGATTAGTTTTTGGTGAAAATCAAATGTTTACAATAATAGAATACAATAATATTATTTTTTCAAAGGTAAGTCTTGAGAACTACCTACTCACGTATTGAAGTACAAAAGTTGAATTTTCCAGTATTTAAGGAAATATAAATGTTGCCAATTGGCATAATTAATTGGCATAAAGCATGGATGAATGAAAAATCATGGCTTTAAAGCTGATGTTATTATTATTATATATATATATATATATATATATATATATATATATATATATATATATATATATATATATATATATATATATAGGTATATAGGTATACCTAACAAATAATTAAAAATAATGTAGTACAAATTATAAAAAATATTGATAAGTTCATAAACTATATATATATATATATAATATAATACTTAATTTTAATAGTGCATTTTACAATTGACACTTTAAATATTTATATTTTTTATTTTATCGCTTTTTTACTATTTCATAAATTATATAGGTGTTAGTTACCTATATATTGATACCCATATATTTAATTCTTTAATTTATTTTAACTTTATTTATAATTAACTAATGATATTAATTGTATTAATGATAGGTATTAATTATTAACTGATTATGATAATAAATTAATTATCTTATAATATCTTATACCTAATGATATTTGACTAAAGATAATAAATTAATGATAATGATCAGTAATAATTAATTAATGATATATATATTAATTAATGATATTAATTATTAATATTTACGACTATAGATTTTTCAGATATATTTATTATGACTATTTGTTATGACTTTATATTTTATTTAAATTATATTTTATTATTTTATTATATAGTTTTGTTTTTACTATATTTACTATATTTTATATTGATTTTATTATTATTTAATAATATTATTTTATGTTATTAGTAATAATTTATTACCCTTATTTACTTATAATTTAATTTTTATTTATTCTAAATGATGATTTATTAAATCTATAGATAATGAGGAATTTTACAGGAATTTTTTTTTTAGTTAACTCTGTAATTACATTATTAACGATCGTTAGTCATAAAAATAATCATTAATAAAATGAATCAATATATATATATATATCATTAATCAATTACTAGGAATCAATAATGATCATTACTGATAAGCATCATTAGTTAAGGGGAAGCATTACGTTCGCAGGCTTACATGTAAATAGATACGAAAATTACTAGTTTTAAAAACACTCTAATTTTAAATATTTTAAATATTTTTACATAATTTGTTGGCATTTGTAATAATAATACTTCATTCTATAATAATTTAGATTTTTTTTTATAATATACATTTATTTTATATTAGGAGTAATTCAAAAAAAAATGAAGAAAAACAGAGATACAATTTTTATTATTTGATTATATTTTTTTTTAATCTAAATTATTATACATTTGTATGTTTTCTAAATATTCTGTAAATTATAGTAATTTTTATAGAATATAAATAAAGTTCCCGACTTTTTAGTAAAGCAATATTCATATAATTAACATTCTGAGAAAACAGCTATCAAAGTATATTGAACATTATTCATGCAATTATAATAAATTCAAATTTAGTATTTATATTTAAATGTGTTATAATATATGTTACAGTTATAATGAGTTTAAATAATTAAGCTAAGCTTATATTAGTATTAAGTGTTTACAGATTGAAAATTGGTATTATATTCGATAATAATTAAAGCTTTATAATAAACACATACATTAATATTATTCACAATAATTAATATTTATTTATAATAGTAGGTGTTATAAAACATCATTTATATTCTTAAATATAGCGAATGTAGGTATAATATGTACATGTAATGATACATAAATGATAATAGAACTTATTTTCGATATAATATTTATTTTTATTTTTTATTTTTATATTAAAATGTTGAAGGTATACCTTATACCATATACTATAGTACTTCCCCTTAAGTATATGTAGTAAACTAGCATTAGTATAATATCATCAAATAAGTTATTATCATAATTCAGTTATCATTAGTTAAATTAATATCATTAGTTAATTATAAATAAAGTTAAAATAAATTAAATAATTATATATACAAACAATCTATATAATCTATGAAATAGTAAAAAAAAGTGATACATAACAAGAATAAATATTTAAAGTGTCAATTGTCAAATTCACGATTAAAACTATAGAGAACAAAGTCACTTCGTTCTCTATGATTAAAACTAAGTAATATTATATAAACATATCAACACTTTTTATTAATTTGTACTAAATGATTTTAAATTATTTTGTATTCCTACAACTTTTTTTTTATTATTTTATATATATAAGGGTTGTGCCATTAATAACTATCATCTCAAGTCTATAAATAATTATATCATGGCGTAGAATTAAATGTGCCAGATAATATAATGTGTGTAATAAAATATCAGTAAGCTAAATTAAATAAAGAAATATTTTTAGAGTCAATTGAGACAATGTGATTGTATATTTTATAATAAGGTCATATGTATATATATATAGATTATTTAGTTTAACAAATTGTATGCATAAATATTTAAATAGTGTATATTCAATATTAGTGAAATACATTAATGGTAAAATGCTTGATCGTTCACTTAAATCCCCTCTCCCCACTATCATACCTGAAGAACTACCACTCCTCTTCGAAAAATCTTTCAATGACAGACTTTCCACCACCCATATCATTCCCACCACTCCCATTACATTTCCCGTTTCCCTTGAAAATGTGAATCTCCCCCACCTGATCAAATAATCTCCCTTCTCAAATATATATCCAAAACCTCATCCCTTGACCCTCTTCCCCTCCACATACTAAATCAGATAATTAACACTGTAAGTAACACTGTTGTAACTCCCTTTCATCAAATCATTTGCGGTTCACTTTCATCCGGCTCCGTCATTCCCGATTTCAAAAAAAGCAGTCATTACCTATATCCTTAAAAAGCCACACCTTGATTCTCTGTCTCCATCCAACTACCGACCCATCTCTAACCTCTCAATCCACTCTAAGATCCTTGAACGTGTTATCTCATCCCAACTTATCACATACCTTACAACCAATAAAATCCCCAGCATCTTTCAGAGTGCATACCTTCCCTACAAATCCACCGAATCCGCGCTAACACTCATTACCGCTGACTTACTATCCGGTTTAAATAATAACCGTGGCTCCATACTCATCCTCCTTGACATGTCTTCCGCCTTTGACACCCTTGACCACAACGTCCTAATCCATCGACTTGTCACCATTTGCATTAATGGCACCGCCCTCAATTGGTTCACCTCTTACATTTCCAATCGTTCTTCCACTTTTTAATATTTACCTCCTGTTCCAAATCTTTACCGACCCAGAAATGTCCTTTCATACCTATGCCGATGACCTTCAACTCTACCTCAACTACACCGACTTTCCCACTCATGCCCCCAACCGACCCTCCCTATCATCAACTCCATACACCAATGGCTTAATTCCAACTCCCTTAAACTTAACCCCTCCAAAACCAAAGCAATATTTATCCACATACACCTACGATGTAGGTCCTACGTTCCTCCACCATCCATGAACCATTGGTGCTTCTTGGTGATGTATTATTGAGGGTTCTCAGTGTTTGGTATGCTCGATTATTATTTTTCCATATTTCTTGTAGTCATCGATTGATTTGAACTGCATTAACATCCAATTATCTCTTGTCGTTTGCATTGCTTTCCGAATGGTAGAATTTATTTTTCTATAATGGCTGTCTAGTTCTGGCTATTGTTTCTTTTTGGACTTTAGTGATCTTCTCTCATCGAATACATCGAGTAGGATATGTCATCAGTGATCCAAGGTTGTTTGTTTGGCTTCGATACATTCCTTTTATTTCTGATACAGTGTTTATTATTATTTGTTCAAACGTTGTGTATATACTAGTAGTATCGACATTTATATATAGATTATTAAATTTCTCATCTAAGTTACTTGAGTAAAGCTTGGAAAATTTAGGATCCATTAGTCTATTAATATTATAAGGTAATTGTTTTTTTTTTGGTATTTTGTTGATCGTAATTTGAGTCTTAAATTGCATATAACGAGGTCATGAACACTGTTGATATTCATTACATCTTTATGGTATTAGTAAAGCCATGGGGGCTTTGGTATTAGTATATAATCTATTTTATTGTGTACTAGTCTATTGGGTGAATGCCATGTAGTGATATGAGTTGTTATGCGAATGTAGTGTATTGGTAATAACTAATTTATATTTCTCTGCGAATTCTAGTAGTCTTATTCCTCGATCGTTCATGTCACCTATACCAAATTCTCCACTATATCCATTCCAGGGGCGGATACAGTAATTATTCAAGGGGGGCCTACAAATAAAAGTATATTTTTAAAATGTTATTAATATTTTGATTGTTGTATATATATATATATACTATATTAAATTAAATAGAATAATATTTTATTTGTTATTGAATATAAACTATTAATACAATATATTAATCAATTGCATTCTTCTTATTATTACGTAATGCAAATTTGGAAATAATATAATCACAATCGATCTCTATGTCTTTATGTATATATAATAAAGAAAGTCTATTTAGTTGATATTCACTCTATTATGTAAATATATATTTATTATTCTTAATCGGTTAAATGAACGTTCACATTCACACAAGGTAACTTCGGCCAATCAATAAAGCATTTCATAGATATTAGGAAAAAGTTTATATAATAATATATATAAATTATAAATTATTTAATAATTTCAATTTACCATGACATATTATCGAGAGTACTTATCGTAACAATTTTTATCATATTAGGCATTAGGTATATCTATATATCTTTATTCTATGTCCATTTAACTTCCCAGCAAATCAATTCGGTTTTTATTAAATGTATCTTTTGTAAATCATCTTTTACTAATTCATAAAACTTTAATATATTTTATTTTCATGAATTCTTGTTTTCATTCATTAATTTTGGAATTAATAATACTCCAAGAGATATATACAATATCATATTGTCAATATGTATTTATTGAATCTTTCTTTCATCTCAATTATCAAATGATCCAAGAATATAATAGATATTACTTTTTTTAAATACTCTTCAGATGATGAAGCAGGTGTCTTTTATTTAACCTTGGTAAAGAAATTCCTTCATTTGAATATGATAATACATGTGATGCTTTTTCATTCCATTATAATTGTACTTCGTCAATATTATCTCTACAAACTTGTATCCCTTTAATTACACTTTGAATATCATTATTTACCTTATATGCGTCTATTGACCTACTCTGGAGAGAATTTGTTACATTTTCTATGAAATTAATTGAATTATTACATACAATTAATGACATACTAAATTGAGTATTAATCATAGAATTGTAAAGACCGTTAGATTTTGTTATACTTTCTGAATTCCATGTTTTATCTTCATATATGTCTAACATTTTTCAGTATTGCTTGATACAGTTCGATAAATACTCGCAAAGCATCATGTCTGGCAACCCATCTCGTTTTACTTTAACTAATTTCTTTTTAGAAGATTAAACACAAATGTGTGTAATATTTTATTCTAATAAACCTTGCCTCTTAGCAGAATATTTAAAAAAGATGCAGATTTCTAATAATATGCCTATCATATTTTGAATTAACGGCATTTTGCATTAATTTACTATTGATAGATTTAATACATGTGATCTACAGTGTATACATATTGCTTTAGTGTTCTTATTCAGAATTATAGTTGACGCTCCTTTTACTTTGCCAGACATATTTCCTGCTCCAAAGTATCCTTACCCTCTTACATTTTAAATATTTAATTCAGCATTTTAGTTAGTGTATCCATAATCAAGTTAGCTTTACTTTATCCACTAAGATTTTCACATCCTATGAAATAATTAAACTTTTCAGTGATACACTTACCATTATAATATCTAAGTTCTAAAGCCATTTGTTCAGTATTATATACATATGTGGTTTTATCAGCTAGTACACTAAAATATTTAGCTTTTTTTATATCATCAATTATAATTGAAGAATAATTATACTTTCTTTAATATATTCACCACATTCAAATATCAATTCATTCTGTGTTATTTTTGAGGTATATGTAGCATGTTTACTACACATTAATAAGTGTTCTTTTAAAGTGTATCTTTTCCAGAGTTTATACATAGTTTTAGAAGTGCATTGACATTTCCTAGATTAAAATTTGGATCAGTAGAATACTCATTATGACCATGTAATTAAATATATTGTCTTCTATAAATAATGATTATATCTAAAAGGGGTATCCCACTACAAGTATTTTCGGCAAGTTACCGGAAATATTTTAACTTTATAGGAGGTATATTACAACTTGATATACAAATATTTTAAAGTTACAATATTTCAGGTAAGTTGCCGGAAAATCTTATATACAAGTATAGTGGGATACCCCCTTGATATTGATTTCAAATTTTCTCTGTTGCATTACATTTTCTTAGATATGTTATTGTTGACTTTCATTATAGCTGATTGCAGAAGCATGCTTCTTATTTTCTATCACCTCGATAAAACGAGAGTTTTCTTCTAATATGTTATTGTTGTAAATAGTTGAATCATGTTTTCTTAAATCAGCAATCACATCTTTAAACTTAATTATGGACGAAGTGACACATTTTCCAACTTGAATGTGATTACTTTTTAAATGAAAAACACATGGCATATACAATCGAACATTTAAATATTCACTGTAGGATAACCAATAATATGTGTGTAACCACTTCATTTGAAATGTACGATTATTTCCATTTTCTTTATGTGATTTATAAACGTAATCTTTGATGGATTGTTGTGCGAGTATTTTCTGTAGTAGAAGATACCCTTCTTCATGTGTTTTACTTGTTAATTCTTAATAATTGTACTATAAATAGTACCAATATCTTTAAATTAGATTAAAAATAAATGAATATACTAAAAATAAAATATGTATAAACCTACCTATAATTTATATTGAATCTTTTGTTGATTTAACCATATTATCTATTTTAAAATCATATATTTTACAATCATGAGGGGGGCTAGAGCCCCCCTAGCCCACCCTCCTGTATCCGCCCCTGTCCATTCCCTTGTACATGTTTCCTAACTTTGGCGTTCCAGTCTCCTTATATTATTAATAAGTCCTTTTTAGGTGAGTCAACTACAGTGTTCTCTATGTTTTCATAAAAATCTTCGATTTATTCGTCAGTATGTATTGTTGTATGAGCTTATAATTGTATAATGGTTATGTTCATGTTATTGCCTTAAGTAGTATCGAGATTATTCGATTAGATATAACCGTATATTTGAGATATAGTCATATATATTATATATTTATATATATATATATATATAAATATATATTATATATGACTATATCTATATATATATATGACTATATCTATATATATATATATATATATATATATATATATATATATATATATATATATATATATATATATATATATATATATATATATAAATATATATTATATATGACTATATCTCAAATATACGGTTATATCTAGTCGAATAATCTCGATACTACTTAAGGCAATATATATATTATATATATATATATATATATATATATATATATATAGAGTACAAGTTATCATTAGAAATATTTATCATTAGTTATCTTCTTAGAAATTATATGGTTATAATCAATGCGTCTAGTATATCCCCCCCACTTTTAATCACCCGGTGACGCCCCTAATCACATATGTATTATTAATAATATTACTAACTTATTAATAAATTGTTATAGAGTTGACTCTATAGATCTATACAATCATATGTAAAATTTCAAATGTCAAATTACCAGATATAATATAATGTGTATTTATTAAGAACACGTTCACTATAGTTATTCTCTTTTTATTTAAAGTTATATTTGCCATGTTTATATTTAACATATCAATTTCAAAATATTATATTTATTATAAATCGAGTCTACATTTTTATTTGTCGTAGTTTGAATATATATATATAGAATACCTATAGGTATTCTATATATATATATATATATATATATATATATATATATATATATATATATATATATATATATATCGTATTCTTCCAATACCTCATGAACCTCAGGTTATAGGAGGTTATAGGAGATATATAATATTGATATATAGGTAGGTTATTAAATAAATGTAAATCTATGACAACAGTTAAGTTATACTTATAATTAAATTTGAGTATATAACTTCTCTATAATTAATACATTGATTTATATTGACTAAATATAATTAATGTTAGTGAATGTCATAATGATATAATCATATAACTCCATAGCTATACACTTCACTTAAACGTCTATGTATAATATCATATATATAGGAGCGAATATCATGACATCCTTTAGCTTCTAGCTAAAGGAGGCCATGCGAATAGTCATATACACTTCGCTCTAATGTCTATGATAATTATAATCAGAATTCTAATGTCTATGAAGGAAGTATTAGTTTTTAATTTTAACAATAGGGTGTAATCAGTAGACCATAACATAATATTTATAAATAGGATAAATAGTAAAGTATACAATTTTATAATTAAAATAATATATTTAAGTTAATAATAATGTTGAATATAATAATAGCTTTATCATTAATTATATCTACATTCGCTAATGATGATATTCCAACAAATACATTCGGAGAAGAAACAGATAATCCTGCTGTATTAGAATATGATAAATTAAAATTTGATTCTGAAATTCAATCTTCTCCACATTTTGTAGAATTTTATGCACCATGGTAAGAATTAAGATATATAATTATATTTGTTATTTAATATAATATAAGTTTAAAATTATACAACAATTGGTCAATGTATACTTTTATAGTATTATTAAAAATGTTTTGATATGTATATGATTGGTACCGTTCCGACCGACATAAGTTATGTCAAATAACTAAGAATTAGTCTTAGACTCTAAATATAGAGTCTAAGACTCTTAATCTAAGACTTAGAGTCTAACTAAGTTAGACTCAGGCTAAGACTATTATACTTAGTCTAAGACTAAGTCTAAGTATAGACTAGTCTAAGACTCTTACTAAGTAAGTTACTTGGAGTCACTCTTAGACTCTAAGAGTCTTAGAGTCTAACAGTTACTTTTAAAGTCTTAGACTCTAACTTTAAGTTAAACTTATTAAGTTACTAAGTAGTTACTTTAAGTTATACTTAATAACTTATTAAGTTAATAAGTAACTTATGTAATGTTGTCTATAATTGGGGCTTTAATTTACAGTTTTCGTAACATAAACATTCAACTTATTTATCTATGTTTATGAAGGTTTATACATTTTTAATTAAATTATTTATTAAAAATATTCCACCAGATTTTAGTGACTTTAAGTAATAATATATATTTAGACTTAATCGTGACGAATAATATTGTCATGTTGTATCTTTTTGATTTTGTCGTCGTTCATGTTACAGGTGGAAGTCGTCATATTTAAATACACTATATAATTAGGTTAACATTAGAATGCCGCCACATTTAGTTACATGCCGCAAAATCACTTGAATTCTGTGCCTATATTTTCTCGTGGCGGGCTAATTTTTCTAATTTCAACCTACTTATATCATATAATTTAAATATACATATATATATAATATATATATTTAAATGTACCGACTTTTCATATTGAATGCGTGAACTTACCCCAGTTATCATTGTTAATTAGCATAATTGTCTTAGTGATACCTAGATCGTCTCTACTAATGCGAGTATTATAAAACATTCTCCGGACAACTAGTTGATACATAATGTAACATACATTACATAGATGCAATAGTAAATGCATTTTAAAATGTCGATTGTCTATACTATAAAAATAACGCCCCTATTTATCAAATCTGTATATCGACTAAACGCAAACATTCAAAAACAATGTTATTGATAATTCAGCTATAGAGGGATCAGTATATATATATCGAAATAATATGAGATTATATAGTAAAGGGCTATAGTTTAATATATAGTACATATTTGTGCATGTGTATTGTGTATAGCACACAGTGATGGGCACCAAACCCGATCCTCTATTTATTCTCTTATGCGATCCTTTTCCTGATCCCGATCCTCACTTCGTTACCCGATCCTTTCCCGATCCCGATCCTTTGCCGATCCCGATCCTCGCTTGCGTACCCGATCCCGATCCGGATCGCCGATCAATGATCGCGAACCTGCCCATCACTGATAACACACTTGCGTGTTTATCTTGTATACATAAGACATTTATATAACAAGTATAATCATAGAAATATTATGCTCTTAATAATTTGATAATAATTTGATATCTACGAGTATACCATATTGTTATGTTGATAACTATATGTGCATTCTTGCATTTATTTTATCTGTAATCTTACGTTTAAACTAAATATTAAGAGTACAGATAACATTATTAGTAAGATTACTGTAATGATTTTTGATCTATATTGTATCAGATATAATCTATGTAATATATTATAATAATGGATAAAGATATCTGTTCAACATTATATGTTTAATAACAATTGTGGTAGTGGGCTCTTTTGTTAAGCATCTAAATGAATCATCAGACAATATTTTTATATATATATATAATATATTCTTACATAAATATATATATATATATATATATTTTGTGTTTCTTTGCTATCCTCGTTTCTATAGGCTGAATTTCATCCATAAGTTAGCCCGTAAAATCTTGTTCTCTCCAATCTTTTATAGACTCACTTCCGGATGTAATGCATCTAAACGAACCAGTTAAATCTAACGTACCTAACAATATCGGGCAAACATATACATTTACATTCACACCCACGTACACATTCATATGTAACGCATGCAAACATAGACATGTCTAGTCTCCCGAATACATATGTTACTTTGTAATGATATTATATATAATATATGTGATACATACATATATACTTTAGATATTAGCATGCAGTCGACAATAAACCTGTTGCTTGACGCCCGTAACAACATATCAACTAGGATATCATATTTTAAAGCCGATTTATTGTCATCATTTACATAAGTAGATCGAGTGTACATTTTTTACATATTAAGCTTATAATGCACTCATCAATGCATACAAAAAGTATATATATATAATATTCATCATATTAATAGTAAAGTAACATACTTATTAATTAATAATATTAATTTCACATATATATATATATATATATATTCTCGCATAATTATAATCCTATATTACTTTAAAACATTCACATTTTTAAAAATATAGATATCACTCCTCAGCAATGTGGTGTAATGTAATATTATAAAAGGCCATTGTACACAGAAGAAGAAGCAGCAGCACAATACTAATAGCTCTTCTCTCTATTAACATCATAGTGTGCTTAGGGTAACTTATAATAATAGCATAGTTATATAGTTCAGATTAAGGGGATACGATAGGACGCACGCAATTCCGCCGTTTACATGTAATTAGATAGGATGTTTGTATAATATTCAAACAAGTGTTTTGAATTGAATATATTACCGATTTTAATAATTTTTACATATTTATATTAATTAGAATAATATCTCTGTTTCAATCACAGAATATTTTGAATATGATATATATTCGTCGAGTGATTCATGGTTGAACGTCATTACCGATTTTTTCCGGTATTTTAGTGTCAAAAATGTACAAAATGTACCATATAAAATTTAATAATAAATATTTTTTAAATATTATGTGATTAAATGTTAGATATATATATTATCTATAATATGTAGTAAAAATTATGAGTGTAGCTAAAACAACGATCCCTAAACATTGACTTATATAACAGTAATTGGCGAAAATATTTATACTGAGAAAAACACATTCAAAGATTACCAATAATATTTCTTAATTTTGTATGAAAATAGATATTTATTGTATTGGATATATACTTATATAATATATACATATGATATTTTAGATGTATATATATATATTCAGCATATATATATATATATATATATATATATATATATATATATATAGTATATACATATATATATATATATATATTGTATATACATATAATTAATACATTACATTACATATAATTAATATTTTATATATTTATTTTTTACATACCTTCATAAAAGACAACTTTTAACATGTTTATATGAATCTTTAGGCCATAAAAATTCATATTTAAATAAATAATATATTATTTATAAGTATTAGCACAAAATAAATTTTATAAAAAAAATCAAAAAACGAAAATTACAAACTACCGTATCCCCTTAATACAGTTAGCACACTGTGTTTATTTACACAGACTAATACTACTTTGGTAACAATGGGCAGTGGTTATTTGTAATGATAGTGGTGGTTATAGTAGTAGTAGTTGTAGTAGTAGTAGTAGTAGTAGCAGTAGCAGTAGTACATATTGTCATACTAGTAACATTCTAATTTATATCAATATATTAGATAGTTATATCACATTTTGTTTAAATTGTTGTGTTAATTTGCTATTGTATTTAGTAAATACTATGTACTAATAATTTATATTTGAATCATATAATTATTTTATTTATTTTAATTTGTTATTCATTCATGGCATGAATTTCATGTCTTTTTTATATAACTTGTAATTTGTTTCCCTCAAATACAAATACATACAAAATACATACAAATTAATTATCCATCAATCAATACACACCAATGTAGCATGTATGAAGTACAGACAATCTAAAACATTGAACGAAAGTAATAATATTGTAAATTACAATTTGTAATTACTAAATATATATATATAATTCAAATGTTATGTTTATTATAAATTATAGTTATAAATTATTTGAATTTATACTTATAAAATAATTTATTTAATTTGTACACCTTTTATATGAATGTCACACTCACAATAATATTACATAATTGTACAAGTACTATATATAATTACTTGTGGTCTATAAGTGCTTATATATTTATTTTATATTTTAATTTTTTTTATAATATTACCAAAGATTTTCCGAAGGAAAGATATAACACTTACGCGAAATCGTTTAATTCGAATTTGTATACAAAATACCCTGGTGCCACCTATAGCGGGTTACTTTTAGGAACTATGCGTTGTTTATAATGTAAATTCGTATTTAACTATACACTATTAAAATGTTAAATAATATGCTTTAAATTAATATTTATATGATGAAAACTAAGTGTTCATTACTAATATATAACAAACAAATATGATATTTATGTTTTAAATTCTATAAGTATATATTTAGTAAGTAAAAGTTAATTTATATTGCATGTAATTTAATAGAGCAATGAAAACATTGTTGTATGCAAACAGAGCGGAACCTAAATCTATTTCAGTGATTTCGATACTGCTGCTAGCAGCGGCTGGGGATATTACTAAATTACGTTGCATGCATAGGGAGTGTTATATCTTTGCTTCGCAAAATCTTTGATATTACTCTATTAGGTTATTTAATCTATATATATAGGATAATATTTTTTTGATTATTTTATATTTAGCAGATATGATATCTATACAATAAATAAGTTATATTATTCAATCATATTGTTTACATCTATTCTTTCTCATAAATTGTTGTTTATATATTGTATATATGCATTTAAACTATGATTGTCATTAATGGGATGTCACACACCTTATTTTGGTGAACATCTTTTTTTATTTAACATTTTTTTTATTTCATAATACTATTCTATGATTTATTTTTTAATATCTGTAAACAAATTAAAATAACATAAAAAGTGGTTTATATATATTCATTATATATGATATATAATTTATTCATATATATTTAAATGTTGTTTACTCAGAATAATTATTTCGCGCTAGGTATGTGTATATAAATGTAGGTATCACAAAAACTATTATCTATATTCTACTAATTGTTATTGTATTATATAAATAACATATATATGAATACTAATACAGGAGTAATTTTCTAAATTTGTATGTGTATAATTGCAAAAAATAACAATTTATATAGAAATTCCGTAAATTAAAAAATTAAAATGTGTGCATATATATATAATATATTATATATATATTATAAAAAATACGTCCTGTAATATCATGTGTATACATTTAATGAATAGAATATTAAAAAAAATAGCTCAATTCAATGAATAGAATTCTGCACGCCTAGTTTTGTGTAGACTCATTATTTGCTATCTCTATACATAGAGAGGCGGGCGTCGTGTGCCATCCCCTTAACTTATTGATTTGAAAGTAATTTATGATCAATATTTTGTTATTTTTCTATATTTCTTGTTTATTCATTTAAATATGCAAATATTAATTCAAAATATTTCGGATATCATAAATTAATTATTTTAAATATAATTTATGTTATTTAATATGTATAGACGTAGATATTGCCATTTAGAGTAGATATTGCCATTTATAAATGAAACTTATAAAACTAATTATTTAATTTTGTTCTAAATGATCAATTATAAAATGAAAAATATATATTGTATGCACCTTTATATTTGATATATTAATGTGCAATGCTATGTATTATAAATGTTAAACTTTGGTCAAATATATTTTATTGTTATTGTTATATGTAATGATTGTAATATATTTAGTTAATTATCAATTATGTATTTACAATAATTAAACTTATAAAAATATAATTCAAAATTGATATTATTATAATATATTCACTAATAGGTCATAACTTATAATATTATATAGTATATATTCAATATATTTTATTATAATATATTATTTATAATACTATTAGCATATAATAGCAAAATATTATAATATATTATAATATGTTATATTACATTGTTACTAAATGATCTCTATAAATAGATTTATTGTTGCAAGTCTATCCTTGCACAAACATGATTATACGTGCACACAGGTTTATACATGTATTGATATCAGATATATAAGCTACTAATTATTGTATTGTAAAATTAGCATTGGGTATATAGAATTGTATATACACTTCTTATATACATTATTTAATATACCCAATATGGCCTTTCCTATAATTATTTCTTCTGTGAAACCTCATTTAAGGTGTATATATTTAAAATATTATTATAAGTGTGTATATATATATATATAATCACTTTAGCTAACTCAAACTTTTTACAAATGCAAGTTTGGTTTCGTATCTTTTATAATAATAATATTTATTTATTGAAATCACACATATATATATATATATATATTGAATATACACTAAGATATTCCAAAGAAGTATATGTCACTTTTTAATGTGTAAACACACCCTAAGGGACGAAAACTCGTAATTCTAAATGCAATATAAATTAAATTAATTTTTATAGGAACTAAAAAATATTAGATTTTGTATCTCACAAAATAGAAATTATAGGTATAAATAGTATTCTATAAAATTCTATTTATTTGAACAAAAGTAAGCATTCATTACAACACTATAGATCACACTATTACATTATATATTGGTTCAATATAATATCACATTTTAAAAGTTTAATTTAACTTAAGTAATAAAAAGAGATATATAAATACATTGGAGAATTTATAAATACATTTATTTTTCACATGTATGGTGTTTATTTATCACCACATCAATAGTGTTCGAAATAATATTTATCATATTAAGAAGAAGAAGTATAGATAAGTTAGACAAATAGCTTGATTATAATGAAAATAAGATATTCACATATACATCAATACATTACTAGGTAGTAATGGTATGTTAAAGTATGTATAACATAATTTTAATTCAATATAATATATCTATAATATTGGTTAACATAATATATAAATTAAAAAATTTCTTAATATTTAAGGAATTAAATATGCCTTGTTTATATACATAAATAAGGAATGTTAATATAGAATTTAACTAGATGATTGTATTATATATATATATATATATATAATATTGATAATATTGAAGAATCAACATATAAGTTATACTCTTTCAAAAATATTGGATATATTGACATATGTTATACCCAC
The DNA here is from genome assembly GCA_964019155.1 of Osedax fenrisi. Lineage (NCBI taxonomy): Eukaryota > Metazoa > Annelida > Polychaeta > Sabellida > Siboglinidae > Osedax > Osedax fenrisi. The sequence continues at coordinate 75,561,500 of OZ025243.1, forward strand.
AAACCAATATTTATTTGTTAAATTTTTATATATTTATTTATATATTAGTAATTTTATATGATGTTGAAACCTATCTATTTTTGAATAATGACAATAATGCTATAATGATGTTGATGAAATGTATTAATAGTCATATTACTAATATTGTTATTAGTAATATTATTATTTAGTAACTAACTAATTATTATATAAATTTAGGATATTAATAATATATTTATTAGTAATAATTTAGATATAATAAGTATATATATATATTATCAAAATATTAACTAATAAATATGCAAACCTAATAATCAAGTTATCAAATGATTGTATATATTTATATCATTTATTTGTGAATCACTAGTATAACAAACACTATAACAAACATTATAACTATATACATTATTAGCTTCCATTATTTCTCTATATTATCTGTAATTTATATGTTTATATACAATGTATTACAATGTATGAAAACAGGTGCTAATCATAAAATTACCACTCACCACAGAACAATATCTCTAACATACAATGTTGTATTCTTTATATAGAGAGTTAACTACAGTATATGTGTATATATATATATATATAATAATATATACTTACAAATATTTTATTTTTAATTAATTATATGATTATAATGAATTACATCTCAATTAAAAATTATATAATATCTATTATTATATATGATTTTGTTATTCTTTATGTTTATTATATATTCAATTAAATTTTCCCTTAAACTTTTGAAATATACTAATGTTCTATTTTTTTACATTGCTTTCTACAACTTAGGTGTGGCCATTGCAAACAATTAGAACCAATCTGGGAAATGCTGGGTTTAGAGTTCAATGTTGAAGGTCGCCAGGAAACTGTCACTATCGCCAAGGTCGACTGTACAGTGCATACAGAACTATGCTCGGAGCAGGGAATTCAAGGATATCCAACGTTAGGCCTTCACTACTGTTGACATATACTACTACTACTACTACTACTACTACTACTACTACTACTACTACTACTACTACTACTACTACTACTACTGCTACCGCTACCGCTACTACTACTACTACTACTACTACTACTACTACTACCACCAGGGTTGTTTGGTTTATTTAATTTTGTTGATCAAAAAAACCATGGTTTATTTGTTTTATTTATTTTTGAATATAAAATTATTGATAAATATATTAATTTCAATATTATGTATATTATATAAATTATACCCTATAATTTTAAATTATATAAGGCAGTGTTATTGGTTTTTATCATTTTAAAAAATTCATTTTTATAAACAAGCCTGGTCGAAAGAAAAATATAATTTGGATAGAATTTACCGAATCCTTGTCAGGATTGTTCAGTTTTTTTGATTTTTATATATAAAATATATTTGATATTTTGTATATAAAATTATTGATATATATATGTAGTATGGTAACTACGTAGTATTAATGTGAAGTGGAATATTTGATATAATTTTTTTGTAATTGTAAATGGCTTATAACTGAATTAATTAAAATATATATATATGTATTATTATATATGATAGCACAAAATATTGTATACTCGTTGGTATCATATACATTAATATATATTATATGTATATATAATATATAATATATTATATATACACATATATACATATATTATTAAATTTCCAAAACTCTGGTTTATTCCATGAACTTGCTATTAAACTTGCTATTAGTCAACTATCTCTATAGAAATGTATATTGACAATGTCAATTTGACATAAATGTATTTATATGCCATTAATTTAACCATTAACCAAGAATTACTTTCTTTATATCAATGCCATTGTATAGGTTATATATATTATATAAATGTATTAATTTAATAAACAAGCCTGGTCAAAAGAAAAATATAATTTGGATAGAATTTACTTAATCCTTGTATAAATTATACTACAATAATTTTTAATATAATATACACGAAATATCTAATAATAATCATATAATTTTAGAAGTATTTATTTCAAATAACATTCAATATAAAATGTTATTAATAATAATTATTTATTAAATAAAAAACCAATATTCTTTACAAAAAAACCAAATAAACCACACAAACTTATAAACCATAAAATAACCAAATAATCCGTTTTTTTAAAAAAACCAACAACCCTGACTACTACTACTACTAATCATTACAATTATAAAATGACATTCAAAATGAAGGTCTATAATTGAACATGTATATTTAAACAATCAATAGTGTGTGTGCTTTTTAATTGCATATGGCTGAATTATATATGTTGTATAAAATCTAATGTATAATTGAAATAAACCATTACTCTCAGGAGATTTATCTCTGATTATCGTAAAATGCCTTAAATTGTGTTTATTGTTTATACTTAGTTTTCTAATTGAACATGTAATTTGGTGTCTCATGAAAAACATGTATCCCATGAAAATATTTACATATAATAAATATTAAGAAACTTTTGTATACTTTCTTTAGATACAACAACATATTTATAATATTTACAACCATCCCCATACATTTGAATATATCTGATCTCCTTTATACAGCTTGAAATTCTACAAAGGCGATACTAGTGAAAAGTATCAAGGTGGCCGTGATATCGATGCTTTGAGTAGTTTCATTCACGATTCTGCTGGTAGCGTAAAGGTATGTGTATATCTTCTATTTCATCATCATCATCATCATCACCTACACAGCATAATATGTATACTAAAACAAATCAACTAATGGCAATAGAGCGTACACATATATAATATTGAAACGATACTGTTTGAATACACTGATCGATATGCTATTTGTATCATTACCTATGTGTATATCATTCTATCAGATATACACATAATATATCTAATATATACCCTGCCCACTGTACTACCTTCTCTCTCTCTCCTTAATCAATAGTGAATTAGTATCAAATTATCATTTATGTAATGAGATGTTCACGTTTTAGTAATGATTCTTTATATGATTACATCATTAGTGATTACATCATTATTATTACGCAATACACGAAGGTATACGGCTATGATGGTGTATTAGATGTGCAATAGTATTGCGTGCTTGCTACGATGCTAGAAGTTTAGACTACATGCAACACGCCTCTAACCGCCTGTGTTAAACGTGCTTTACATTACCTGTACGATATTGAGTAAGCAATAGTTATGTCCTTAGAGATTGATGAGTGCTTATGAATATTATTCTTAATTTTTAGTTCACCGCCAATCCTATCTACTGGAAACTCACTTTCGCTTTACAAATCAATAGAATTATGTGATATATTTTTAATTAATTATAATTAATATTAATATCAATAATTATTGATAAAGCAATATATATATCTCTGAAATGATCTTTGATATATATATACATATATCGTGTATAATAACAATTGAATGTAACATATTAATATGCTACCAGAAAGATAGCAGACACCTTGTGTAGTCACTAGTAATATATTTATAATAATGAAAATAATTTAAATTCAATATTTAAAATATTAATACACAAATTTGAACACATCCTTTATTCAAAATGAATTCTATTTCTACTACTACTAATAATACTACTACTACTACTACTACAACCACTACTTCACCTCTCTATATCAGAGTGAGAATGGACTACACACTCTCACCGATGAGAACTTCAACGACCACATCGCCCAGGGCAACCACTTCATTAAGTTCTACGCCCCGTGGTGTGGTCATTGCCAGACCCTGGCCCCCACTTGGAGGTCATTGGCTAACACCGTACAGGCTAACAAAGAATTACCTGTCTCAATAGCTCACGTTTGTTCATAGTGACTACTTCAATTTACTATTTTCTAAATTATTTCAATGGTAAGATTATATGAATTACAATGATGCTATTACAACCTAAATGCCAGACCACATTTACGAATATGTTTACTCTATACTTGCTAATATTCACAAATATCTATATCTGATATGTCAGATTTACAAAAACTACAGTTAATCACAAATGTGGCTTCACCTTAAGGCCCTATCACAGTGTACACACTGATCAGACCACATTTACCAGATGTTTTCAAAATACAATGTATATATATATAGGAAAATATATCTCTATTCAGAATACTTGCCAAGATAGAAATATTATCTGAATTGAGTCACTTTTTTTTGTATAGTATACAGATTATATAGTATTACAGGATTACAATAGCACATCAATAATATATATATATTGATATATATATATATATACAGAGCTGGGCACAATACTCAAAAAATGTATAATAGATACAATTACAATTACACACTTTTTTCTTATAATAGATACAACTACAATTACTTTAAAAAAATAATAGTAGATACAACAAGTGACTTTTTTACTGGTCAAGGGCTAACACTCCTTGTGTTGTTAATTTTTTACTAAAACAAATGTATTACTAAAAATTTACTTTATTACTAAAACAACTTAGTTACTAAAAGAATTAGTAGAATTTTATTACTAAAAGAACTTTATTACAACAAAAAAACCTACAAAAATTAAAATTTAATCCAACCTAACCATAACAGTGAAAATAACTATTACCACACACATACACACACATATCACTATACTTTTATAGGCTCAATTGGGAAGTAATGCAGCTAAAAAAAACCTCCAAAAATTAAAACTTAACCCAACCTAACCACAACCGTGAAAATAACTATATAAATAAATATACTTTTATAGGCTCACTCAGGAAGTAATGCAGCTAAAAAAAACCTCCAAAAATTAAAACTTAACCCAACCTAACCACAACCGTGAAAATCTACTTTTATAGGCAAACTCGGGAAATAATGCAGCTAAAAAAACCTTTTTTTTTTTTTATAAATTGCAATTTTCTTGACCATTTGTACGATGAATTTTATCGAAAAATTAAAACCGATCAGTACCCCAAATGCTTCATATATTAATGGTTTTTCTCATTTTAATTTAGGTACTTTCGTACTTCGCATCCGTTGAATCTATAATCGAGACGAACGCGTTACCGGAATTCGGTCAAATTTACCCCTCAAAAATCATGTATTTTTCACTATTTCGGCCCTGGCTCGAAGAATATTAAATATTAGATATCACAATTTATACCTCGATATTATAATTTAATTATCTATTAAATAAAATTAACATTATTGAAATCGAATCATTATTGTGGATTTTGATTTTTTACATCACCTAATAATTTTAATAATTTATTTTTACATGGAGGAGATAGAAAATAATTATTATATTATCGTTAAACCAAATAACTGAAATCTAGGATATATATTAATACTCGTCATAAATGTTATTTTTATAATCATATCTATTTTATAAAGATATATTTTTTTTGTAAAATTTTAAAATATAATTAATTAATATAAATATAATAATTAATAGCGATTAATATATTAACTTATTTGATAATATTTACATTATTTTATTATATTGATAGTATAGTAATACTAAAATAATTAAAACATATCTATATATATATCTATAAATATCAAGTAAATAGAATTTCATATTTTATAAATATATAATTTGTGTTATAAAATTATAAAATTATAAATATAATTATATATATATTTGTTAATAATAGTTACGCTAATGAATTATTCGATAATATGTATATTAATTTATTATATAGATAGTATAATAATAATAAAATAAGTAAATAATGCTTATATACTATATTTATTATCACGTTGAATGAATATACATATTTATAAATTTATAATTTGTGTTATAAAATTATAAAATTATAAATATATTTATATATATTTATTGATAATAGTTACGTGAATTAATTATTCGATAATATTTATATTATTTTATTATTTAGATAGTATAATAATTATAAAATAAGTAAATAATGCTTATATACTATATTTATTATCACATCGAATGAATATACATATTTATAAATTTCTAATTGTTGTTATTAAATATTAAATATTATTTACACTACCATACTTTGCGATAATATTTAAATTATTTTAGTATCTAGATATTATATTGGATTAATAAAAGTAGTAAAATATGATAAAATTATACTAATTATAAATTATAAATTATAAAGTTAAAATTATTAAAATCGAATAATTATTATAGATTTTGATTTTGTACATGTTAAAATTAATTTAAATTCAAGTTTTTACATGACGGAGATAGGAAATAATTATTATAATATCGTTAAACCAAATAACTGAAATATAGTGTGTATGATATATATTTATAATAGTTAGTAATCTTATTTTTATAATTATATCTATTTTATAAAGATATATTTTTTTTGTAAAATTTTAAAATATAATAAATTAATATAAATATAATAATTAATACCGATTAATATAATGACTTATTAGATAATATTCACATTATTTTATTAATTAGATAGTATATTAATAATAAAATAAGTAAAATAAACTATATAATACTATTAAATAATAAGTTAATAGAATTTTATATTTTATAAATATATAATTTATGTTTTAATTTCATTTTTTTACATGGTGGAAATAGGAAATTTAAAACCGAGCTGGACACCCAATTATTAATATTTTCATGGTTTTATTGAAACCATCATATATACTTTCGTACTCCGCATCCGTTAAAATCATAATAGAGGCGAAAGGCTTACCGGAAGTCGCTCAAATCGACCGATCAAAAATCAAGAATTTTTCACTATTTCACCCGTAGCTCGAAGAGTATTAAACATGATAAGTCAGTATTAAATAAAATAATATTCTATTTAAATTATCTTTTAGATAGGGTAAAAATTATCGAAATCGAATGATTATTGTGGATTTTGATTTTTTACGTTAACAAAAATATTGCGTAATTTATTTTTTCATGGCGGAGATAGGAAAAAAAAATATAATCTCGAAATTTAACTTTAACGAAATCTAGTATTATTTGGGTTCGGGTAATATTAGTATCGGGCGAAAAAAATGCGTATATAACATATTTTATGTCGTCCGTATACGCGATATAAGATCGCCCGTAAAATTTTTACGTTAACGAAAATATTTCGTAATTTTTTTTTAACGGCGGAGATAAGACGTTTTTTTTTATAAACTCGAAATTTAAATTTAACGAAATCTAGTATTATTAGCGTTCGGGTAATATTAGTATCTGGCGAAAAAAATGCGTATATAATGTATTTTATGTCGTCCGTATACGCGATATAGACTTTCTACCTATCTCCGCCATAGAGAATCGAGAGAACAATAGAATGCCTAGATCGATGAATAGAGATTATTTAAATATATAAATATATAAAATTATATGTAAATCACGTATACTAACCGTGTCCTAATTATATAATCGATATATATAAATATTATCGACGATTTATTATCTAGAGGGTATTAGATTTATAAATGTGGAAAAAGTTTGAAATTTCTCGATATAGCTTACGCTATATCTCGGGGCTCGCTTCGCTCGTAGAAGGTCTTGTGGCTCGCCTCGCTCGCTAAAATTGTACCAAGACGACGACGATTAAGCGAAATAATATATATAGAGATTACAAATACAGAATTTTCTTAGTAGATACATCTTAGTAGATACAAATACATTATAATTATATAAAATATATATAAACATATAGATTTATAAATTATATATATTTTTTTATTTTTTTTTTTTTATTTTTTTATTTGGTGGAGTCCTTTCATCCCATCCAGGAACTTAGATGAAGTATTTCACTTATAACCATATATGGCTCTAATGTCCCTTCGAAGCCGCTCCCATGTTAAGGCATCCATGGTTTTAACGAGAGCCGATCATTTATTTATACACAATTATATAAGATCACTTCTAAATAATATTTTAAGACCCATTTTATAAAATTAATTAATGGTCCGGACGAGGCTCGAACCCGTGTCCTACTGCTTGTGTGTCTGACGCCTTAGCCACTGAGCCACACAGGCAGTTTAAATATATATATATATCTATATATTCATCGATGTCGAATTTGATAGTACATATCAAGGTACATTACACGGAATAATATCCCGAAATGTTTGCTAGAAAGTGATTTTCTAGCAAGTTGTAGTGGGACCCCTTTTAAGTCACTATATTTCCCGAAAATTGTCGGAAAGTAATGGGACAACTCACTACATTCTCCTTAATTTATCAGCTGCCTTCTATACCCTTGACCATAATATCCTTATAAATGGACTATCCTCTATCGGAATATCTGGTACTTCACTCGATTGGTTCATCTCATACCTAACTGGTCATTTATTTACGAAATTAGCATAAATTCACTAATTTCTAAACCTCGTAAAGTTACTCATAGAGTACCTCAAGGTCTGTCCTTGGTTCACTCCTATTCAATATCAATCTACTTCCCTTATTTAAAATTATTGACAAATACCACTATAGATCTATAATCGACTATCACTCGTATACATATGACATATTACACTGTAGATTGATTGACCCTAACAATGCAATACATTTACTTAACAACTGTATTACTGATATAGCCTACATAACTGACTCACCAAAAAATCCTTATCACTAAACTGTCTTAAAACTGAATCATTGCATATTAAAACATCTACTACTATATTCCTTCCACCACAAATTACCATTAACAATTTGAGTATTTCTTATGCTAATAAAGTAAAAACCCTTGGTAGCCTATATTAATCGACCCAACACTAAAATGTCACATTCCGACTATATCACTATCACAGTCAATTAACTACATAATTCAAAACTTACGAACAATAATACCCTTCATTAATTTTAATACTGCAATCTTCTCGCTACATCCCTCATTCTAACCCATATTGATTACTATAATTCCTGTCCATATATGCCTCCTCACAATTTAATAAATAAACTCCAACGCCTTCAAAACACAGCTATCTGATTTATATATTTTTCAACATTGATAAACATTCCAGACAACATATATCTCCTCTAAGAACCAACTTACATTGGCTGCCAATAAAATCCAGTATAATTTATAATATTTCACTCATCATACATTTATCTACTCACTATAACACACCAGACTATCTCGACAACTTACTAACTCCCAACATAATTATTTACAGCACTAAAAATAAACAAATTCAAATTAAAAACTCCAGTTCTATCATATTTAACATCTGCCCAACATAAATCTTTTTCCGTTCATGCTCCAAAAATCTGGAATGATCTACTTCACCATATCCGGTCAATTGACTCAACTGAAATACTCAATTTAAATCTCAAAACATGCCGTTTTCTCAATAAATACATTAAAAAGCACGTCCGAAAACTTCCATAAAGAAGTTGATGGAAGTGCTTAAACGAATTAGGTAACTGGTAACAAGTAACTAAAATTATAGTTAACTTGCTAGAAAATAACTTTCTATCGAACAATTCCGGACATTATTTCCGAAAAACTGGTTGTGGGATACCCCTTTTAAAAGGACATATTAAATACTTACACCTTATAACGTGTTCTTCAATACATGATCTAGAATAAATTTAATGACATTTAATTATACCAACGATAAATCTTTTAGTGTACACTGGTTGTACACACGCTGGCATGCCAGCGTTTATTTCATCTGAAATTATACTATGAGCCATTACATACTATAGAGAAATATACATTATTACAATATACTATTTTTCAACTCAAAATAATCAGCGACCTTTAATTTCGAATTTTCAACACGAATATAGTAAATTATCAAATATACAGATAATAAATATAAATACTGTATCGGCGATACTGCCCAGCTCTATATATTATAAAAATAATATTTCAAATAATATTTCAAATTTTTTTTAAAGTATTATTTATAAATCAACTTATGAAACTATTTGAAATATTATTTTTATAATATTCTATTGTATATATTTTCTATAAAGTAATACAAATTATCAAAAAATATCAAATAAATTTTCCTGTGTAGCAATGAATGTATACACACCTAGAGTGAAAATATTTATCACTAAGTAATATGCATTTGAAATTTCATAGCATAATATTTGTAATAATTATTTCTTTTAAACTTTTATAAGCTTATTTATTATCTATCACATTACATTTATAAATAACTATAATGATGTGTATAATATATAATAGTATCTATATAATAATGTACTATAATAAATATTACTATATTCATATTATATAAAAATGTATATATAAATTAAAAATATTTCTACTTTTTTAAATATAGTAGGGTCATAAAACATGTTTTTATGTGATTTATATATTGTTTTTGAATGCAAATTGTTCATAGATACTAAATTACACAAGTAAATGATAGTTTTATGGAATAATATTTATTTTTTATTTTTATGATATTTAACCATGTATACACTGCTACAGCGATTTAATGAACAATAATTATACATTAATATACTATTCTCAATAATTCATTACATATTGCTTTAAACTAAACATTCAAATGATTACATGCACTGTATACAGTGGATATACTATAGTACACTCTATTTCTAAGTAAACAACGCCCTCTCTCAACTTAAAGTACCCACCGCCCTACCTCAACAGATAGACTGCACAAGTTCTCCCGTCGCGTGTAAACAACAAGAAATCAAGGGTTACCCTACGTTGATGTACTTTAGCAACGGACTCATGGTCGAGAAATATCAGGGCTCCAGGACTGAAGACAAATTCGTTGATTTCTTAGAGAAGGTGCTAGGTCAGGAAGCTATTAACCAAAACACGGATGTTAAAGGTTACTTACAGTAACTATAGAGTAAATACTAGGCTGCATATACATATTTTATACCTTTTATATAATATTTAGATACATGTACAAATAATTTGATATCTCTGAAACTCGATATCTCATAACAATTTCATTGTACTCTTGAATTCTGAGACATCGATAGTTAAGTGTATCGCATACAATATTGGCATTGTTGTAGAGCCAGTACAAGTAGAAGAGGAACCTCAAATAGATGATGCAGCTTCTACTGTGAGTAGGGATGTTAGTATTTTAGGATTTAGTATGTGTATCAAGCATCGGTATAGTGAGAAAGTGGATAAGCCATTGAGTTTATGACACTTTTAGTCATAGAGGTACTGCAGTAGAATCCTACTAATACATTTCAAATTATTATTAATTTATAATTATATTGATAATTATGATCAAGTTTAATGTGTTCTCTATACTAAAAATAATACTTATATATATAAATACAACATATAAATATTCTTCATAATTTTGATTGTTGTTATTTAAATGTATGTTAATTGAATATACCATACTCTGATTACATATATAATATAATTCAAAATACATGGCTAGGATTTTTCGAAACAAAGATATAAATCTTGTATCTATTTACATGAAATTAATTTTAATGCTGATTAGTTTGTAATATATATGGCAATACTCTCGTTCTAAATAATTTCAAAATGAATAGTTAAATTTTGTTGAGCATTTAAAAAAAATTATGTGTCTAATATGACTGTATTTTAATAAAAATAGTTATTATAAAATATTATTATATTCTTTAAAAAAAAATAAATTCAATTGTTATTGTATTCAAAAATATACATAATTTTTCATTTATAATAGCTATATATTTGTCAAATTTATTTGTTTACATAAATAACTAAAATATAATAAGAATATTTAGTTTGTAATACAGATGACGTCATTTTTCATTATGTTTCATAAATTAATTAGAGTGACAAATCTTTGTTTATCAAAATCCTTGAATATAGATAGAAGTCATTTCTCTATATCGATGAAAATACTGTTGTTCTAATATTTACCATTATAATGATTATTATCCAATTGAAATTGCTAATTCCATTTTATTAATGTATCGATAACCATTGATGTATCTATCTTTTATATGCATTACTTGCGTACATTTATTATCCACTTTCTTCAGTATCAATATATGCCATATTATATATAGTTTTTCTATTGAAAATAATATTACTAATTTATTTATTAAAATACTATATGTATTTATATAATTATATAATAAATTGATTTTATTGCTTTTTATTACAACACTATATAGGGAAATGTTCTTATTGGAAGTGAAGATAACTTTGGTGAAATTATCGCAAATCATTACTCCTTTGTTAAGTTTTATGCTCCATGGTTTGTATTCAATACCTTAAGTACCAAGTATATAATAAGCATAAATATTGATAATATATAATATTAATCATAATTAATTATTGTATTATCGACATTTTATTTATTTCCTGAATTTAAAATACAAAATATAGTGTTGAAGAAATATTATATCCAATATAAATTTAACAATTGAAATTTTTATTTCAAAATTACCTTCAAATATATTTATGTATTCACCTATTGTAACATGATTTACTAGGAAATACTAGGCTATAACTTTAATAATTAAATTAAAATATGCATTGAATCTTGATAGGATAATTGAATGAAATTAATACCTATACAAAAAGTATGATATTTAACAATATTATTATATATTGTTAATAGTAGCATCATATATTGTTAAAAGTATACATTATTTGTATATTCGGATCAGCTATCCAAATGAATATCACCAATATACACGTATACAATTTTATTTTTGAATATTTAAACTAAATATTTACTTAAATACATATAATATATATATATATATATTTAAATAAAAGTATAGATTGATCAGATATATACTATTATAAATAATATTCATATTAAAATTATAGATTAAATAAATAGAGTAATCTATTTAATTTGTTATTTAACAGATATAGTATGTATATTTTATTTTTAATTATATAAAATGCTATCTACATAATAATACCAATATATATAATGCATAGTTGTATTAAGCATGATGTTTATCATAGTCAGTCCTTGCTTAATTATATAGTATAATAATATCACACATATATATCACACTTATGACACTGTTGAATGTTCCATCAAGCTGCCAGTATAGTATGCTGTGATAATTTATCACAGCTTTCATTGTTATTACCTGTTACACAAGCTATTTATAGATATTTATTATCTAAGTATTATGTAACATGTTTATATTATTTCATATTTGTATTAGGTATTGTATAGACATATATTTATACAAAATATATAGTATCAATGTTTATACAACATATTTCACATGTCCTAATATAAAAAGAATATATATATATATATATATACATATATATATATATATATATATATATACTCCTTAATTTATAGCAGGAATGGGTATTTTCAAAAATACCTTTTTATTTGCATTTTCAAAAATAAGATTATATATCTATCATTTCATGTAAACAATTATATCTCTATATGTTATATAACTAACAAATAATGATATTTTATAACACCTAGTTTTAAATTAATTATATATATATATATATAAAGTTTATATAATAAGAGAAATATGCATATTTATTTTATTATATAAACTTTTTTGTATAAAAATCACAAATATTGTTTAAAAGTCTATATCTTAATGTATTTGTACTCATATGATGATGATTTATTAGACACAATAATATAATTAACGCTATTCTCGAATGTGTAGATAAATAATTATATTAAAATGCGGAGTACTTTTGTAAATTATTATATGTATATTATTTATAAATCTATTTTTAATTTGTATTTCTATTGGCAAAATATTTAAAGAGGACATCAGTGAAGACATAGAACATGTATCGTATTTGTATTTATTAAAAATGAGTCTAGTAGTTGATTTAATTATACGGTTAAGTTGTTGCAGTTGTTGTTTAATTGAGTTTAGTAGTGTAGAAAGGTAGTCAGGTCTAGAAAAAATGAATGCATTTGCTAGTAAGTAGACCATTATTTAAGGTTGGGATTTGCGTATTTTGCATAATTGGATGCGGTAAGTAGTAGCTGTTTTAGTTATGTTATTGTCATGAACAGTCACTGGTAAGTCCTTGGTAATTGCCACTCCTAAATATGTTGTCGAGTTATGTGCAATTAATGCAGTATTTTCAAAATATATTGAGGGAAGTGGAATATTTTATATGTTTTTTAATGTTGTTTTATTTGTATTTAGGTATAAATAATTGGTGGTCATTCAATTGTGTAATTTAATAATACAGTCATTAAGGAGTTATTTGTGGGAGAAATAATTATTATATCATCAGCATATAAATGATATATACTTTCAGGATAATTTAGAAATATTTTATATATAGGAGTACAGCAAGGGACCAAGTACATTTCCTTGTGGTACTCCGAATATTAGGGGTTTATTTAAAGATGTTGATTCTAGTTTAATGTTACAAGTTCTATTTGTAATATAGTCTTTTAATAGATGTAATGCATTATTGGTAATTTTTAATAGATGTAATCGTTGTAAAAGTATGTTATGGTCTATTGTATCAAAAGCTGATAATAAATCAAGTAGAATTACTTGCGCAGGGGTATTATTATCAATATTATGAATGAGGGTATCTGTTACGTAAAGCTGCTTCAGTACTGTAGGATTTTCTGTATCCAGATTGAAATATATTAAAAATATTGTTAATATTCAAGTGATTAGTTAATTGTTTACTAATTAATCTTTCGAATATTTTACATAGTTGATTTAGTCCAGGTTTCTTTAAATGTGTGTGTATAATTTAGGAATATATCTCTTATGAATGAAGAAGTAAATGATATTTTAGTAGTAAATTTAACGGTTGCAAAAGGTTGTCAAATTATTCTCAATATTCATGTACGTGAGTAAGTATTTAATGTATTCAGTATTTTTATTTTCAGTAGATATGTTCAGTATAGCAATTGTAATTAGTTTGTCAATTTATTGGGGTTTAGACTTCATTGAAGTTAGATTTGTTAATTTGATTTTAATATTATTTATTGATTTAGTAAATGTTTCACAGAATATAATGTGTGGTTGTAGTTAGGTGATTTATAGAATGAAGTTATTTCTGAGTTAATTGTGTCTAGTTTATATTCAATATTTATTGTGATTTTAGTAAGGTAATTTAGTTTGTCGTCTGCAGTATTAAAAGTTGGGTTTGTTATGTCAGTATTATTATCAACATTAGTTGATTTAATGTACGTGTAAATTATTGTGTAGACATAACATATTATACGCATATTTAGACTGAGATATATTTGTAAAATCATTAGGTAATATATATGTAATATATAAACAGTCAAAATGGATAGAATATCCACAAGAACATTTAATACATTTTGTATTTAATGGATTTTCTCATGAATTACAATTAATTATAATGTATGATTTGATTTAAAGAAATCACTGAAGCAAAACGTTTAAAAATCAATAAAAAAAATAACATAATTATAAAGATCAGTAAAAATTAATAATATAAATGTACATGTGTATATATGATATTATACTAATATCAATGCTATGCCGGTTTAATGAGGGTTACAGACAACCAGAGCAAGCCAGGCACAGGATATTCCTCCTGGACGGTGGCCGAAACAGTATACGAGATATAATATGTATAATATAAGTAAGCACATGATATATTGAATGAATGAATAAATTTCCATTTATTAAACAATAGTATGTATTGAAAAACTCATCTGATCAGAATTCTAGAAACAGAATGAATATTATATATATATAATATTAATAATAATGTTTGAACTGTTGTATATTTAGTAAGTTTATTAGAGTATTCCTAACGTTGATTATTCTTATACCCACAAATTTCATTACCTGGAGTTAAATATAACATATATCATAGTATACATTATAAAATGAATGCAAGCTATAAATAATACCTTAATTTATATAATTTAATTGTTTCTTATCTAAAATTGTCATGTAATATTATTAATAAATTCAAAATGTTACTAATTTTATTTCTATGCAATATCATTCAGATTAACATGTAAGAAATTGAGTATATGTAATTCCCCCTTATAATAGAACATATAACATATTGTACAATGCATAATAATATGTGTACAATAATAATGTACATTGTATAGTTATCACAACATGATGAATTCAAATAATTCTTACATTTGGAAAGTTATTTACATTTAATACTAAGAAAAACTTAATAATATATACTTTGAATAATATAAAATAAAATTTATAATTTTAAAATGAAATGTATATATATTTATTTAAAATCTACTTATATCTAATGAATTCATAGTATTACATATTTATAAAATATTTACTAAATAATTATATGTTTAAACATATATTTTTAACTATAAAAAGTCCTTGACTATAGTTAAATTACATAAATTAAATTATATTTAATATAAACAAATAAAATTAATTCTTTATTAGTTATATACCTCTGATAATATTGAACAAATTATAATTTTATATTTGTCTTTATAAATATAATATTAGAAGATAATGATGTTTAATATGAAATTATGCTTATTACATAAATGTTAATCTAAATGTATTCATCAATTATTTATAATTTATTATTAAATACATATATTATATTTGTTATAAACTCGTTTTAATAATAGTAGTAAAATAACTTGATTGCTCACTAAATAAATCTAGTGTATACCTGTTCTATTTGAGTGATAATAAAAAATATTCATTGTATTTATATTTAAAATGAATACATATTTTGATTTCATTTTGATTTTGATAATTTTTATTTAATTCTAAATACTAATTAAAATTAATATTGATATATTGTTATAAAATAAAGGTACTGCTCATATATGCAATATTTTATGAAATTCTGATATACTATAAATAATAGTAAAATTATAGATTTTAATATGCGATACATATTATAAATATAACTTATTATACTATTAACTAAAGATATTATGGCATATCAATCAATTATAAATTATTCAAGGATAAATATATTTTAAATAAATTTAAAAAAAGGGAAAATAAAACTTATAATTATAATTACAAAATTAACACAAGATTATAATTGAACATAATTTTTAATAATATTGAAAACAAATTTCAAAAATATTAATAACTATAATTAAGCATATTTAGTAGATTATATACATATAAATATACATTAAAACAACATGGTTATATTTTGTACTGATATTTTCTCTAAAATTATCTATTACATATTTGATAATAATCATCGTAGCTTATTGTGATATTTTGATATATATATATATATTGTGATATAACAGTTTGCTAATTTTAGCCGAAAATAATTTTATTTTTATTTAATAATTTTCCACTATTAATTAAAAAATACTTGCACAATATTTATTGATAATTAAAGAATTTAATTATCATACTTGTAATGCGATGCTATGTTAATATTTAGTATATCTATCATATATATTATGAATAAACAACAAAGTAATAATTATTAGGCAGATATATATTTAATGTGATTTTTTTTTAAATGAAAAAAAAATGTTATTTTAGAATATAATCTTTTATAATATTAATTTACGACAAATAAATCTATAGTATAATTAATAATAAGTATTCAATTATAATAACATTTCTGATCAGCAATTGACATATCATTAGGTGTGGACATTGCAAGGGAATGGCTAAAGAATGGAAACTACTGGCTGATCATTACTCTAGAAATTACGAAATCAAAATAGCTGAAGTTGATTGTACGCAACATTCTTTAGTCTGTAAGAAGTATGAGGTTTACTAACTACTACTTCACAATAGTTAAATTGAACACATCATCCTATAAATATATATATCAATAAATATATGTATGCATTATTATGAATATTTATATTTGAAAACAATGCGTTTGTTACTGACACTGAATAATGGTAGAGATTAATTGATATCGAACGTTGATTCTTTTTCAAAACATTAACATATGCATTTTATTAATTCTGAATACGTGTTTCAGATTGACGGGTATCCAACTTTAATTCTGTTCGATTCCGGAAACAAGAAACTTGAATACGAATACGATCGCGAATTTGATAGTTTCGTAGATTTCATCAAAAAGGAGACTCCCATCAATCACGATGAACTCTAGAGAGGACTGGAGAAGGACACGTATCACGTTGTCATTTCTATGACATCGCTTTCAGTCTCTTTATCCTTGAAAGTAAATATCACTGCACTGATTTCATTCACACTTACCCTGCGTATGCGTTTTTATTAAATTCACACCTTTTTTACGTTATTCGTCATTTGTTCGGCTTAATTTCATTGTATATTAATAATAGACATTATGTTTTTTTAATTTTAAATCGTTTATTATTTTATACTGAAATATATGAAATATAAAAATTATTTTTAAATAAAATGTACTTAATATTTAATCTTAATTTGTTATATTTAATATTATATATATATTTGTTTTATATAATTTTCACAAAACTAACCATATTAGAAGTTCTGCATTTACAGCCATTCGAAACAATGGTATTGAAACGAAAGAAACGGCCACCTTACAGATGCAATATAAGCATTGCATGTTTATTATGTTATGCTCAAACATCTCAGGCAAGAGATTCTTCTCTTCGATATTCAATAACTGTAGTCCCGCTCCGCATACCCCACTGTGTGAACATTTAACATATAGAGTAATACTTTAATAGTATGTATATTAACGAAATGTATATATTATATAATAATATCATATAATTCTAAATATTTAATATATAATCTGTTAGATATAAATAGAAATTATTTTGTTGGTGTTATTAGTTTAATAAATCATTTATAATATAAAATATAATTAATTAAAAATATGATATTACACTAATGAATGATAAATATTAATATTTGTTTACCTTATTATGCACGAAACATAAAATTCAGCGTAGAACCAGAACGAGAATTTACTAAACGAAGAATACATATCACCTATTGCGTAACATTATGATGTAATCGATACGACGATGATGCGATGATGTAACCTGTGAAATAGCTGAGAGGTATTAAAACAATGACTCCGTACAGATAGTTGCAATAAATCTGCTGCGAATTCCTGTGATATTGAGTTGAGGATACGGATAAGGTGAAATTATCGATGTATGTTTAAGTGAGAGAAAGATATGAACAAAATATTTAATATACATGATATTCGTTTAGTAACTTGTCAATAACTCTGTAAGAATATATCTACTACTTTACCTCATTGTCAAGTGATCTTTGATCAATTTCCTATAACCTTTGTAGAAACCTAAATATGTTGGCGTGATATTTAAAATTATTTTTATTATTAATTAATATAATAGTTTGTTTATTAACTACTAAATGTTGTAAACTAATATAATTAGTAGAAAACTTGCCTAAACTGAAAATATGAACTGTAATCCACGTGTAGCCTATCAAATTAAACTGAAAATGTGTTTATGTTATAGATAGATATATATATATATATTCAAATGTATATTTAATATGTAATTTATAATTTATTTAAAAAAAGTAACAATATGTGTTATAAATAATATAATAATAATTATTGAATGTGAGATTTGCATAACTAAAGTGAATATTATTGCAATTAGTAAGCCGAAGAATGAATTATATTCTAGTAATGATCAAACTAATATCAAACCAACTCCACTTATTCATAAGCCTGATTCTTAGCAACAATATCCACAGAATGTGATTTTAAGGGGATCCCGCACATTTAAAGTGATAATTTATTTTTTTTATATATTTTTTATTACATAATAATACTTATTGTAGTGTTTTTTAGTATCTGTAAAAAAATTAGATATGAATTCAGTCTAGAAATGGAATAAAAATGTGTTTTTTCACGATAAAATAATGCTATTATATGCTATTCAATATTACATTGTTATGCTATCAAACTTCAAACGCTGTTTTCTCAGAATAATTATTTCGCGCTAGGTATGTGCATTCTAAAATATATTGAACATAAAAACTATTATAATTATAATATTAATTTTTTTGCTTTATATAGAATTTAATTATGTGAATAGTAAAATAGAGAGATAATTAATAAAATTCAAATTTCTATAGAAATACCATCATTTTAGTATTGCTAATTTTTAATTTAGATATATATAATATAATAAATAATAATATTAAAATAACTTTCTATTTTCCTATGCATTTATATGTTATGAATACATTACAAAAAAAATTAGGTCAATTAAATGAATAGAATATCAGTTCTATTTTATTTAGTGGTCCTATATTTTTCCTATCTATTTATACACGAAATTGGAAAATTGCGTGTTATGTGCGGGATCCCCTTAAAAACTTGTAAAATAGGTATTACACCACTATTAAACATACTTTAACTATAATAAGCATAATGAATATATTGAATGTGAATAATAACTTCTATTTATAGAATAATCCTCTTGAACGGATTTTGTGACAAATTTTAAATGTAAATGACATCAATGTTTACATAATTAAAATGATTGTATTTCTAAGCACGACAATACCTACTGATACTATTCTATCTGTGGTATCGTGACTACAAGACAACCCTCT
Source organism: Osedax fenrisi (assembly GCA_964019155.1). Classification (NCBI taxonomy): domain Eukaryota; kingdom Metazoa; phylum Annelida; class Polychaeta; order Sabellida; family Siboglinidae; genus Osedax; species Osedax fenrisi. Next base: position 75,581,834 of record OZ025243.1, read on the forward strand.
TGTTAATACTATTATTTTAGTGGAGTCCTTTCATCCGATCCACCATATTACCCAGCAAACAGTAAGAGCAGCATAACAGCAAATGCTAGAACCTCAAATTTTTACATTGTGCTATTATGCTGCTATTAAATGTCTATTATGCTGCTATTATGCTGATATTATGCTGCTATTAATTTTAAATGTCTATTATGCTGCTATTATGCTGCTCTTACTGTTTGCTGGGTAGATGAATTTGCATAACTAAATTCTATAATATCCTTCCGAAGACCCTCTCACGTTGTAAGGTAATCAGGATTTAACGAAAGTAGTACAAATAGAATATACCCTACTACAGATTTAGACTGACATCGGCCCCCAATATGTCACATGACTAACCGAGAGTTAAAGTAAACAATGCGTGTAGGGCTTATATAATATCATATTAATATATAAACATACGGTATTATGTTATGTATGTATATATAAAACACGAATTCACTACTCTGTGAATAATTTACTAAGAATTATAACGCCAGCCGTGAAATGCTTATTTGAAATTTCGGTTTGACACGTGACTTATTGGGGGCCGATGTCAGTATTCAGCCTACTACAAGCCTCTCTTTACTATGCCAACTCAGCAACGGAGTGCTATATACCAACAGTAGGATCATTAACACAGATGAAGAAAGAAGACCCCAGAATCAACATCATCAACACGTATTCATATAAAGGAGGAAGCTGTCAACGTGACGGCCGTTAGTTATGATGTAATAATCGGCGGATTGGTTCTTCGTAATAAACGAGGGAGAATCCAGATTGATATAGATGTTCTGATGAACTTATCGTGATATCTACTTATCAGCGATACGATTATATTTTATAGAGAATATTCATTTCTACTAGACAATTAGAAATATCATATGAAACCTATCTTCTATATACACAGCATGTACTTAATTGTACACTAACACAATTATTTATTGTAAATAAATATATTCGATATCAGTATTGATTATTAAATAAAGTAAACTTCTACATTATACACCTCACTATCTTGTTCAATGAATTGTATCGTTAACGTCGAAACGAAATTATATGAATATCTATTATTAGCTAAGATTTATTTTTATAAAAAGTTATATTACTATAGTATACATAGAAATTATTTTATTAACACATAGAAATACGTAGTTATTTTATACGATAGATTAATTACACTACGAAATAGTATGAATGAGAATATTCACATTACATCTTAAACCTTTTGATGTTGACATAATTTCACTAGGGTCGTAAATATCAGCGAGATGTTTTGAAGACTCAGAAACACAGGAATACTCTGCAATATATTATATATATTATATACATTATATATATATATATAAGTAGTATATACTAATATATAACTCGCTCAGTTGTCTCGTAGATTAGTGAATCGCACACCTTTAAGGATATGGATAACTCAATTAGCAAGTACACTGATGCAATCACTTTGTTATAGATCTTCATCGCAATCTAACTTAACCTAAAACTATCGTGTATATTATCGCGAATACATTATTTACCATGACCTTCGAGATATAATGTAACGATATTATATAATGAAATATAATGAAATTACAAAAAAACATGGAACATAATTACGGGTATTTATTACATATTATTATTTTTTATTTCAATAACCTTTATCATAGTTAATGCTTTAAGTGATATACTTTCCAAATTAAATCCTAAATAATAATTAATGACAAAATGTATTAATATAATACATGATTTAATTTAATTACAAAATATATTAATATAGACAAGATATTATATAATCACAGAATAAAATAAACATTCCTATAATACTATCATAGTATTACTATGTTAGTATATAATAAACTTATTATTTACATAAATCTATTAATAGTTTGACGATTTTTTACTATGAATATATAATTACGCACTTAATTATGGAAAATATGATTCCATTATAATTATTATATCTATTACTAATCACTCTATTTAAATACATTGGATATCATTAGTTATAAAATAAAATATCAATAAAGTTATAAATAATTAAATATTATAATACTACTATTCATTCTACTCAATATTTAACCTAATTTTATTCTTGTTAATATACAAGAATATGGTTAATATATAGAAAATAAATTTATATAATACTGTAAAATAGAACAGTTGGTAATAATAATGAGTGAATTTCTTAAATGACTGCCATCAAGTTCTGATGTAATTTGTATGGATTTGTACTGATATGTATATATAATAATAATAATAATAAATATTTATATATATATATATATTTATATAAATATTTATATATATATGGGTATCAGAATTAATCAATATTTTCCTGGTAGACAAATTATAATAAAAAAGTTAAAACTATAAATAATATATAAATAAAAATGCGAATACGGATATAAATTATAAATAAATATATACAAATGGTTTCAAAATTCTAGTAATAATACTGCTAGAACTATTATCAATAATAACCAGTTTAGAGAGCGCTATCGAGCCCGAGTAAATGCTAGCGACGTAGAATATCATACCGGGTAGCCATTTCGACAGCTGGCTACTACGGTGGTGGAGGGAGTAATGGTTGATGTTATTCTGATGTTATGCTGATTTTATGCTGATGTTATGCTGATGTTATGCTGATGTTATGCTGATGTTATGCTGATGTTATGCTGATGTTATGCTGATGGTATGCTGATGTTATGCTGATGTTATTCTGATGTTATGTTGATGTTATGCTGATGTTATGCTGATGTTATGCTGATGTTATGCTGATGTTATTCTGATGTTATGCTGATGGTATGCTGATGTTATGCTGATGTTATGCTGATGGTAGGTATTGTAATGTACGCGTGTATTAATCACATAACATTAGAGCCATGCGGTTATAAGTGAAAACTGAATCTAAGTTCCCGGATGGGATGAAAGGATACCACCAAAATAACAATTACAATAACATACCTAAATTATGCACATTAATATACATTAATATATTAATATATCTGACATTATTTTTTAATTAAATATAATTTGTATTTAAAATTATACTATATAAAAATCAATAAATTTAATATATTATCTTTAAAATGGTATAAGGCTTGATGCATAAAAATAAATATAAGCGTCAAAAATTAGCATTTATAAATAGCACCGTATACAAATATACACTAAAATGATAGTCAAATATTTCTAAATTTTTTTAAAAACTGATATTAATGCTCTTTAATTTTAAATATAATTTTTATTCTTTAAACATCCATAACTTTTGATCTACTTGATACATATATATATGAATCTTTCGGAACTTAATTATAATAAATAAGTCTTCGTATATTTTATGTATGACTAAATTACTGGACATTACTGGAAATTTTGTAATTTTAAAAGTATTTTAAAATTAGTTTTTTTGTAGTTCTTATTCTCATAGTCTGTTAATTATATAACTTAATTCTATAAATAGATTTAAATGTAATTAATAAGACTTAAAAAATGGTAGTCATTCTCTTATTTATTTCAGAAGTTATCGTAATTTTTGTAACAAAAAATCACCTATCTTCACCATGTAAATATTGATATTTTTCGCCGACCGTCGAGTATACACAAAATATTCGCAAATATCTAATACGTTTAATCTAATAAGTTTAATCTAATAATCTAATATATTCAATCTGACCTTTAAGTAAATACTGTGTCTATTCTACAGTGTAACCTCAGCTCTATTACAGAGGAAACAATTCAGAATACGGCGTACAGTATTTTAATTTTAGAAATATTAATCCATACAATTTCACTCTATTTAATCGTATCATACCGAGCTATGCCACTATCGTGGTTATCGGCTATCCCCCGTGGTTAGCTGTAAACGTCGCATTTAAAGAGGTTTGAAATTAGTGAACGCGCGCGAGTGGATAGATTAATCCTGAAACTTGAATGAATTCGATGTAGCGAACTTACAAGCGTCGCAGAGCTTCCTGTTATCTGAAATTCAAACTTAACATATATATATATAATTAATCAGTAACAGTACTAATAAATATTACCACTTAGTTACTAATAGTCTTATAAGAGGATCAGTTATTAAACACATGGCATTTATAAATCTATAAATATATATATTCGTTTATATTCGTTATGTGTTTTTTATTATTATTATTGTTTTATGTCATTTTGTTTGTTTTAAACAATAAACTATATCTATCTATCTATCTAAAGTATTTTAAAAATCTGGAACCACAACATGAAGTTTCGAAACATGAAATTATAAATAGACAATGTTGCGAAACCGAAAACATCTTAAGAAGTTTGAAATTGATTTCAATTATATAATATTCTATATTCCGATGAATTTTCTATTTGACTCTAAAGAACTATTAATTTGATTATCACGAAATAATCTGTAATAAAATAAATATCAAGATATGTAAAATGTTAAGTTTTTATTGAGATCTAGAGATAATTTATCTATATTCTAATCTCCAGTCAGCTTCCATAATTAATAATTATACTATGCGTGCTTATTATCTAGCTATTATACGTTTTATAATATATTTTACATTTAGAACTATTTTATACACAATTTAAACTATGTAAAATAAAAAAACTAATATATGGCCTTCCAAAAATCTGAACCGACTCGGAAAATCTTAGATACGCAATAAAAATTAAAAATGCTAAATCAGTATATCGCGAAAAACACCTACCATGTTACACCCCGGGTTACGCCTAAGTTACACCCCGGGTTACGCCTAAGTTACACCCCGGGTTACGCCTAAGTTACTCCCCGGGTTACGCCTAAGTTACACCCCGGGTTACGCCTAAGTTACACCCCGGGTTACGCCTAAGTTACACCCCGGGTTACGCCTGAGTTACGCCTAAGTTACTCCCCGGGTTACGCCTATGTTACACACCGGGTTACGCCTAAGTTACACCCCTGGTTACGCCTGAGTTACACCCCGGGTTACGCCTAAGTTACACCCCGGGTTACGCCTAAGTTACTCCCCGGGTTACGCCTATGTTACACACCGGGTTACGCCTAAGTTAAGCCTAAGTTACACCCCGGGTTACGCCTAAGTTACACCCCTGGTTACGCCTGAGTTACACCCCTGGTTACGCCTAAGTTACACCCCGGGTTACGCCTAAGTTACACCCCGGGTTACGCCTAAGTTAAGCCTAAGTTACACCCCGGGTTACGCCTAAGTTACACCCCTGGTTACGCCTAAGTTACACCCCTGGTTACGCCTAAGTTACACCCCGGGTTACGCCTAAGTTACACCCCGGGTTACGCTTAAGTTACTCCCCAGGTTACGCCTAAGTTACACCCCGGGTTACGCCTAAGTTACACCCCGGGTTACGCCTAAGTTACTCCCCGGGTTACGCCTAAGTTACACCCCGGGTTACGCCTAAGTTACGCCTAAGTTACACCCCTGGTTACGCCTGAGTTACACCCCGGGTTACGCCTAAGTTACACCCCGGGTTACGCCTAAGTTACACCCCGGGTTATGCCTAATTTACACCCCGGGTTACGCCTAAGTTACTCCCCGGGTTACGCCTATGTTACACACCGGGTTACGCCTAAGTTAAGCCTAAGTTACACCCCTGGTTACGCCTGAGTTACACCCCTGGTTACGCCTAAGTTACACCCCGGGTTACGCCTAAGTTACACCCCGGGTTACGCCTAAGTTAAGCCTAAGTTACACCCCGGGTTACACCTAAGTTACACCCCGGGTTACGCCTAAGTTACACCCCGGGTTACACCTAAGTTACACCCCAGGTTACACCTATGTTACACCCCGGGTTACGCCTAAGTTACACCCCGGGTTACGCCTAAGTTACGCCTAAGTTACACCCCTGGTTACGCCTAAGTTACACCTTTACAAAACTTATATACACATCAACATATACCTTTCACTATTTTCGAGCGCAAATTTTCATCGATAATGGCGATATTAAACGTATAAACAAATTAACTACAAATAACGACGCAAGTACAACATTCTAACCTGGTTATTTTCTCCGCCGGTCGTTTAACTATTAGAATGATTTGAACGATTAGGAAACCGATGAAAGTCTGCCACGCCTGGAAGATCGTCGGGTATTGGAATAACAGAACGGTGAGGACGTACTACAAATCATCGGCAATAGCGTTAATTACCACCTAATAGTTGTTTCGTCATGAATACTGTAATGCAATAAGCGCACTTTATACGTAAAATAGAGCTATATAATATAATTTTTATATATAAAATAATAATATATAATTTTTTAATTCTTTCTATTTTATTATTCGTTTTCTATTTATTTATTATTTGTTTTTATTATCTGACGACGCCTATAACCACAGTGTGTTTTTGTAGTCAATAAACTATATATATATAAATAAATAAATAAATAATAGGAGATAGAGAGTACATACTACGATGCATTTTTATATATCATAATATATCGCGATGTATTAAATTTACATAAGGTAAAAGTAGATTGAACGCATATCGTTAATTAACATATATTTAAGCGATATTGTAATTATATTACATCATTTGATATTGATTTAATATAGATGATAAATAAAATACTTAGTAACTAAACGGGTAATATATATTTAAAAAATAATAATAACCTTATTTATAAATATAACGATAAATATTATTATTCCGTAAACAATTAATTTAATCATAATTATAAAATTAACTATATTGAAAAATAATAATACAATTTAAATTATAAATATAGTGAAGTATATAACATAAAACTATTTTACCTATTAATTAACATATATTGTATATGTTATTAATTATATATTAAAGTGAATTTTATTAAACTACAATGTGTTCTATTATAAGAAAAATAACTATTATTTCAATATTTTTTTAATAATATAAATAGAAAACTTAAATAAATAATTATATAATTAATAAATAATGTACCCAATAATAATTATAAATAATAGTATTATTATCAACTATAAAATGAGTATTGTACATACAACAATTGTATTTAATATATTATAATGTTAAGCATTGTATCTTTTTTTAGCAAAAATAATTCTCACAATATTATGAAAATTAAATAATATTTATCATATCAAATTAATAATTAATTTTGGATTTGATAATTCATTATTAATTCGAACATATTTAATTTACCAATACAAAATAATTATTTAAAATATTAATTAGTATATTACTTAATTACCGCAGTTATATATATAACACTTAGTAAACATATTATAATGGGGTATATAAATTAAACTTAATTTATATATTAATTTTATTGAGATTTTTTTTAATTTGTAAATTCATTAATTAAATAAAATTGAAAATTTATAATAACAATATAATTTGTGGGAAATTAAATATATAACAACACAATTATTTTTTTTAAATACAAGTAGTATATATTAAAATAACGTAATAATATGATACATAAATTATAAAATATTAAATAATGAAATTCAAATAAAGTTTATTTACGTGTATAACACAGATGTTAAATATATATGATTTAAAAATCAGGAGTAAGTATAATAATGGATATCAATTTCCATGGATAAATATTTTGAAGGCATCTAATAATGTGATATGTAACATTGCCTACTTTAGCTTCATGAAGCACATAATTATTTTTACTTTTATTGTCATTATCAGCCGGATTATCAGTAGTAGTATTACTATTATTAAAGGGCTTTGGTAGTATTATATTCTATTATCATTATATCAATTATATCACGACCTCCTTTAGCTTTGAAGCTAAATAAGGCCATGTTTATAAGCATGGAATATATGTATGTATATATATACCATGTATGTCTATTATAAATACCCAGCTAATAATAAACACATATCATACAAGTCATGTCCCTCTCGTTATCGATTTGTTCGCCTCCAAACAGCTTCTATTATTTCAAAAACATAGACACCATAATAGTCTAGACTCTGTAGCTATATCTATGATATTAAATGATATTAATATGACAATTGTCATCTTTAATTTCTCATATTCTGATTTTACCTACTATCTATGTCATATGAATAATATACCTTAAGGTATATTATTGTATAAGGTATAACAAGTGTTTCAATACCATCAGATATCCCTCTCTAATTAATATATCTTCCTTATGAGAACAATAATTATTGTTCTCAAACTCCTCAAACTACAAACAAATAAACTTCTCTGTCAACATAATTCCCAATTTATTATAGATTAATATATCACCCCACCTCCAATATCTCCCTTTTCAACTATTCTTACTAATTATTATACTAATATTCTTACTAATATTAAGGATTTTTACGAAAGTCATATCAAAGATATAACACTTTTTCGTTACATATGTCACTTGTATCTATTTAGGTGAAACAACTTGTAATTATGAATAGTTTGAAATATAAGTGAAAATAATATCATTTAAATAATTTCAATACCGAATTGTCAAAGTTTGTTACATAATATATTCTAAAGTATACTTTAGAATGTTACAAAATATGTATAATTTTACATTGACAGTAGCTACTTTTTTACAACCTAAGTTTATTAATAGACCTATTGGTTTATTTAATAAACTGTATTATATGTATCTAATATAACTTTATATTTTAAGAAAAATGGTTCTAATTATAAAATATATGTTATACATTATAATGTTATATTCTTAAAACAAACAATATACATTGAATATTTATTGTATTCAAAAAAGACATAACTTATTATTTATAAGAATAATATATTTGTCAAATTTACATGTACAATAGATAATTATCAGTATATGAACACTTTTTCATTAATTTTACAAATTCATTATAGTGACATATCTTTCCTTTGAAAAATCTTTGATAATATTTATTACAAATACCATTATTTTGTGTCAGCAGAATCTCTTCTTGCATATTTCAAACTTAATTAATATACAATACACCTCATTGTTAACATCCTTGCCTACATATACTTAATACTATTTACATTATTTACTCATCATATTATCAAGTTAACTCATTATCATTTGTTATTGAAAAGTATCTGTTATGAGATAAACTTATAGTTATTAAATCAATAGTAGAATACATACAAATTACGTTGACATATTCAATTATTATTACAAAAATCATACTGTCATATGACTGGAAGTAGCTACTTCACTTTAATAACATTATATAACCTAACCAATTCGTACATAAATTCTATATTAACAAATCTCTCAGTATGTTTTCACTTATTTATTAGAGATTCGCTCCCTTATGAAACTAGATGTTTAGGTTGATATCATTTGATAAGACACCCCTATTTATATTTTATGTAATGGACCATTCCATATATTCTATATATATATATATATATATATATATATATATATATATTGTACATAATGGACCATTCCATAAATACTGAACCATGTAATCGCTTCAATCATTCTCTCACTCTGAAATCTTAAAACATGGTACCATAACTACGTATCCTGGGTGTAGTATTTATGAGATTGAATATGAGTTAATATAGCCAACTATACATATATACGTGACTAACCTTGTCTGGAAGTTCGCCGTATCTCGTATAGTGTATTACGATATGTTATATATATATAATTATGTATAGGTGCTGATTAGTCGTGCATTAATTAGTAAGTCTCTCGTAAGTCATTTGTAATGGGCGTGGCTTAGTCACGCTATATATGTATAGTAGGCGTATTCAATATTACTACACTAGGTAGCTCCCTTTTCTCGTCGCCATCGACTCCGATTTCTCTACTTTCTAGTATACACTCTTATCCCATTGATACTGATATTGGTACTTATATCTATATTACCTATACATCTCATGGTTCTCAATGATAACTTCTCATACATATAATATAACACTACCAATATTAGTTATTTCTATATATTTACCTCTTCTTAATATTAGATGTCGCCGTACTAATTGTATTATACTACTATCATATGTAATATAAGCATCCAATAAATTGATTTTAATAAATGAAACGAGGATATATTCTCTATTTTTCATTAAATTCGTTATTTTCATTAATCTCTGCTTACACTAATAGACCCGAATGTGGTGATCGCATCATAGTCCATTTTTAACTACACTTTCCTACTACTGTGTATCCTAAAATCTCGTACAATGGCTGTATTGAGGCATCTTTCAATCATTTAAAACATCACATTTATTATTTATATACCACGTAAATAAGATTATACTTTATTCTTTAACGAATGTCTTGATATAATAATTATGCTAAAAATAATACACAATTATCCTTGGAGATTTCAACTCCACTTTATCTTTATCCTTACTTTAAAAACCTTACTGTATCCCCAATTTTTCTAGCCGTAATTTTCTATCAAGTTGTAGTGAGATACCCCCTTTAAAGATACTATATTTCCTGCAAGATGCCGGAAAGAAAGGGGGGTATCCCACTACACTTATAATTAATTTGCTAATTAAAAAATCACTTTCTAGCAAACATTTCCGGACATTATTTCTGGAAATACTGATAGTGGGATACCCCCTTTAAATAGGTAATTTAGTTCTTTGTTGGGGACCGTTATTTTCTACCTAATTCACTATAAATATAACTCTATTACTGACTACAATTCATCTTATCTCATAACAGATCACTATACTATAACCAGTACAATTAACGTTGCCACAAATCAGTCAATAAATCTAAGAAACGTATTCACTTTAGAAAATACAAATCCATTAATCTCTATAGAGATTAAGTATACTTATTCTTCACTGAAATTAAATAAATTCTATTAAATCTTTCTATATATATTTAATCACTAAATTCCAACATTTGTTATTTATTGACAAACATGCTTCTAAAGCATGTTATAGTTATTAAAGTTACACTATTTCATCTAGTATGGTTTAATACAAAAAACCAATATTCAACCCTAAATACATAAAATATGTTTTTATGTAATTATTTCTTATGTTTAGTATCAAAAGCTGACTCAGTAATAGTAAATAAATATACAGATGGAAATAAAAATTATAAAAATGATTAGTTCACAGTATTTATCTGCTGTTTTAGATAATGATGTTATAGAATTATGTTATGAATTCTAAAAATATAAAAGTACAAAGTTATAATATTTGAATAGAGAAATTTAGGATTATAAAATTCCATTTATTAATTATATAATAAAATAATACTAGTTATATTTATTTAAATTTAATATATTATGGATTACATGTGATCTGGGTTTGAAATAGTTTGAAGACACGAGGTCATAATTTGATATTATTTATAAGTATTATTCTAGGAATAAAATACCTTATAAATATTTGAATATAATTTATTTTTATTAAATATATATATTTTACTTATATAATTATTTATTATTATAATTAACAATTTTATTGAACTAACTTTATCAAATATATAACATATGCTACAAAATTACAAAAGAACGTTGTATAAAATGAAATAATCACAATAATATCGATGCGAATCAATGTCCGAAATAGAACATAGACAGGAAAGCTGCGCATGCATATAACAGCATGCTACTGTACTGTAGGGCGGGCGATGCGTTGACTTCCTCACAAAATCTTCCATAGTAAGGCGATTTACACCTACAACAACAACAAAGAGTATAGATTACTACGACGCAAATATATGTAATCGATGAATTATATTTCAGGTCGAATATGTTCTATTTCTATTTATTGTTAATATAATGCGTTTAACTTGTTCGCATTGTCGTATTGATTATACCCAATATAGTTGTTATAACAGATTATCGCATTTAATTATTATAGAATACTTATAGCACATATAGAATATATAGGTATATAGAATCGAAGGGTTAAATTTAATAGCAATTATAATATTTTCCATCGTGCATTTATTTAATCGCCGCGCCGTATCCTGCTGTGATTACGATATGTTTTATAGTTTTACAATTTCTGCGTTACTAAATAATCTTTACATGGTATTAATGTTATTTTAGCGATATCAGGGGAAATTCATATACTGGTTATACTGGTTCGTTATAGATGAGCAGCCGTCTGCGCGTGGGGCGGTCATGCGTGACGGCTATGCAGGAATGTGCGTGCATGTTTACCAGGCGCTATAGCGCATGCACGTGTTGGCATAATAAGACGACGATATTAACACGTACACATTATACAGGTATATAGAATATAACATACATAATGTTACATGACCGAATGACTATGCAGTGCTAGTTCTTTAGTTAATTATTGATATATCTGATGGAATTCGCAGAAATAATTTACAATAAACTTATTTTTAATATGTATAATTTATTATTTATATTAAATCTTGTAATTAATCGTGATTAATATAATTTAACATCGATGAATGATTTGTTAATTTTGTGTATTGCTAATATTAATTCTATATTAATAATTATTAAATATTATTAATTATTTATGATTATAATTATAGCAAATATAAATTAATAATGCAATGTGCATATAGGTTTATTATTCAACAATGATTATAATATTGAATTAAATGTATACATTTATATAACACATTATATTAAGTAGCGTGTATATATATATATTATATAAATTATCTTTATATAAATTAATATTGATATTGATGTATTATAAACATATAATAAATACATTATCATTTGAACTAATATAAAAAAATAAGATTTTTAATTAAAAAAATATATATGAATATAAATTATAGATATAATATAATAAACATTATATAATACTATACTATACATTATATATTATACATTATATAATAACGTAATATTCTTTAATTATAGCATTAGAGTATTATAGAAATGGCTATTTCAATACGCACCTGCACAATCCATTAGCTTCGTTGTCGCAGGTACCACCATTCTTACAGGAAACTTGAAACATCATGCACGGATTAGCTGTATAGAGGAGAAGTATGTGTATAAGATCAGCTGATGCTACGGAGCTATGAGCGTTATAGGTACTTCTAGGAATACATTTTGTTTGCGATTTTAATTATACATCTATAGAAAGTTATAATGTTATTGAGAATACACTAACAATAAATAATAAAAAAATGTGATCAACAATTTTTGACAAGTTTCGACTGATCTTTTAAATTTAAGATTAATTTGCATCTAAAAATCTAATAATAGATATGATTTGATGAAACTTTAACATATTGTATATCTTATAGATATATGAAAAAATATTACTACATATATTACTAAATCCTATATTTAAGAATATAATCATAAAAATATCAAGGAATTTTCTATAATTGTAAAAATAAGGGTTTTTTATATACAATTAACATATGTTATAACAATTAAATAAACTCTTTATTTACAATAAGAGTTTCAGTTTTTCTTAATAATCATTTTTTCAAAAAAAAATTCCTTTTTTTTTACTAGATATTTTGCACAATTTTTATTTTTATTAATAATAAATATTAGTTTAATAACTTGATTCATCAGAAAGTATTGCTTACTATTCCAATCAATGGCAAAATTAAAAAAAAATAAATATCATTCACCTTTATTTAATTAAGGTATATTTTTTTTATATATTGTATAGTTTACGCTATATATTAGGGTTAATTCCTGTTATTTTTACGAAACTTTAACAGTACGGCTATAAATCAAAAATAAATTAAAATAAATCTCAGAATTGTATTATTCTTAGAATTTAAATTGACATAAAGTGTACGAGTACAATGTACAATTACATATGTGTTGCCGTGATCACCATTAAGGAGCGCACCGTGATGACCAACTATTAAATCTTGGCTCGACTCGTACTAGCTAACCCTAAGTAATATATAAATAACTCTCTCGCTTGAACTTCATTAACTTTTAATCGTGGATTCACGATTACAATCGCATTTATCCCAGCACTTTGTAAAATCTAATAGTACCGAAGTACTTATAAACACTAATGTGTTATATATTAGTGAACGATCCTAATGCGTAGACGTATATGCATTATCTATTATTATCGTTCAATATATATATATATATATATATATATATCGTATACGATCATAACCGTTCAATATGTAATGCGACGAACTCGCTCTGAGTGCCTGCCATGTACACCCGCATACGCCAGCGAATTCCTGTACAGCCGTCACGCATGACTGGCCCGTGCGACGGGTCACGAGAGTGATTTTATTTTCCAGATCATACCACGACATTTCAGACTATATAGCTATGATGTTCATGACACGATGTTAGTAATACAAATATAGTTCGTTTAATATTGGTGACGCGCTGAAGATTTAAAAAAAATAATAAATTTAAAAAAAATCTCGAAGTTTCGTTACTACATTGTACTTGTATTGTTTATGTTTATAAACAAAGATATTTATTTGAATTGTGAACATTTATTTATATTTTATCGTACTTGATCTATATAATAATGAGTAATTTTCTTAAATACTATATTCTTCTAATAGATAACATTAATATATAGTATATATTATCTATAGTATCCCTAATTACAATATTGTTCTTAAGCGCTGTTCTTGAGCAATCTATTCCAGCAATTTTGCAATGGAATTCTTAAAAATTCCAGTTTCAAAATCCACTAGCGTAATAAATTTTAGGGTGTTCACATGAGTAATCTATTTTTTCAGTAGAATTCTTACAAATATATACATTTGATGAACTTATGAACTTAAGTTTATTATATTATCATTAAGTGGTAATATATTTATATTCATAATTTAATAATTATATAAGGAATTATATATTATAATTATAATTATTAATTAATTAGTATTAATTATTTATTAATTATTAATTAATTAATCGTTTAAACGATGGTTAACGATTAAATAATATAATTTTAATCAATTATAATCGTAAACGAATAATATAAATAGATTGACCCATATAAAGGTAAATCCGTATGCATTAATACTCGTCAGTATACTTGTGCATGCGTTTATTTACCAATTGCAAAAATTGTCACAAATTAGAATAAATTCGGATTAAAACATTTAGCAATAATTGTGTAAAAAACGCAAACTGTCATATTTTTGCAATTCTTAAGAATTCCATTGAAAAATTTCTGGAATAGATTGCTCATGTGAACAGCGCTTAAGATAATTAATTTAAATAATAAAATAATATTTATATATATATAAAAATGTCTTAAAATGAGGTCAATTTGACTATTTATTAAAATTATAATTTTTTTAATTTATAATACTTCTACGTTAAAATATAACATCTTAAGATGAAGTAGAACAATAAATCTTAAAATGTGTAAAAGTACCAACTCAACAGAAAAAATGGTCATTTATTAATTTGTTACCAATATTATAGAAATATCATGGTCAAATTGTTATATAGTAATTAATAAATTGTTTTTTTTGTATTATATATATATTATAAAGTTATCAAATATAACGATTCTGTAAAAAAAATGATGAGAGTCAATATAACATTCTAAAAAATCCTATAAATTAAAAAAAATTCTTGAAATATAATTAATTTTGTTATAAATTTGATATTATTTATAAAAACTATATACTTTACACATATTCGGAAAATATCAAGATTTTGACTTATTTATAAATGTAAAAAATATACATATTTATGTTTTTTGGGTATTTTCCCATCTATATTCCAGTATTAAATGTTGTTAAAATATTGACCTAAATCAAGGTAAATTACACAATATTGACTAAATTAAAATTGTTGTGTATTCTCGATACCCAAATTTAAATTATCATAATAGCTAGGTGGAATCCATAATCAACAACCTGACATCACCACTCTTACCATGCGTAGAAAAATTGCTATATAGCAGCCATATGCCACTTTAGTCAATAGAATATTTAAGAATATATATTTAGAATATAATTTATAATCCTTTACACTCTCTTCTATTTATATAAATACATAACCCCTATCCCCTACACCCGTAGCCTTTTAACATATAGTGTCGCATCGCCCAACATTGCACATACAACTACAGTATAACTAACCTGTATAAGTTGCGCATTCTCTTCCGGAATAGTCCGTTGTACATCTGTTTATACATTATCGAGTTATTAAGTCTTATTTAAGTAATAATAATTATCTTTTATTAGAAGTTTATGTTATAATGGTATAATAACTATTAATACAATATTGATATATTTTCTTTTTTAAGATATAAATCTTTTCAATTTTGCCATCCAATACATTTATAATATTATATATTACATATATATGTGTATAACTATTAATTGGGACTTAAATGATTAACCGCATGCCTGATATCAATATGTATAAAAAATTACCCTTTTTATGGGGTATTTTATAGGAAATTGTCCACACACTGTTTTATTTTCCCATTTTTAAATTATTGACCACAAAAAAATCATATGATTTTCATGATTTTCTTAAAATCAATTATATCATAAACCTATTTATTCAGTATAAATGAATAGAATAAAATGAATAAAAAATAAAATGAATATTCTATTAGATTGATTTCATATAGCTATTCCTACAATTGAAAAAAAAAGATTATGCTTGGAATTTGCGCCTTGGAATGTACTATTTTAAAATCATTAACAAAGGATGCACTGGTATAATATATTACGGGCATTTTATTTAGTATGAGCGAATATATTGGGTTTACATAACATACATAGTTTATTAGATTTACCTGCACACAGGTCTTCCTCTTAGATCTTCGCACCTTCCCCCATGTTGACAGGTCAGATAACCACAATCATCATTTGAATACACTACATTATTGAAATAGTTGTCATATATTTATATGTATATATATATTAATATAATATTATTATTAAATAAAATACAAATGGTTAGTGTACATTATTTGAAATATATTAATAAATTGATTATCTTAAATATAATATTAAAAAATAATATTTTTCAGGTATTACGCTTACAAAATATTAAACAAAAAATAATAATTATAAATAATTATTTTAATTCTTATATAATAAATAATAAATAAATTTTATATTTAAATATATCAATTGGTCTTAATTTATATAATACTATAAAATTTAATTTTAGTTTTGTTTTATTCAATTTTAAAAAAATCCTTAATAACTAATGAGTTATTAAGTACGAGTTATTTAATTCATATTATTACAAATGTAATAATTAATATTTTAAATCGTTTTAAACATAACAATTAGGCAATATAAATTTTCATGAGGTGTTTTTAATCGAATCTATTCTTATTTTATTTATAGCCGCATTTGTATTTAGTTATCTTATCTTTTTTGCTGGAATTCTATATATATATCTATTTACCTGAAAAATCAAAGTATACAATTATTTAAATATAATATTATACACGATGTAAATAATTATATACCTGACTAATTATACCTATTGGTTGATTTATTGATATTTTATTTGTATTGCATATATAGAGTCGAAATTATTAAATTTAAATATTTTCTAATGATAACATATATTATTTAAATAAACAAAGGTTCATACGAAGTATAAAAATAAACTGTAAATATAAACGAAAAAAATCTAAAATAGAATATAAAATACATTGTTCTATAAATGGCTGCATTCATATTTATATATATTGTATTACAATTTAATTAAATTTAAAATATTACGCCTTCATCAAAATTTGTATTAGAAACAAAATTAGTACAAAGCAACTACTATTTTTAAATTGCTGAATAAATAAATATAAATAGAGTATGTTCAACAATATTCAATATAGATTTTTCTAAATCTTGTAATACTGTTTATTATCTAAACTAAAAATATCGGGATAAGGGATTTCATCAACGTATTTCCAGTTATTTAAAAATATAAATCGCTCTGTAATCTACACTTATGATTAGTGAAATCTGATATTTTAAAATATATACATGGAAAATTCACCATTAAACTAATTTAGCCTAACATTGGACATGTATTATTTTTAATTTATATAATTGTTAATAATAATTTACTAAACGAATTAGAATAATATCAATATTTTAAATAACAATTCGAAAATATTATTTAGATTACACATAACATTTTTAATATGTAGTATAACAGCTTTAAAATTAATTAATAAATCTATTTTCTTCGCTCTTAGATTAAAGGTAAATATTTGTCATGTACTTATATTGTTACTTTTAGCAGTCAAAAAATGCTTTTAAGAATTATTTTTAAACTCATAATTATAGTTCTATTGGGTTATTTATATATAATTATTTATATTTAATAACTCAGTATACTATCAATTATATATCCTATCATATATAATTATCGTGAATCTCGAAGAAGGCCGCCGCTTATTATTATTAGAATGTCAGAGTTCAATTTTTGGGTTGTTTGATTTTTTTGGTTTGGTTTTATGTTTCTGTTTTTTTTTAGCTGCATTATATCGCCAAGTGAGCATATAAAATATCGTATAATGCGCTACTTGGTCAAATTATTTTTAATTGTACAGTATACTGTTATATACTGTTATATACCTACTGTATAATATACAGTGTATATACTGTAATACACTATTGTGTATATATATAAGTACCTTCAACCTTGAACTCTGAAATTCTTATAATAATTCTAATAATATTACTATATTTCTGTACACAATATATAATTCTCTATTGCTGAATTATTTATTAAATTATTTTACCAAATATTAATCACACAATGAACACAAATTATAATTAAATATGCAAATTTTCTTTATGTAAGCTATTACCTGAAATTAAACTTTGGAATAGAATTAAAAATGATATTAAATTGTCCACATTATTAATGGTTTTAATCCTAACATTTGTGAACAAGAAACCCTTAATCCTTATCCTATCATTTATGTTAGTGATAAACAGCTTCGCTCTTCTAATAATAATTTTCAATAGTAAAATCAACAAATAATAAGTTGTTTGTTTGTATGCTAAATTTTCCTTTTTATTATTTTCTATACATTATTATTATAACTATATGTTCTTTGACAAATCAAATATGTAAATATTATTCTGTATAATATTGAATATTATATTCAAAATAAATTATATTCATAAAACCATAGATATTTAGTTGGCACCACTTTAATGTCTATGCATAAAACCCATAGCATAAAATATTATATAAGTTATTATATATGTAATTATGGAATTTAATTTGAATAGTTTAGCTGTAATTATAGATTTAGAGTACCATGGTACTCTATATCTATGGCTGTAATTAACATTCCCAAAGATAATCTTTAGTTTGTTTTATTCCTTGGGTTATATTCATTGGTGTAAGAATATAATACTGATAATTATAATAATAATAAATATAATATATAGTATTAGCAAAGCCTATTGGTATTAGTACCATGATTATCATAATAAATATATTATATATATATATATATATATATATATATATATATATACTTAATCTACTAATATATTAGTTATTAGTTAAATATGTTAAGTTGTTAACTTCAGTGTTAGCCTACTTTATGATAAAGTTTATCATATATTATATATATATATATTATATTAAAACTGTCATGTATATCTTACTCCCATAGATCCATAGACATTAGAGTGACCCCCACTCTATATCTATGTGTGGATCTTACTAGTATAGTAATTAGTATTACTAATTACAAAGATTTGGAATTTTGAATTTCTTCTCAAAATAATTGGTAATTATATGTAGTAGGTACCTAACTATAGTAACTATAGTAACCAGGGCCGGCTCAAGGGGGGGGGGGGGGCAAACCGGGAAATTGCCCGGGGCCCAACATTTTGGGGGGCCCATAAATTATTTGAGATACATTTTTTTACTATTTATTAAAAAAAATATATTTATAAACAGTATTTTTTTCATTCATTCTATTTTTTTATATATTATTAATTTTAATTAAACAAATAAAAATAATATAATAAATTAATTAAATATGAGTTATTTAGGCATATGAGAAAATAAGTGAATTTTACAAAAATTTCTAAATTTACATGAAGATATTACGGTAACACGTAAATGAATATGTTGGAACACATGCTAATAGTGAACACCATATACTATCTCACACATATCGGATTATCAGATGAAATAGTATGAAACGAATTGATAAATATTTGATTGATAAACCTGGAAGCGATTAATGGTACTAGATAAATGTATTAAAGGATTATTAACCACTAGGACCTACATCGAGAACACAAATATTTATTAACGTTTTTTTTATTAAAATTAAAATGATTCAGATATATGTTAACTATAATTTCTGACATATTTAAAGAATTATATTGATTATAAATTACGAAAAAACGGTATTTTATATAGATGTATAATAGTAATTAAGACTAATAAAATATTTTCAAAATTATTTTTCTCAAAATAATTAAATTTTCACTATCTATGCGGGCGTATTAAAAAATATTTATCTTGTTATAGTGTATATATTATTATATTTTGTAGTGTATATATATATATATATATATATATATATATATATATGTGTACACATATATATGTGTACACATATATAGTTCATACATATATTACACATATATACGTATATAGTTCAATTAAAATATGAGTATTCTGCTTTATAGTTTTTTTTTAATAATTACCTATTAATGATATTCTGTAAAAAAAATATTATCTTTTTACTAGAATATTTACAGATATAAATTATATTTATATTTATTGAAAAGGATATTATTTATATATATAAAACTAAAGGATTTTTTTTTGCAATTAGCTAACTAGTAGGCTACTTACAAATGAATTATTATATTGACATCACCCTCGTATACCTATTTACATATATACGTATATAGTTCAATTAAAATATGAGTATTCTGCTTCATAGTTTTTTTTAATAATTACCTATTAATGATATTCTGTAAAAAAAAATATTATCTTTTTACTAGAATATTTACAGATATAAATTATATTTATATTTATTGAAAAGGATATTATTTATATATATAAAACTAAAGGATTTTTTTTTGCAATTAGCTAACTAGTAGGCTACTTATAAATGAATTATTATATTGACATCACCCTCGTATACCTATTTACATATACACGCCCACAATGACGATATTAAAATGAGAACAGGTGAGATATAAATTATTGAAGAAATAAAAATTCAAAATATTATATAGTATATAGTATATCAGTGGACTCAACTCAAGATATATCACATATAGATCAGTTAACAATCATATATGCAAAGTAAGGAGTAAGATTATTTAATATTTATTGATGTAAGAATGAGATTGGGAGAAAAAGGATAAGATATAATCCCTACCTAGAGATTAATTATCACACAGGTAAATAATTAGCTAATGATTTATTAGAATATTTTTTAATAATATTATAAATATAAAAGATATAGCGCTCAAGATTATGACAATGTCAGCAATATATCTGGAATATTAAATGAAATGCAATATTTCATAATAAACCATAGTCTATTGGCAATACGCACCCCCTGAGCTGCGCCTTTGTTAAATCTGGTTGGGCAAAATACCGTTAAATCAACTACAATTACAGCAATATTTTTGCTTTCATACTAAATCAATATAGTTTATTTAGCAAACCTAAATATATAATATTTTAACATCTAGATTAAAGAAAGGATATACTATTTTGTATTAAAAGAATTATCGAATATAATATGGTCATCACAAGCTATATCATTATAATGCTATTATAATATAATAACTATAGTGTATTATAATAGGAAGTTCACAATATATATATATTGTGGACTTCCTATTATTACATAATTTATATAACTACGATATATATCTGATATTATATATGTACTTTACGTAAATTACATTAATAGAGTCAATGTAGTAACCTATTTATTCAGTAAAATGCAAGAATTTGATACTTCAATATTATGAAAAACGTGAAGCTAATTACTTTGTAGAATAAAGTCGATCATGAAATTGTTGCAATTAGGTTCAATTGAGAAAATAATAGCTGTAATGCAAAATATGTATATACTCATTAAATACATAGGTGAGAAAATAAATGATTATGAGGATTTTATTGGAGTATACAAACAAAACAAATTACAAAAGAATTAGTATAATGATATCAATTGATAAATACTGAATATACATCATATACAAGTTAAAAATAACTATGTTCTACCAATATTTGACAATTTAATTGATAAGTAGTTATATAACATTTTTTTAATTGTATTGATATACACCTCAAAGGAATGGACTATTCAAACACTATTTTATACAATATATGGTGGGATAGATGTATATATATATATAAATGTAGACATTTTCATCCAAATATACCTTGTATTTAATGGCAAATAATTAAACTTGAGAGATAATAGCTTAAGCTCTCGAAACTTAAAATTATAAATAATTTCCTATAACATTTTCTGACATAATAAATACTTTTAAGTATGGATACATTATCTTTATAATCAAACTATTTAATGAAATTTATAATTAATACATACTACTCATTTTTTAGAGATGAAATCGAGTAACATAAATATTTAATTATACCTATATCATTTTTATTTTTTACTAATTAATTTATTTATTATCTTATACAATATTATATTGCAATGAATGTAAGGGTGCAACTTATATATATATATATATATATATATATCCATCCATGGAGTGAATGAGTTGCCCCCCCCCCCTATATATTATACATATCTCAAAGGGCACCTCCTTCACACGAAATATGTAAATATATAAGAAACACAAACATTTATAAAACTCAACATTTAAAGATTTTTAATATTTCTACATAATTGTATTATGCATAGAATAATAATATAACCTATATCATTTATATATATATATATATATATATATATGTATGATATACATATATGTATATATATATATATATATATATATATATATATATATATATATAGATATAAATGTAATAGTTATAAATATATTAGTTATTGCTAGAATTACCATATTAATATGTTATAAAAATGATTATGGGGCCCATGTGTTTTTTTTGCCCGGGCCAATAGTACGTTTAAGCCGGCCCTGATAGTAACTATTAAATAGTTAGTATATGTTAGTTACTATATATATATATATATATATATATATATATAGCCGGATATATAGGCGTAAAGTATATTAAAGTTACATTAAAAGTAGGTATTCACATCCAACGTATTACCTAATATAAATCATATTACCGGATATAAATAATATATGAATGGTAGTCACTACATATTCAACAAGAGAAAGTAAATAGGACATATTACACGATATAAATACCTGTTTCGATTAAGATCATGAGAACGAACGTAATACCGGTGAATCTAATCATACTTATGCACAGAGCTATATAGCTATAGAGAGAAATCTCTAGATATGTGTACTTATGACTCATACCTATCAATCACACCGGTGTTAATATCCGATGTATACAAACGTTATATATATATAATAGGATTACAATGGCGATAGCGTTACGATAGACAACCCTACACAAATATAGGTGAATATAGCATCTACATAAATACGAGTATGTTATTAATGTATGTTATAGCCTACCTTAACATTTAAGGTATAGGTTAGTGCTTAATTCCTACGTTTTTAGTGATTAGTAAATATTAGTGAAAACATTTTCGACAGCAAGGACATCGTTGTCCTTTGTGATAGATAGTTCGCATGTCGGCTGTTCACCTGTCAATTTGAATTAAACCCGCAACGTCACGCTTGCTTGCACATATATATACGCCCTATAGGGCGTATACAGGGCCGGCTTAAGCATACTATGGGCCCGGGCAAAAAAAACGTATGGGCCCCATAATAATTTAATAACATATTAAATTGGCCATTTTGGCAAAAACTATTCAAAAACTATATTAAATAATATCTGTTTCAATAAATATAATATCTTTCTGTAATGATAGTATGTTGAAAAAGATAATCATTTTATGTACATAATTCCCTTTCATCAATAGATATTATTAACAATACTATAGGAATAACCTAAAACAGAATAATCCTATTTAAATTAAAACTATTATATATATATATATATATATATTATGTGTACTAATACAACTATAATAATATATACACTATGAGAATATACACATTTGATTAATACGAGCATAAGATAGAGAAAGTTAATTATTTTAAGACAAATTATTTTGAAAATATCTATTTTTTTAATTACTATAACAATTATAAATCTATATGGAATATCGTTTTTTGCGTAATTTATAATCAATATAATCCTTTACAAATATCAGAAATCATAGTTAAAATATATCTTATAAAATATATTTAATTTTAATAAAAAAACGTATACTTTTTGTTTTGTAAAATAATTATAGAATTATAAATTGTTAAGATTTAACTATGGTTAATAATAACTTAATACATTTATCATTTATCACCTTCTAGTTTATCAAACAATTATTTATCAATCAGTTTCATACTATTTGATCTAACAATCAGAGACGTGTGAGAATATCTATGTTATCACTATTAGCATGTGCTCAAACATCTTCATGTAGATTTTTACACCATATCTTCGTGTCAATTTAGAAATTTTTGTAAAATTCACTCTTCAAATCGGCCTAAATGACTCATATTTAATTAATTTATTATATTATTTTTATTTTTTTAATTAGAATTAATAATATATAAGAAAAATAGTTAAGAAAATTTTTTTTTTCATATAAATAGTAAAAAAAATGTCTCAAATAATTCATGGGCCCCCCAAAATTTGGGGCCCCGGGCAATTGCCCGATTTGCCCCCCCCTTAAGCCGGCCCTGGGCGTATATATATATGTATGTATCATACTTATATTAATGTATCATACTTATAATTATATATACGTACATATATATATATATATATATGTATGTATCAAATAAACTCAATACTATATTATGTGAAACTAATCCTAATTATACATCCTACAAATAAATAAAATGTATTTACAATTGTATTTATATTAGTATATGTATTATGCATGAATATTGTATACATGTACACATTATGCATTATGTATAGGTATTATATACCTACCTATGTATATATATATATATATATATATATATATATATATATATATATATATATATATATATATATATATATATATATATATTCATGTATATACCTATACCTACGCCGTATAAATACACCTATGTATATTATGTGTATACCTATGTATATTATGTGTATACCTATGTATATTATGTGTACACCTATGTATATTATGTGTATACCTATGTATATTATGTGTATACCTATGTATATTATGTGTATACCTATGTATATTATGTGTATACCTATGTATATTATGTGTATACCTATGTATATTATGTGTATACCTATGTATATTATGTGTATACCTATGTATATTATGTGTATACCTATGTATATTATGTGTATACCTATGTATATTATGTGTATACCTATGTATATTATGTGTATACCTATGTATATTATGTGTATACCTATGTATATTATGTGTATACCTATGTATATTATGTGTATACCTATGTATATTATGTGTATACCTATGTATATTATGTGTATACCTATGTATAGTATGTGTATACCTATGTATATTATGTGTATACCTATGTATATTATGTGTATACCTATGTATATTATGTGTATACCTATGTATATTATGTGTATACCTATGTATAGTATGTGTTATATAATTCATATATCATATATGTAGGTTTGTAATACATAGTGATGTAAATTATGCTCAAGTCTAAAGTATCAATGCAGTCTCAGTCTCGGTTACCCACAACATCGATATGGTCTCAGTCTCAATACATAAAGCATCGATGTAGTCTCAATGTCAAAATCCTCGTTTAAGTCTTAGTAGGGGTGCAGGAACAGCGGGGTCGTGGGTGTCCGGACCCCAGTAATGGGAAACCACTATCTGAAGAATCATCGATCCTAAACCGCTGGACTGAATACTGTCACAACTTATATAATTATCATAAATAACCTGATGTTAATATACTGAATAACACGGAAATTCTCAGCAAAGAATCAGACCCTGCTCTGACAATACTCAAATCTGAAGTTAGCGATGCTATATAATCGTTAAAAGAGGGGAAATCACCAGAAATTGACAATATACCAAGCGAACTAATCAAACATGGGGGAAGTTCGACAACTAAGTTCCTCACTCAGATATGCCACAAATATTGGAATAATAAAATCTGGCCTACCCAATCAGTGCCGGATTTAGACGGGGGCAAAGTGGGCAAATACCCTGGGCCCCACATTTGTAGGGGCCCATACATTTGATAACAATAATAATGTTATAGTTAATTTTATAAGTTTTTTCTGAATATTAACCAACTATTAAAGAAATTATCATTTGAAAATAATTACATGGTGCCCTTTTTTAATACTGTTATGATCTTTGCATTATTATTATTATTTGTACTGGACTTTTAATTTTAATATTTGTATTATTAATATGAAGCATTTTTTGTCTACACATTTTTGTCTACACATATAGAAAAGTATTCTGCTAAAGGTTTGTATAATACTTAATTTATATAAATATAAATTATAATATATAAAATATATTTAGGTTATATACTTATATACTATTCATATTATATACCTATTCAAATTATATACCTATATACTTTTCAAAATTTTATTACATTTTCTATAATTTATATATATTTATATGATATAGGTATTATATACCTATAACTATTTAAATTATTACAGGTAGTGGTCATATTAATTACTTATCTAAAACTATCTGTGATTAAATAATTGTAATACTTGCTGAACAAGTAAAATCAACTAAAATAAAAGAAATTAGGAATGCCAACTATTTCAGTATATCAGTTGACTGATACGCCTGATATTTCCCATGTTGATCAATTGACAATAATAGTTGGATATTTAAAAGATGATATAGGTAATAATAGTAGAAAGATTCATTACATTTCTAGAAATACATTCCCATACTGTTTTAGACTTGACTAATGTATTATTGATATTCTTCAAGAAAAATGGAATTAATATAAAGAATTGTCGTTGACAAAGCTATGTTAACGCCAGTAACATGTCTGGAAGATATAATCAAGACCTCTAACCACTAACCTCGAGGTTATAGGAGGTCTTGATATAATGGGATGTAATCCCATATAAAAAATCATAATCCATTAGCAATATGGATACCATGTGCTTCCCATTCTTTAAATTTAGTTGGTCAATATGCAGTGGAGTCATCAACAACTGTATCATCATATTTTGCATTTTTACAAAGACTTTACACTTTCTTCAGTACACCTAAAAGATGGAATGTATTAAGTTCAAGATTAAAGGAAACTGGACATATTGTAATAAAGAGATTGTGCGGTAGGTACACGCCGGTCTTCACATACTGATGCAGTAAGCGCATTTTCCGATGGATATTCAATCGTTTTAGATGTAATAATCAAGATGAAAAAAGATGATCTTAATGCGTTATCACTAATTGAGCTAAATTATCTATATAAGAGAATGAATGAATTTGAAACTGTTTTGCTATGCACAATTTGGAAGGCTTTGCTATGTAGAATAAATGCAGTAAGCAAAATATTAGTCTAATTCAATTGAGTTGATGGTAGCCGTCAATAATTTAGTAGCTCTATCAAATTACATAGATGAATAAAGAAACAATTATGAAGAATTTATATGTATGGCTGAACATGTATGTAAGGCAGAATTTAATGAATCTAAAAAACGAATACAAATTGCAAAAAAATACCTCGATGATGAACCATTGAATACGAATGAGAGTATTACACCAAAAGAAATATTTAAACGTGAATGTTTTCTACCTATATTTGACAATTTAATTGGTAATTATATAGTAGGAATTATACTTTATAGTATGAATTTATAGAAAATTTATAGTAAGTTTATAGAAGGAATTTAACCTATATATATATATATATATATATATATATATTTATATATATATATATTTTAATAGTGATTATTTTAAATTACATATATTTATATATTTATGATAATTATAATTAATATTTAATATATAGTTGCATTAAAGCAGAGGATTGATGCATATGATGAAGTGGCTACACTATTCGGGCTTATAGGAAATCTGAGGATCATTAGCGCATCAGAAATAACAAATAATTATAAAGTTATCATAAAGAAATATTTTACGGATATCAATGATGAATTAATAAACGAGACAATACATTTCTCTAAATATTTAATCGAATCTGATAGATATAATACAATTACCAAAAAAACAGTACTATCGGATTATAAATATGTTCGAAAAATTATTGATGTTTATCCTAATATTTAAATTGTATATATGATATATCTATCTCTAATGGTGTCAAATAGTACAGATGAAAGAAGTTTTTCTAAACTTAAATTAGTAAACTATTATTTATGAAATTCGCTCACACAGGAAAAATTATCAGGATTAGCATTATTATCATTGGAGTCAAATTTATTAAAATAAATTGATCAAGAAAGAATAATTAATATTTTTTCAAAAAATAAAACACGCAAAATAAATATTTAATTAAAAAACTCTTTTTTATTCAAACTAATTATAATCTAAACTATAGTTTATAAATATATACCTTTATAAAATATAAAAATTATACATGTATGCGTACCAGGTACGTCGTACCTATAATATAAATATGTTAGTTACCTACAATTCACTATGTATATTTATATTGTAGATAGAACCTATGTAAAACATGTTAGTCCCTATGTATGTATATGCGTCAGTTTCAATATATATGCATGATCAATGCTATTACCTAACAACGAGTTGTGTTAGGTAGGTAGTTTCTTAAATATAGATGAAGAATCATAGATTGTATATAATGGTACTAAATCTGCTGAAAAACACGTCACCGATAGATTTTATTAGAGAACTGCATAATAGCAATGTGGTTTTTAAATGTGACTCTATACATATATATTTTAGGCAGTAACATATGAGTAAGAAATGAGAAATGAAATCAGTATTCATATCTGAGTGCTTTACATATTCAATAACAAGTGAACAGGGTCGAAGAATATTATTAAGTTGAAGTGTACGAGGTATGGGAGTAATGTAGGGCATCCCAGCTAACAGTAAGAGCAGCATTATAGCAGCATAACAGCATATGCTAGAGCCTCAAATGTTTACATTGTGCTATTATGCTGCTATAAAATGTATATTATGCTGCTATTATAATAGCAGCATAATAGCAGCATAATATACTTTTAAAATTAATAGCAGCATTATAGCAGCATAATGGCAGTATAATAGCTGCATAACAGCAGCATAATAGCGTGAAAAATTAATAGCAGCATAATAGCAGCATAATATACATTTAATATCAGCATAATAGCACAATGTAAACATTTGAGGCTCTAGCATATGCTGTTATGCTGCTATTATGCTGCTCTTACTGTTTGCTGGGATGGTAGAATAAGGAAGTAGATGGGCGATGAAAGGAGATTGAATAGTATGAGGAGAAGAGGGGGATCTAATAGATAGGTATGGGAGTAATGTAGGGCATCCCAGCTAACAGTAAGAGCAGCATAATAGTAGCATAACAGCATATGATAGAGACTCAAATGTTTACATTGTGCTATTATGCTGCTATAAAATGTATATTATGCTGCTATTATTATAATAGCAGCATAATAGCAGCATAACAGCAGCATAATAGCATCATAACAGCAGCATAATAGCGTGACAAATTAATAGCAGCATAATAGCAGCATAATATACATTTAATATCAGCATAATAGCACAATGTAAACATTTGAGGCTCTAGCATATGCTGTTATGCTGCTATTATGATGCTCTTACTGTTTGCTGGGATGGTAGAATAAGGAAGCAGATGGGCGATGAAAGGAGATTGAATAGTATTAAGAGAAGAGGGGGATCTAATAGCAGATGGGTAATATTTATGATAATTTAAACAAGAGAAAGATGGTGGTAGATTACGGTTATGAAGGATGGGATAATATTGTAGGCAGAGCTGGGTACGATACTCAAAAAATGTATAATAGATACAATTACAATTACACACTTTTTTCTTATAATAGATACAAATACAATTACTTTAAAAAAAATAATAGTAGATACAATTACAAATACAGAATTTTCTTAGTAGATACATCTTAGTAGATACAAATACATTATAATTATATAAAATATATATAAAAATATAGATTTATAAATTATATAGATATATATTATATCATATAATATATATGTATATAGATAGATAGATAGATTAAAAGTGTATTGCATTACTGGTTATAGGTATACCTATATAAAGAAATTTCTTTTAAACTTAAGTTATAATTATATATAAACATATAATTAAATAACATATAAACAAAATATATAAATGTGATAATAGTAATACAAAACGACACGATACAAAAAACAAGAAATAAACTGAGAAGTAAAATAAAAATAAAACATTGGATTATACGAGCCGTTGAATTATATTATATATATATATATATATATATATATATATATATATATTCATCGATGTCGAATTTGATAGTACATATCAAGGTACATTACACGGAATAATATCCCGAAATGTTTTCTAGAAAGTGATTTTCTAGCAAGTTGTAGTGGGACCCCTTTTAAGTTACTATATTTTCCGAAAATTGTCGGAAAGTAATGGGATAACTCACTACATTATACTTAATTTATCAGCTTCCTTCTATACCTTTGACCATAATATCTTTATAAATGGACTATCCTCTATCGGAATATGTGGTACTTCACTCGATTGGTTCATCTCATACCTAACTGGTCATTTGTTTACCAAATTAGCATAAATTCACTAATTTCTAAACCTCGTAAAGTTACTCATGGAGTAGTAGGTCTACCGTAGTAAGCCTACCGTAGCATACCTCAAAGTCTGTTCTTGGTCCACTCCTATTCAATATCAATCTACTTCCCTTATTTAAAATTATTGACAAATACCCCCACTATAGATCTATAGTCGACTATCTCTCGTATACATATGACATATAATTACACTGTAGATTGATAGACCCTAACAATGAAATACATTTACTTAACAACTGTATTACTGATATACATAACTGGATCACCAACAACTCCTTATCACTAAACTGTCTTAAAACTGAATCATTGCATATTAAAACATCTACTACTATATTCCTTCTACCACAAATTACCATTAACAATTTGAGTATTTATTATGCTAATAAAGTAAAAACTCTTGGTATATTAATCGACCCAACACTAAAATTTCACATTCCGACTATATCACTATCACAGTCAATTAACTACATACTACAAAACTTACGAACAATAATACCCTTCATTAATTTTAATACTGCAATCTTCTCGCTACATCCCTCATTCTACCCACATTGATTACTGTAATTCCTGTCCCTATAGGGACATATATGCCTCCTCAGAATCTAATAAATAAACGCCTTCAAAACACAGCTATCAGATTTATATATTTTTCAACATAGCTAAACATTCCAGACAACATATATCTCCTCTAAGAACCAACTTACATTGGCTGCCAATAAAATCCAGTATAATTTATAATATTTCACTCATCATACATTTATCTACACACCAGACTATCTCGCCAACTTATTAACTTCCCAAATAACTATTTACAACAACAAAAATAAACAAATTCAAATTAAAAACTCCAGTTCTATCATATTTAATATTT
This sequence comes from Osedax fenrisi, assembly GCA_964019155.1. Classification (NCBI taxonomy): domain Eukaryota; kingdom Metazoa; phylum Annelida; class Polychaeta; order Sabellida; family Siboglinidae; genus Osedax; species Osedax fenrisi. The sequence goes on from OZ025243.1 coordinate 75,613,503, forward strand.
GCCCAACATAAATCTTTCTCCGTCTATGCTCCAAAAATCTGGAATGATCTACTTTACCATATCCGGTTAATTGACTCAACTGCAATTTAAATCTCAATACATGCCGTTTTCTCAATTAATACATTAAAAAGCACGTCCGAAAACTTCCATAAAGTAGTTGATGGAAGTGTTTAAACGAATTAGGTAACTGGTAACAAGTAACTAAAATTATAGTTAACTTGCTAGAAAATAACTTTCTAGCAAACAATTCCGGACATTATTTCCGGAAAAACTGGTTGTGGGATACCCCTTTTAAAAGGACATATTAAATACTTACAACGTGTTACCTTATAACGTGTTCTTCAATAAATGATATAGAATAAATTTGTTGACATTTAATGACATTTAATGATACCAACGATGAATCTTTTAGTGTATACATTGGTTGTACACACGCTGGTATACCAGCGTTTATTTCATCTGAAATTATACTATGTCGTGTGTCTGCATCGAGGACACGACAGCTGATCTATTATATAGGCGTGGAGAACATAACCATAACAACGTCGGGGTCTACGAACTATTAAGCTAAACCCAAACCCAACCCAAAACCCAACCCACTCCGTTAGTATAACGATAAAAACACGAATATTATTAAATTATCATATTTATTAAAATGATTTTATATTTCTATATAATATATAATTTTGAATTATAAACAGGAAAATAAAAAAGCCTAAAATAAGAATTTTGAAAAGCCCAAAATAACTTATTTTGGGCTTTTTATTTTATTTTGGGCTTTTTTACTTTTTCTTTTATTTTATACATTTTAACTAATTATATTTAATTTTTAGTATATTTGTTAAACAATTTAACTGGCTAACAAGTATAACATGCATATATATATATAAAATATATAAGGAATATTCAGTATAAATCATGTAAACAATTATATTAATAGTAAAATATGATTTGTGAATTATAGTTATTTTGTTTCATTTATTTTAAACAATATCTCGAGATATTTTTGAGATATCAATTTATAATCATTAAAATGAATAATAACAAAAAATGCTGGCACACACACATTATTTCTCATTTTCTACATATTATTTATATTGAAATAAATAAATATATTCATTTAAATGTTATATAGATATTAAATATAATATAATACACATTTTAATATTTGATTCATCTATATACAATTTATTTATATTGATAGAATCAATTAGTAGGGATTTATAATGAAGATATTAGGTTTAATTTACCTACTTTATTAAAGATTGAATGGTGAGGTTTTTTGGGAATATTTAAAATGATTTCGACAAGATCTGTTATAACATTTAAGAAATTACAGAATCTTAATTTGACAATTCATGAAGAAATAATTATCATTAATAATTTAGTAACTACTTTCAAAATTTGTAAGTTTAAAAATTTGCTAAATTTGCTAAATTTTAAATAATATGTGTAATGTATTAATTTTAAATTGCGGATTATACAATAGAAATAATTGATAGATTTAATTTAAATAATTAATTGATAGATTTAATTTAAACAATTAATTCATAATAAAGAAATAGGACATTATCAGTATTATAATTTTTTGTATTATATTGACATAATATGGTTTTATTTGTTATACATTTTAAGTGAATTTAATGTATGTTAATCTATATTATATGTGCTATATACAGAGTAATTGGTTTTTTTACTTTATTGGTTTATTTGTTTTTTTTTGTGATACATATTGGTTTTTATCTATATAATAATTTGTATTAATACATTTTTATATTGAATGTTATTTGTAATAAATACTTCTAATATTATTTCATATATATTATATTAAAAAGTATTATAAATAGGTACTACTATAGGTACCTACTATAGTATAATTTATACACATATTTATTAGTTATTTCAGTAAATTCTTTCTAAATTTTATTTTTCTTTCGGCCATGCATGTTTATTAAATGAATACTTTTATATAATATACATAATATATACTATTATTAAAAATATTGATACACATATTAAATGATACTATAGTATTGAAATTAATATTCAATTATTTTATATAAAAAAACCGAATAAACCAAAAAAAATTCAAAAAATTCAAAAAAAAACTTAACAACCATATAACCACTTCCTCCATATGCCACTATTATTAAAATATTCATACTAATATTAAATTATATTAGTATTGAAATTAATATATTATTTTTCACTCATTTTATATAAAATAACAAAAAAACCAAATAAACCATGTTTTTTTTGATCAAAATATCAACAACAAAAACTGAACAACCCTGGCAGTATATGATAATTATGTTATTAATGTATACTATAAATTTGATATTGAATCGTATACGAATGGTAATTTGTTTCATTTTGATACATTTCAACTACATTTATTTTATCAAAATATTGCTATACATATATTAAAACTACTATAGTACTCTATAGAGTAAGATTTTGTTATACTAAAATATATAAAAAATAATTATAAGAATAATGTACGTAAAATTAGCCTTGAAGGTATGCTTCATTAAAAGCAATACAATCTATTATCATCACTTTTATAAACGACAGTTATTATAAAACAATGAATTTGTATTACTCATTATTATTTAATCTTATTTTATATAATAAAAATTAAAAATGTATTTTTTTATAATGTTATCATTTCTTAAATTAAATAAAGTATATTGATAACTTATAAAATATACAAAAATAGTATATTATATATGGTATATAATATGATAGATATTAAATATATAATATGAACCATACATTATGAATCATAATTTATGATTGATATTAACGTATTTTGAAGTTGTTTAAAAAAGGCCCAAAATAACCCAAAATAAGGATTTTGAAAAGCCCAAAATAAGCTATTTTGGGCCTTTTTATTTATTTTGGGCTTTGGCCCAAAATAACTGGGCCTGATTATAAATCAATTATTATATAAAATATATTATCAAAATAATGTCTTTGTTTTCAATAAATGTATATAATAGTTTTTGAGAATAAATCACTATAATTGATATATCATAATTGTTAACAATGAATTAATTTCAATATTAACAAAAGATATTTTATTAAAAAATATATATATTAAAACTAATTTATAAAATGATATTATAAAATATTGATATACAATAAATATAATAACCAAATGATATGATATAATAAAATGTATCTGTTTAAATAATTGTCTTAGTAGATACGTATCGTAGATACTATTTATGACTAATAGATACGATTACAAATACTTTTGTAATTTTTATAATAGATACAAATACAAATACAAATGTATCTACGTTACTGATTTTTTGCCTTAATAGATACTGTATCGGCGATACTGCCCAGCTCTGATTGTAGGTATATGCAATTGGGCAGGTATAGGGGGTGGGTGAGGGGATTAGTGAGAAGTATAGGTGTATGTATAACTGGAGGAGAGGAGAATATAGAGGATATATTTGGTGAGGTATTTATGAGGCAAGAGGGATAAGTAAATGTGAAATTGGGGAAAGAAAAAAATACTATAGCAATTTTTATATAGGGCATATGATGGACGGGTAATATTTATATGAGTCCATGCCTTGGATATAAGTGGTGCTGGGAAGAGGCATACATGGTGGCAGAATGAGTTACCAGAAGTACATGCTAGACAAGAGCTAGAAGCAGGTTATTTATAATGATGACATGAAAATTCTATATTAGATATACATGCAAGCTAATAGATGAACTCGAGTAACGTTATATATTATATAATAATATAGTAAACAATAAAGTCAACTCTTTGGTATAGCGAAGACTCCACATATAGGTTAGATTCTTCGGTGCAGTGGAAACTCTTCGTAAGGCTACATTACTCGGATACGAGATAGACTCTTCGATACAGGATCAATATCCTGATAGATTACGGACAATAAGGGCAGCGAATATAACACGTGGGTGTTCTGACCTCAGTGAGAAAGGCTAGCTACCCGTACGTGAAGTCCTAGGGATATCTCCAGGAACGTAGATCGTACAGTGTATATAATATGTGTAGTGTATAGGATATTAATATGTGCAGAATATTATCGAAATATTCTGTAGAAATAAAATAATTGTGTACGAATAGACATTGTTATGATACATTTTTATGAATTAAAACACGTCTGGTCAGTTCAAATGCAAAGGTAAAAGTGATATATATAGGTGTATGTGTGAAATAATGATATTACACACTATAAACATACAACATAATAACCTATGATAAACAAATAATACTACTACTCTACTAATATACTTAAAAATAGATATAAAACACGCATACAAATGTGTTAATTGTTAATTAATAATTTATATAATATACTTACTTAGTTATATAGTCCTTAAGGACTTTAAAATTATATAAAATGTTATCATACATATAGGGGGAGGACATGATATTGACGAACACAATTGTGTTAACTTACTCCATTAATAACAATAAACAATATAGGAATAATCTAAGAGTTTGTGTAAATATATTATTAACCCAAACACCAGTCGTTAATCCATTTTATTGTTGGCCTCTATTTATATTACATTCAATGGAAACCTCGAGTATCATATTGGCTAGCAAGTCATGTCGAGATATATTCCCAAACAAAGTCATTCTTCGTATCACCATGTCCAAGAGAGATTCTAAGGCTCCCAAATCCGTCTTATTTCGGTGGTGATTCTTCTTCGTTTGATTGTAATATGTAATAGTCTTATATGGGCTTTTTGTATGAATATACGTATATTCTTATTCGATTCTTATAACCAGCTCCAGCTTTATCAGCCATATAGGTAAATATATTTTCAAAACTTTAACTCGAGTTTAAATTCAATTTCTCTGAATTTTCAAATGTTTTCCAATATCACCATTGCTGAAGTTGCTGAGGCTAGCCTAATTAAAATAAGTGTCTTTCTAGTTACATTTTCTGTTAGAATTGCGTTAATTTAACTGAAGTTTTTTTATATTATCGAGCTCATCTCCATATACAAATATGTTTAGTTTACATCCATTGCTGTCTATGAGGATTATAAAAAGAGAATATATACTCTTCTCCTGACTTATTTCCATAACGTATTATGATACAAGCTTTTCGAAATGGTGTGTTAATGCTTATAGTGCGGAGCCAGCTAGAATATCTATATTATCAGCGAATCATGGGTTGGAAATTAGGCTTACTCCTATTGATATTCTAGAATAGTACTTTCCTATTAATATTGTAGAATGTATTGCATTATTAGCTTTATAACTAAATAGAATATTACTGTATATAATAGGCAAATCTGTCTTACACCTATAGTATACTGTCGTGTGTATTTGTGGTCATATTGTATCTTATATCCTACTATGAAATGCATCTGTTAGGTATATTTTGTTAATTTACATATGAGTTTTTGTTTGTGTGTTATATATTATATTTGAAAGTTTGTCCAATTTACATCATTTCGTCTCCCAAAATATAATTCAGTTTCAATTATCTCGGGTTATGGTAGGTCATCTTTTACCAATTTACAAAAAATCGAATATATGTATTACATATGAAAGTTGTTTTTTTATTACATTTAGAAATAAATGAAGACCTATAGGAATAACCTATAGTTCATAACTATAGTTATAATATCTAATAATATAGATGACTAATCGAAGCAAAATGTTTCTTTAAATGTACCACCACTTTCAGTTTAAAAATATATAACATATAACCTAGTATTATAATACTATGTTTGTATTTCCTCTAAACTAAATCTCTATCATATTTGTCAACTGAAAGTGAAGATGTATTTAGAGAAACATTTGGCTTCGATTACTCATCGGAATAGTTATCTATTGGTTATTTATATCTACTAAATATAAGTAGTCACCTTTAGCATTTCAATACTTGTTTGCTACTTATAAATATAAGATAGGATAAACCTATAACATTCTTCCCGTCAGTTATGATTGTATGGAACTTGTGTACATCTGTGTTAAGTTGTATATACAATTTATAATATAACTGTTTAAATATCAGTAAAGTATATACTATAATATTACATACAATCAATAATATGATTAATTATGATCTATAATTGCAAAATATATAATTGTATTTCATTATTATTTCTATATTCCCCTGTTAACGTGGCATAAACAAATTTATAAGAAAATTCAAAGGTATATAGGAAATATATTTTATAATTATACCATCATATATATGTATAACAGAGATGTTTTAAACTATTGATTCATATTATTCAAATTTATGGATAATATTGGACACTATTTAGTGAAGTTTACTTCTAAAATAACTTATTTAAAAAAAGTTATCTTTTTACGTAATATTAAATACATATATTCATAATAGAATGCCACCATGTTTTTAATAAATATCATATTGATCACAAGAATATTCATTGTGACCAATTAATAAAATAGCATGTCTGGATCAGAAATATCCTATGCAGAACTAATGCACACCTTAATTACTTCGGTAATAGAGTATATATTTATTGGAATTCGCTCCCCATCAATGTTACATCTCGTAAATTAATAGTGGGTTTCCGTGACGCATTAAAACCTACGATGTAGGTTTTATCTCGTTTTTAAAATAAACTCACATTATTATTATTCATATATCTTTATTTTTATTTCATGTTTTCTCATAAATAGGGTGATAAGCCCCTATTATAATTGTTAGTTTAGATATGTCTTTGTGGCATACTTGTGATAAGTAATTTATAAATAAGTGTTTTTTGCGATTTGTGATTGACTCGGGGAGTATGGGTGTCAGTATACATTCTACTGGCTCGAGAATATTCCTATGACATAGGAATTGATCGCCCTTTACCAGAAAGTTGAATCATCGCATATCAAAAATCAGCTGAGTTACATCTTCTATTACGCATACTAATTCATAGCTAAACCTGTACTCTTATGTTAATATTATGTATATTGTTATATTATATTACTTATGTGTAAACCATCATTCTTATTGTCATTTATTATTTATCATTACATTATTGTTGCATGTTATTTTGTGTGTCAATATTCAATAAACTATAGTTTATATGATATATATATATATATATATTTATCTACCTCAGGGGTTCTTAAACTTTTTTTGTCATGACCCTTTTCATAAAATAAAATGTTACTATTACCCACAATTATTTTGAAAATAAAAAACAGATTTGCTTAAAATATTCATTGAATCATTCATGATTTGTGACTTTGTTTTTTTATATACTAAATTTGAAATATTAGGCAAAGTCTTGCTTGAAATGCATACCAGTTCTCATTCTGGTTAAAGTTTATTTCTAGCTTTTGATTTTATATTCAATAATGTAGAAAATCCTTTTCCGCATAAATACGTTGATGACAATAGTAAAAGTATTCGCATGCACTTTTTCGGCCTATTTTGGATATTGTGAAGATATCGTTGTCCAGAAATCTGATATGTTTTCTTCTTGTTTGAATACATTTTTCATGGATGTATTATTTACTAAACTAAGAAATTCGTTTTCCATTTCCTCAGGAATAGGAAATGTATAATCCATAATTATAATAAACGGATGTTCTGTACTTTTACCTTGAGATTAAAAATGGATTTTTAATTAATCCATGAGCTCAAATACATGTGCTATAACATTACCTTTCGACAATCATCTGACAGCCGTATAATAAAGAAGGTCCTTGTTAGTAGAATTCAACTCTTGACATAAAAGCCGAAAAATACGTGTATTAAGTGCACTTTTTAAAATAAAATTAACCATTTTGATGTTTGTAAACCGATTTCATATTAATAGGAAGAGTTTTCGACGCTAAAACTTCTCGATGAATCATGCAATATATAATTATAGTGATATCTATATTCTTCTTTTTTACTAAAGTAGCAAATCTTGATTTTTATCCTAGCATTGCTGGAGCTCCATATGTGCATACACCAGTTAATGCTGACCAAGATAGTTCTTCTTTTTCAAAATATTCTGAAAATATGTTCATTATATCAATAATTTAATGCCGAGCAAGCTCGACCTGGTAAGATAAGGTATATCAATAGCCTCTGTCGTTGTTTTTAAAGGTTACAAAATATAAATTCTTCTTCAACTTTGCTATCGCGAATGTAACGTACATATACTAATAATTGTGAGATGTGAGAAATATCTATATATTCATCGAGTTGTAAAAAAAAAAAAGTGAGATTCTAATGTTTTTTATTACTTGTAATTTAATGTCTTCTGATATTTAATCAATTCTATTTTTAATTGTATCATTGGATAAACTAATCTGACTCAATATGTATACATATTTCTATTCCAAAAGCAATTTGGCAGTTTAATTATACAATGAAACCATAGGGTGTCAATACAGTTTCTCCTATTGTGTATGCTTTTTTTGATTGGCAATAAGAAGCGCTATTTCATAGGATGCTCTTGTAACGTTACTTGATTGAAACATTACACTTGAATCATTGTCCAAACGTGATCGTTTAAGTTGAGTTTTTTTAAACTTGAAAAACTCAATAGAGGTGCGTAATGCTCTATAGAGGAAATCTTATAATTGCTACTTGTTTTGGTTCGCAGGAAAATTTAACTCGTGGAATAGCTGACTTGATTCTAAACATATCATTTAAATATTGAGAATGTAATTGTTCACCAATAATAATACTAATTGAGATTTACTATTACACGGAATTTTCAGAGAAATCTTCTTTTTAAAATTTAATATTATTAATAAAAAACCCCATGACCCTTTGAAAAACACCTATGACCTTTTTTTGGGTCATGACCCATAGTTTAAGAACCCCTGATCTACCTTATATCAAAGTTCTTACTTATAAAATAAATTGTACGTAATATATTAATGTTATCCTTTTATTTTCTATTAGTAAACAATGGAATTATTCGCTTGTAATACGATTATAATCTCGATATATCATCATGAATTCAACTCACTATTCTGTATTGTATGATGTATGCTAATAGGAGAATGTAGCCCATCACTATTTATTTCATATTTATTATATTTCCACATATATTTATATATATATATATATAAAATCGGTAGTATACTATATCTAAAATACCAACTAAATATTATATCGATTATAATGGATCATATAACCCCGAGGTTATAGGAGGTATTGATTCTAAGGTGGTGTTACTTAAATATTTTTGTAAACTTAATTTTTTTATAAAATCTTTTAAATTACCAGCCTAAGCTTAAGGCTGAGAGGTAACCCCATAATCCACCGTATTTTACAATTATAATATTCCGAACTTTGCCAATACCAACATTATATATATATATATATATATATATATATATATTTGTTCACCATTGTACATATAAGTATAGATATTAATATAATAATTGTTTATAAAAAAAGTGTACTTTATTTAGATGTAATGCTTAAATAATAGGTTAATATACTAGTATTGATACTTTACATATGAATTATAATAGAAAAGTATTGTTAATGAAATTGAAATAGATTATAAATTCTTTAATATATTATAAAGTACTTCCGTTAGTATGTCTTATCGATAGTTAAACATGAAGTTATGAGAATATTGCTGAATTGTTGACATTTTCAGATTGCAATTTATTTATGTAGTTGAATTTATTATTGGTAATTTTTTTAATTCTACTATTTATTAATGTTCGAAAAACTAATATATTTGTAATTATTAGACTGTGGGCGTATTATTATTAACAAACTTATATAATAATTTATAATTTCTTAACTAAAATTATATTTATCATTCGTTTATGTATGTATACACTATTATCTAGATATAATATAAAATAATCATCATATGGACTTTAAAATAGAAATTGTATGTACAGTATGTTCCAATACATTATTGAATTTTAAATATCTTTATATTAATGCGATATTTGAATGGTGATAGTATAATTTATTAAGAAAACTATTTAAGAAAACTAACTTCACAACTAACCACTAAGTTATCAGAGAATTTAAAATGTTCATTAATGAAGTAGGTAATTACCTAAATGTACGATGTAATTCTTAAGGTTAGATAGCAGTGTTTAAATATGAACAATTAATAAATCATTATAAGTTTTATTTTATAATATCACACTGTTACATGTTGATTAGAATTGGAATTTATTAGAAATGATAAAAAAGATATTTTATGAATTATTATAAAAAAAAAAGTTGTATTTGATATTTGTAAACTCTGTAAGTGTATTTCTCGGAAATATTGTTTGTCAGTACCTATGTACATTTAAACGTAATAATAGTTTAAACTATTACGGATAACATACTAACTTTTTTTTGCAATATTTAAAATATATATATATATATATATTATGTGTATTATAACATATGTTATCATATTGTAACAACAATTCATGTGTGTACTATTTCTATCTTTATTAGTGTGTTGACGATGATGAATTAGGTTTATTGGGTACAAAATTCCGAGAACACTATTCATAAGTGCACACAAATTGCAACGAAATAAAATCGTAAATTAAAGAACACTTTGAAAAGAAAAGATAATTAAATAGGAGAGGTAGGCTTTAAGATGAGTAGTGAAGGATATTAAGGTGTGGATTGACCGGCTAGAATCTAGCTATGCTATAGATAAAGGGAGAACATTTCAGATAAATGGTATGGTATAGGAAACATCCGGAATAAGAGAAATGAAGAAAGTGGCTATATAAGATAAATTGCAGAGTTAGAGTTAGAGCGGAAATAATAAGAGGGGAGGGTAGGAGAAAAAAGTCAACAGTTTAAGTGAGTTGGATGAATGAATTTATTTGTGAGTTAGGAAGAGAAGTTGAGTTGGGAGATATATTTACAGGGAACCAAGTTGGGAAGTACTCGGAAGGATCAGTTTTTAGTTATTGTGAAGTAGAATAGTGGAAATAGTAAAGAATATCGTATACTTCCACATAGAGAGGCAATAGACGGTGCAGTAAGGCAGTATAAAAAGGAAGAACAATAATCAAAACGAGAGGAAAAAGTGCATATATAATAATAGCAGTAAGTAAATGAATTATATTCTACCGAACATGGCTAACTCTGAAAATATAAATGAAACTATTTTAATTATTATATTTTTTAAATTATATTATAACTATTATTTATTTATAACATATCTATATTTTATTATATATAATGATTACCTGATATATATCCTTAAGCTTGTGTTGGCTTACTTGTATTTGTAATATTTAATAAATGTGTTTCACTTTTATTCTACTCATACAAAGAAATAGATTTTCTACAAAGACAAAATATGTTTTAATACATTATTTAAATATTGTAATTCACTATTTTATGAAATATTAATACTCTTTTTTTTCAAAACTAAATTAAAATTATATTATTTCTATAATTATATATTACCTATATACGTTATTGTATAATATCCTAGATGTAGTAGCTAAGAATGAATACCTACTTAGCATTGCATCTTATTATGAAATGTGATGTAGATATATTAAGATATGACATTTACAAAAGTATGTTTATATATATATATATATATATATACATATATTAGTGCTCATTACATATTATATATATATAAAAAAAAATATCAATTCTCTTTCTAAACACTGATTTTATATTGATATCCAGTAAGTAATGTATTCATATTCTATAACAAATATAGAGATTCAAGCCATTATTACATTACATACATGTTGCTTACAGAGCAGCCATTTATGCACATAATAATGTATTAGTAAACATTAATATAATTTGAATGCGTACATTATTAATTTCAATAATTTATCTCACATATATAACTAGTAGTTATATACTAATATACCAGGTACTACATATTAACTCGAAGGTTATTTCCTAAGAAGTTCACGATAATCTTCTCCTTTCTCCCTTTTGGGTTTTCTCTATTACTTTATCATTTCTATCCTTTGCTTTCTGGGTCTGTTTATCCGCATCCTCCTTGTTTCTTGCTGTGCACATAAATTAAAATGTTAATATTCAATAAATGTATATTAAAGAATAATATATTTATAAATATATCACAAAACTACATATTACATACTATAGTATGCACTATACATACTACATACTATATATTAAATTACATCTTATTTTATATTTATGATAATTATTTGAAAAATATAGTACGCGGAAAAAATATTTAAGATATAAATTACATTGCATATATACAAAGTATAGTAGCAGGTATAGTGAAGATATAATAATAATGACGATTCAATAGAAAAAATTCTATCTTATGTTGAAACACTTTATGAGAAATCAATATATAATGTTAACAACTATAGAAAAGAGAAACACGAATGTTTTCTAATAAATAATAATAATTATTATTGTTATTATTCAATGGGCGACAACAACAGGTGATATGCAGCAGCTATAGCTTATGTTGAAGCCCTCTAGGAGGTAACGGCATATTTAGATTATAAACTAGAAAACGAAACAGAAAACAAACAAAATTCTTCAAATAAATATTTATATCATTACGATTATTATTATTGTTGTTATTTATATAAAATTTATTATATTCGCGTTCCGCCTTCATTTGTTCATGTTTACATTTGGCAGCATAGTTAATCATCTTAGCGTTCGTATTATCCGACACTGTAAATCGTACATTAAGGTGAGCCGGTTGTCTCAGAATAGTATGTCTCACTATGCAAATAGTTTTATATTTATTTAAAATATAGGGTAATTTTCTTTAAGATTCGAGTATGTTTGGCATTTCATTGGCCTTTTCCTTTATTGAATATATAGGTAGATATATCTTTTTAGCAAGCTTTCTATTCCAAAAAACACACCATAGCGGCTCAGCTTAGCGTACAATGATTAAATCGATAGCAATATAAGTGTGTTGCTAATAGTGTTGGCAATTAAATATAATCTATGCTCGCCCTTGCACTAGCTATCCATGTAATCTATAAATAGCATTTACACCTACACTCTTTATGATATATAAATGTATTCGTACATTTTCAGCCGTATTTCTTTCTGCACTCGAAATTTAAAATCAAATAACACGTAAGGTATTATTAAAGTAAGGGGGTATGATACTGGGTATCCCACTACAAAATGCTAGTTAATCGGTTTCTAGAAACAAAATCTGAAATTATTTCCAGAAATACTGGTAGTAGGATATACCCTTAAGATTATGTATCCGCACTATATATTGGTCCTATACAACGGAGTATTACAAATAGCGACGAAATTAAAGAAACTCTAGTCATTCTCTATGTAAATAATTTTAATACTATTTTATGATGCTGATTTTACGATATATTGTTATGAACATACTCTTGATATTGTAGTATCCAGTAAGAATATAAGTGAGGGTATTGTAAGATGGTCAGTATAGTTCAGAACACTGGTTCTTAAGATGTATGGCTAGTATTTATATATAAATATATTTATAGTAAAATAATAATATTTAATAATGAATAGAATATGTAAATTGTAATATTATCACTAACAAAGGGTAAGTATAATATATTAGTATAAACTAATTACAAATAATAAATTTTACTAAAATAGTAATTTAAAAATTTAATTTATTACAAATAATTTTATTATTTTTTCCTTATTATTAATTTAATAAGTTCATTAATAAACATGCTTTATATTAACGTAACATATATATTATACGTTAACATACTATATTGTTAAAACTGACATTGAATGAATTCATTGAGTCATCATATCGAGTCGATATTATTAATTAACCGCACAGGGTTAATTAAATATAGGTATATATGAAAGAATAAAAGAGGTACTTCCGAAGAATATATTGAAATTGAAGAAGCCAGTAACAAATTTATTTCGAAAATCTAAAACTAATTTACAATATAAATATAATTGGTAAGAAGCAAAAAAAAAATTATCCAAAGAATTAGAATCTTTAAATTTTAAGAGAGAGATTAATGCAATTAATAAATTAAAGTTTTATAAATTTATGAAAAAAAGACAAAATTTAAAATCTGGAGTATCTCCTCTAATTGATATGTCAAATAATAATATTTTATTTTCAGATCTCGACAAAGCAAATATGTTAAATTCATATTTTAGTTCAATTCAACAAAATGACAATGGATATTTACCAGAATTTTATAATTTAACTAAACAAAAATTTGATAATATTGATTTAAATCTTGAAATAATTAAAATATTTTTAAATAGATTAAAAATTACACATACTTTCGGAACTGATGGGATACCATCTTCTATGTTAACATTATTATCTAATGAATTATGTAGGCCTTTATATATTATTTTTAATTCATCTTTATTATCGGGTATATATACCGAAAATATACCGACAATTTGGAAAAAATCTATAATCACACCAATTTTTAAAAAGGGTGAACCATCAGATTCAATTAACTATAGGCCTATTTCAATAACATGTGTAATGTGTATAGTATTAGAACGTATTATTTCTAAACAATTAATTTGTTATTTAAAATCTAATACTTTATTAGCAAAATATCAATATAGTTTTATAAGTGGAAAATCCACAGAATTACAATCAACAAAATGTTTAAAATTGTGGTATAATGAATTGAATAATAAAATATGTGTAGATATAATATATATATTGATTTTGCAAAAGCTTTTGATGTTGTTTCTCATGAAAAACTATTATATAAATTAAAATCATACCGTATATTTAATAAAATAATAAAATGGTTTTATAATTTTTTATCGAATAGATCTCAAATTACACGGGTTGAAAATTCTTTTTCAAATAGTTCTATTGTAAAATCTGGAGTACCACAAGGATCGGGTTTAGGTTCAATTTTATTTTTATTATATATTAATGATCTTCCTAGTATATTCTCTTCACAAATTCATATTGATTTATTTGCCGATGATACAAAAATATATTTTTCTTACGCATCTGAGAGTGAAAGATTTCTTTTACAAAATAATTTAAATTTATTTTCACAATGGGCAAATAAATGGCAATTAAATATTTCATTATCAAAATGTGCAATTATGACTTTAGGGAAGGTTACTCCATCAAAATATTTTATAAATAATATTCAATTAGAAAACGTTACTTTTTATAAAGATTTAGGAATAATATTTGAAAATAACATTTTAATTAATAAACATATTGATTATATTTGTAAAAAAGCTTATTTTTCTTTGAATTCAATTTTTAGATGCATTACTACAAAATCTTCTAGAGCATTATTAAATGCATATACAATTTATTGCAGAACAATTTTAGAATATGCATCCAACATTTGGTCACCTTTTTCAAAGGTTAGTAAATTTCGTAGTCTCGTATACCAAATTGAAAGAGTGCAAAGATTATTTACTAGAAGATTAATTAAAAGATGCGTAGGATATACAAATTGATCAAATATTAATTATACATCATATATAGAGAGATTGGTATATTTTAAATTATAATCACTTGAACTTAGAAGATTAAAAATAGATCAAACCACAATTTTTAAAATTTCAAATAATTATACAGATATAAATATATCTGATATTCTTAACATTTCGAATAATTGTAGAACTAGAGGTAATTGTAAAAAAAATAAATGTAATACATAATTATGATAATACAATTACAAATTTAATTAATAATATATCAGTTAATATATGGAATTCATTAAATAATGATATAATAAAATCTGTATCTGTTTCATCTTTTAAAAATAAAATAAACAAAATCTGTTTTGACAAACAACATTTTTTTAACAGAAGTTTATAATTTTATATTGATTTATGTTTCATTTTACATCTTAATTATTGCATTATCTCTTCGGGTATTTTTTTTAAATGTATTTTTTTTATAGAAGATTTGGGTTTTTATATCTATATTTCAAATATATTATAATATTAAATTAATAATTCATTATTATTACAGATAAAGTGGAAAGTATTATTTTATTTTTGTTTGTTCGGTATTATATGTTTGTTTTATATATATTTTGTATATATATTTCAAATGTATTACTAAAACACAATATTAATCATTTTCTAATATTTCAGATTATAGTGATAATTATTATATTGTTTGTTTCGTAATATTATTGGTATGTTTTGTTATTAACTGTTTTTGTATAGGTATATTGGTTTATTTTATTTGTAACGTGTTCTGTTTGTATATATATATATATGTTTAAAATTTATTATACAATAAAAATATAAAATTAATAAAGTACTACCTACTATTATTACAGATTTTGGTAAGTATTACATTATTTATTTGTTTCATTCTAGTATTATACCAATATTGGTTTAATTGATTTTTAACATGTTCTGTTTATAATATATTTAAAATTTAACATTTAAATATTTAAATATAGGTATAACTAATAATGTATTAATAAAACAGGGTACAAAGATAAGAAGAATTCTATAAAGTTAAAGTAGAAATTAGAATATTTCGATACCACTTACAAAATAATGTATTTTATTTCTATTTTCGATTATTTTTACCCTATCTTTTATTTCTATTTTGATAATTTTTCATTTATTTTTACTATATGATTTATTTCTACTTTCGATTGTTTTTCGTTTAATTTTACGGTAACTGTAAAACTTTTTAATACCTTTAATTTTTAATTTCGTATTATTCTTTGTTTATTTCTATAACGTATGTTATCGTTAGCAAATATTTATACTTTATACTTTCGATTATATTTTCGGCTATGTATTTGCTTAAATAAATTATCAATCAATAACGCTATCGTAGAAATAATATACTTAACGAAATGATTTCATTTCAAAAACGTGTGCAAATATAAATATTGCCTTCACGGGGAATAGACGCCTACATTAAATACAACCTCGTTATGGGCGATGAGCAGGCCTCGCTAGTCGCGTGCAATTTACACGAATGCACACTTTTGCACGCAGCCAGTATTTGTATATTTCTACTTTTGCATGCGATACTAATATTTGTATTTCTCAAATCAGAATAATTTATCATAGATCTAGAGTATCAGGTACTCTAGATCTATGTAATTTACCAATGTTTATTAATAATCAGTGATAAATAGCAACTATTGAGTATTTCAAATATATTTAATTTTAAGAATAAATAAATTTCAATACATATTTTTATAATTATTAGTAATATTGCCATATTATAATCATTAAAATATAATAATGTCAACAAGGGACTATTCTTTTTAATCTCAAACATTTAATCAACTACGGATTAAAGATCGACGAGAGAGATAATGATAAAATAATTAGTGTTTTATGTAAATTTTGTATAACTTTTGGCCTAGAAGATTTCGAGAATGAAAAGAAGCGACCAAAAACTACAAAAATATACAACCCCTTTCGTTGTGATAACTATTCTAAACACAACAAAACTGCTCATAATAAGCAATGAAAAACATATCAGACTTTAAATGGGTTAGAAAAATCAAATTTCTTTGATATACATAAAAATAAATTATCAAAATATTTTGGGAAAATGATAGTTATATAATTGATGGTAAAATTATAGATGAACTCATTAAATAATTATATTTTAATGAAGAAGATAGCACCATAAATTTTAAGATTCTAAATTTAACCAGAAATGTTGATAATAATTACACTCTATTAATAACAAATAAAAAAATATTCAAGCTATGCAGTAACTTTGTTTCAAATGGTTCTTCTTTCAGATTAACATCTACACATTTACATAATGTTAAAGAAATAGGTAGAATTCACGAATTAGGAAATGTTAGTGAATAAATTGTGAGAAATAAAATTAGAAGTTGCTGCATATTAAATATTCAGAGGGTTAAAGTTATTATTGAAATTTCGTGGTGCTTTTCGGTAGCCCGTGACATGGCTACATGTAGTAATATATCTTACCTCGACTTACGTTTGAGAATTGTATCAAGGAAAAATAAAGACCTGGAAAATTTACATTTATTGGCAATTCCTATGTTTGAAAGACACACAACAAATAACATGTTTCAGGTATATATTATATATCATTATAAGTGTATTATTAATATTAAATTTTTGTATTATAGAAGTTTTCTCATGTGCTTGATATCATCTGTCCTATTTGGAAAAGTAAGATAATAGGCGTAACAACAGACGGGGAACGCAAAATGACTGGTAGAATTAATGGTAACTATAATATTAAAATATTCTATTTCTAATTAATATATCATCATTAATATATTTAATATGTCATCATAGGGATAGCTACATTATTTGAAAATATTGCAAATAGTGGATTCTTCAGAGTATGGTGTGGCTCTCATAAGTTGGATCTTGTAATGCAGGAATTTTATAATTCAATTCCAGAATTTGATAATACTTTAACAAAATTAATATCATACTTAAGAAGACAACATATATCATCACTGATGAGTCATCAGTGATAACTCATCGCCCATAACGCTTAAGGGTATACCCATAGAGAACGAAGTGATAGAGAGGAAGCTTATATCTAAATACATTGAAAAGTATGGCCAGGATTTCGGTCCCTATCGGTGGATTTTCGCACCATATAGTTGTACCGAGGACAAAATGTCCTTGCAAATATGTTTGTCTTTATTTTGTTTGTTTTTATTTTGATTTTTTTTAATTTGAAATTATTTAAATATATTATTTATAAATGTATTAAATTCAATAGTTATTTGACAAAACTATCATAACTACTTTACAAATTTGGATATTATGAATAAACTGGTTAGTTTTATATTATTTAACAGTAGTTTATAATACGTAAAATGGATAAAATAATCTAAATTTTAAAATAAATTCATTTTAAATGCGATTTATTATAAATTTTATAATTAATAGAATATGAATATATTGTATACAACAATTATTATTATACGAAATTATATTTTAATACATGCTTAATATCAGTATATTTATTTTTAACAATATTTATAAATGTAAACCTTAAATACTATTTAAAATAAACGTTACATAGACACTTTCAAATCGTAATTAATGTATTAACTCTAGTAGTCATTTTTAATAATATTTATCGTATTTATAATTTTGTTAAACAAAATAAACACTATGAGATATACACTGTATATATCATATACAGTGCATTAATAAATATAATACTTTATTATATGTGCGTTACTTTTAAATTAATAAATGAAAAACTAAATAAGTTATTTGTTTTAAAATAAAATTTATATTATATTTGCCAAATGATAATCATTTAATTACTTTTAAATGTAATATTATATTACATATATTAAATAAAGGTTATAAATGTTATAAATGAGTTGGAGTATAATATACTCAGTATATGGATGACAGCCACACTAAATTATAATAAAATATAGTTAGCATTATTTTTTAAACTAGAAAATAAAAAACATAAACACCCAAATATGTATAATTTTATAAATAATAATGTAATTAATATATAATATATATTATTATAATAATTATATTGTATTCAATTTAAGATTTTTTAGAAACCTAAAATTAAAAAATAAGTATATGTATCCATGTAAATGTTCTTACAATAACACTTCTTATATTAGTTCCCAAATCGCTTGTCTATATTTATATTAATCTGATTCCGTGTGCCCATCAGTACATATTATATTTATCCTATTATATTGTATATAAATTACCCTACAGTAAGTTAATTTATCAAAGTAGATACACAATCTATGTATTTAATTATTAAGTTAATACAAATGTATTATCTACATAAATATAATAATTGTACTTTTCTATAATTAATTAATAATTTTACTTAAATATAATCACAAGTATTATAAAGTAGAGTCAGTGATGGGCAGCGATCCTTTTTTCCTTGATCGACGATCCCGATCCTCTATTTATTCTCTATTGCGATCCTTTAACCGATCCCGATCCTCCATTCGTTATCCGATCCTTTGCCGATCCCGATCCTATCTTTCTAACCCGATCCGGATCGGATCGCCGAAATATTTTTTAACAAATTACTATTACAAATATATTCTTTCTTATTGAAATATTAATAATTAGCTTTAAATATAAATTAATTATCACATTGTAAATATAATTGTCATATATTTACATATAAATAATATACTGTAGAGTTAGTAAGCTAATTACAATGATTTTACTATAATAATTATTATTATTTATGCGGAGTTATAACTTCACATATACCCACAATAATTCTTTCATTTAACATAGTTATAATGTATTTTTACAACTCATGTCACTTATATTATAACTTCAATATAAATAGAAATCGCTAAATAATAAAATTATTCCATTTCTTTAATGATTATATAAAATATTGCATTTTTTGTTATCATTTTAGAATCTATACTATCTACCGGGATAATAAATTGTAAATTTAAATATTAATTTACTATTTATGTTTCCGTTTATATACAATATAAAGATTTATCTTATATTTATATTTGATTAAAATAATTATAACTAAATGATAACCTACATCTTTGATACTATACTATAGTATACTAAATATTATACTATTATACAATACTACACTACATTCTACAGCATACGTAACAGTACACGACATGTCAGATCACTCTGAACCCATCATCAAGAAGTTCCAGGACGAGGCGTTATGCATGTACAAATTTAAGCAAAAGAACATCATACATTTTATAGGTGTGAGCATGGAGACCCACAAGGGGGCCATACCCTGTGTTATACTACCATAAATGACGCACGGAGATCTGCTCAGATACATTAGGAATGAGAAAAATGTTAGTTCTCGTAATTGACTAAAAATGGTATATGTACATTATACATACCACATTAAAATTTAAAATATACGTAATTGTTTATTATTTAATACTCGCATATTAATTAGATTGATTAGTTATTTATTTATTATTTATTATTAAGACATACACATTTTATGTAATATTCTAATTATATTTTTCGGATATCTAATAATAATTTATAGTTATTAATATGTTATTAAGTTAATTAAATAAAATATAAGTATATCATATATATGATACCAATTAAGCTACATATATACTGATAGATACAATAATAATATGATAGTTACCACCCACTCTTAACTGACACATCCACAAATAAACAGACCCCCACCATTAAAGAACTGATAACATTCGGCATACAAATAACTTAAGGCATGAAGTTCCTGACCAACTTGAAGTACGTTCACAATGATCTCGCAGCTCGTAACTATATGTTAGTCACCGTGATAACTAGGGGGACGGGGAATACTATTGTATCTAGTTATTTAGCTGCGATAGTTTAATACTATGCGTTGTATTCTATATTGATAATCACTAATATGGAATGGATAATGTTTATTATTATATATATTTTTTTATAAATAAATTATATAGAAACTGGTACTAATACACTATTTAATACCAACATAATGATCTATTTATTTTATATTTGTAATTTAATTATATATTCAATAATTTATTTTATATAAGATTATTGTAAATAAATAAATAATAGTAAAGCTTATTAATTAAAATTTATTGTCAAACAATTATTCGATTTCATCTATATTCGATTTTCTAATTTAACAAAATTAGCATGCTATATGATTATATTGTATTTATGATGTAAATTAGTTTTAATAAATGTATTTAAGTAAAATGCTAACATTATCATAACAAAGTACTTTAATTGATACAGCAAATATATTCAGATATTACTTTATCATATACATTACATCGGGTATATAAAACAGTTCATTATTATTAATATTTATTTGTGTACCTATTAAACATTAATATACATATACAATTATATACAAACTATAGTTATGGGAAGACAAATTGGCTCCGAAATGTCTAAAGGTACTGATGTCCGACGCATGTTCATCAGTAATCACAGCTACACAAATCAGAGTCATCTCTTTCAGTTTATTAATAATTGAGGTTATAAATAATATTAGATTTCATGATATTGAACCTATACAAAATAATAGTAATTATTTATAGTTATATATGTACATATATTATATATATATATATATATAATTACGAGTGTAATATTATATTACTTACATAATTTAATTCTATAGAATTCTTTGTAAAATAATACTGGACTATATTGTTATCATTTATAATTGTTATATTACTTATTTACATTATATAATTTATTACATATTGAATTATAGTTAGATAAATTATCTTCAATTATAATATAATATTATAGAATTAATCATTAGAACAAACAAATATGTTCTTTCTCTTTGATAATATATTATTATATATGAAAAAAATGTAATAATTTAAGTATATGAAGTATATAAGTATATGAATTAAGGTATAACAAATTTGTCATTTATATATATATTAATCTATTAGAAATAAAAATTCAAATTTTCATTCAATATTTAACAATACAACGCTATGTTACATTATTTGTATATATTTAAAATTGATTGTCAATATAATATATATATATATATATATATCAGATTAAATATATACAAATAATGTAAAGAATTTAGTGTATATCACAATTGTACCCTATACTATCGACCATAATACCCACATATAGGTCCAAATTAGAATAAATTGGATTTCACACCAAAAATAACAGCATGATATCAGGCTATACAAATTAGATATTATTTATTCATTTTAAAACTTTTACCCGATATCTGACAAGTCAAAGATTTAATAGGTAATTTATATATAACCGCACTCACAAAGTGTGTGTTGATCATCGATATTAAAAAAGTGGATAAGCAATTGAATGTATTATTGTCACTATTCGCTACGGGCGCTGCAGTCGAAACCCACTATCTGGCCCACTACTTTTTTATTTATAATAATATTTATTTATACATATATATATATATTGATAATTACTAGCAATTTTAATGTACTATCTATACTAAAAATAAAATTATATATTTAAAATACATCATATCAACATTCATCGTAATGTTGTGTATTTAAAGTGAAGATATCATACTATTTCATTGATATTTATATTCTAAATCCATTGATATAGATAGAAGTCACTTTAATCTATTTCGACGAAAAGGCTACTGTTTTAATATTTGACATACTATGGCTAATATCCAATCAAAATCACTGATACTATTTTGTTAATTTATCGATAAAAGTGCCATTCGCGTATCTATCTTTTACATGCATTTCGTACGTCAATTGCTTATCCACTTTCTTTATATAGACCTGTTCGAAAACTGTATAACCTTTCACACCGAAACTGCCTAATATTTATATGCCGCGATATCAAGCTGTTATTTTTGGTATGACACCATCTTAGATCATCTAAATTTACATGGAAAAATATTTTATAATATAGGTATTCTAATTGCATAATAAGTGTAATTGTAATATATGTCGATAATATCGACTCGATATCCATTATTTAGAACTACGTAATGCAGTCATATATAAAGATTATGGAATTATTATTTATTATATTAATTGATATTTGATGTATTTTTTGGTTATAAAAACGTAGGTCTCAATAACTTTCCCTCCTCAATATATAATTATATTTTAGCAGAATATATAATATAAATATATAAATTCTACTATATAAATAACTATAAATTAGATATAATTATAATTACTAACATCAGTTATGTTCTGTATTTCATTATTCTGCTAATCAATAGTATGGTTTTGATTTAAGTTAACATTCTGTTTTTATAATAGAGAATTATATAAAATTAATTAATATAATGTCCGAATAGTTTAATCTACTTATTATTTAATAACATCAGTAATTAAACATTTATTATGTTCTATTTCATTAATATGTAGGTAAATATATTCCTATAGCAGTAAATTGTAAGTATTTTATTTTAATATTATTGTTTTCACATAATTCAATACAATATGTTATATCATTATATATATATATATTTTAACTTATTAATATATGATAAGAAGTAATGTTTATTTTTATTTACAGATAAGATTCTCAATATCAATATGAAATATGAAAGATTATAAGAACTTACCGTGGATACTACTTCGTGAGAAGAAACTGAATTTGGATAATGAATATGATCTGCCTAAATTACATAATAAATAATTAATTAATAATTGTAATAAAATAAATTTACTACTAATTTGAATTACTATTTTTTATATTATTTATAAATAAATTATATAATATTTTTACAATTTAAGTATCATTAAAAATAAATAATACAAACATGTTTTGGATATGCATTATTTGCTAATTTACACCTCTTTGTAGTATAGTAAAAATTATTTGCGGAGAATTGTTTGCTACATATCATATCCTATAAGGTTTAATGTTATGAATAATGATTCCAATTGAATTTGTCCAAATATGTTGTCTTCAAATAGAACGTGGAAATCTAAATCATTTAAAATATTAATTATTTATAATTACTGAAGTAGATGTAACAATTATATCATTATATATATTACAATAATATACATAACATTCAAAATAATAACTTAAGGAATAAATAATTTACAGTATATATATATCATATACAATATATTATACTTTAATGTAATATTTAATCTTGTACTAAAATTATTAATTTATAATATATTTATAATTAATGAAATATTTAATCTTATACCCCAATAATTAATTTAACATATATTCAAATATTAATAAGTATATATTTAATAATTTGACAAAATAAAAGTATATTTTCCAAACATTACGATATAAATACATATTTATTTTTCCTAATAATACATATTATAAAATATATATTAAATTAAATATTTAAATAATTTATTAAAATAATATAGTATTGATATTGTAAGATATAATAGACAAATAACGTTGTTCATTCTCTATTTGTAAAGTGTATATGAATTTAATATATCATAATATAATTTAGAATTTTACATTCAAAATCATGAAATATATAATTCAATTCTTTCTCTTTTTTTATATGAAATATACAATATAATATTATTTAGAATTTAACATTTTAAATCAATTTAGATATACCAGGGAGATATCCCTGGATATACTTAATAATAATATTCAAATTGTATGATATTATTTCTTATAAATTATGTAATATAATTTACACTTTTTTATTTAAAATCAATTTCAAATATAATTATTAACATACAAATTATATGTGAAAACAAATATATGATTTAAACTATGTAACATTTATATTAAATATACCACATATATACCTAATATTAGTATATTATATGCACATATTATTTTAAATAGTGACGGTATTATTTCTTATAAATTATATATGAAATATACTATATAGTATTATTTAGAATTTTACATTCAAAATAAATTTAAATGTACTTATTAATAGGTATATTTATATTAGGTATATAATACCTATATTCAAATACTATTTGAAATAGTGACGATATTTTCCCAAATTATATAATAATATTTAAAAATTATCCATTAAAATCAATTTAAAATATAATTAGGAATAATAATAAATATTAATACAAACAGGTGGTAATTGTTATTCTTTCCAGTTATATATTGTATTATTACAATGAGGTTTAATACATGAATATACTCTCGGAATTTTGTAATATATATTTATTCAAATAAATTCAAATATATTTATTTAAATTCTAGGATATTTGAAAAAATCATAGAAATGGAATTTTGTTTTAAATGTTAAAAATCTTTGCAATAATTATTTATTTCAGGGGATTTGTGGAACACATATATGCATTCTTTTCTATCAACAGGGGAGCTAATTTCCAATACATTATTATAGCGAAGCTTCTTCTCTATCACTTCGTTCTCTATGGGTATACCCAATAATATATTTTATAATAACTATAAATATTATTATTATTTATTTGAATAATATCGAATATGGCCACCATTTGTTTTTATTAAGATTTATGAAGTCAAATTTAAATATATTACATATATGTATATATAATTTTTAATTATAATAATAGCTAATTTATATATATATATATATATATATATATATATATATATATATATATTCGGAAAATGGTTGGTTAATAACCAGAGACAATTATCCCATTTATTAACGTATAATATATTAATAAAAATATGACGAAGTAGGCAAGGGAGAGGCCATATAATTAGGGATTTTACAATAATCCATTGCAGCAGTATTTACGATATATATGTAGACAGTCTGTCATAACACGAATACTGAGTAGCGTAATATCATACTTCCGAATACATGTCTTAAGACGTTATGGAGGTATGCCAGTTCCAATAAGAGGCACTAACTTTAACCTGCTTTGCACCAGTAAGTTGTTTAGCGTAAGAGAGTATTTCAGGTTTGTTATAGTAGTCAGTTTTGTGTCGGTAATTAGTATCGGTATCTATTGTATCGGTTGAAATCTGCGTATCTATAATATAAACAATGTCATTTCGGTATGCCAGTAAGTCGGGTTTGAGTAAGCCAAGTTTTATTCGTATGGTTCCAGTATAGTTTTAAATGAGTACTTATTCATTAGAGTGATTAAAAGATCATTAAAATAATTATGCCTGTGAATAATGTTATTATAATTAAATCTACAGGTCTGCATAATATGATTTAGGCAGTCATATCTATAATTTAACCCTCGCCTTAATCAGTTTGTATTTATATTTGGAAACATACGTCTACATCTGTAATGTGTATAAGGTAGATCGTGCTTAAGTTTTACAATATCTACAAAATCCAATTGGTCATTTGATATATCAATGATATATAAATTATATATAATCAGTATTTGAAAAAATATAAAGCATAATATTCGAGTTTTATAGGATCCTAATAATATTTATTTATGCAAACTATATATACTATAAAATTAGAATAGAATATATAGGACTACTATGACTACTATGACCTACTATGAAAAGCTAAACATTTGTTTATTACATCTATATACAGCTGTATACCGTATACAGTATACGCATATATAAAATATCATTAGATTTAAATAATTATTAAGAGTTAAAGAAATTTGAACATTACAAACAGAGTTACTTGCTATTAAGGGGGTATCCCACTACAATTATTTCTGGTAAGTTGCCGGAAACATTTTAACTTTAAAACGATTTTTTATCAAGTTAACTATAATGTTAGTGGGAAACCCCCTTACTTTCCGTCAACTTGCATTAAATATAATAACTTTATAAGGGGTATTATTCCCATTATAACTTGATAGAAAATGGTTACAAAGTTGCAAGTTTAAAGTTACAACATTTCCGGCAAGTTCCGGAAAATCTTGTAGTGGGATACCCACTTTAGGTATCACTATGCAATTTCTTTTTTCGTTAACTTATAATCAATATAATCATTTGAACATTTCAGAATTTTAAAACTTTTTAAAACTCTCCAACTTGAAATATTTTAAATATTTGTACATATTTGTTTACGTAAATATATTAGAAACACTTCATTCTATCAGACATGATTTTTTTAATTTAAACATTATGTTTTATAATTGGAATAATTCAATTATAAAAATGACAAAAATGAAGAAAAAAAATAGATATCAAATATTAACTATTAGATTATATTATTTAATAAAAGTAATTAAAATACATTTTAATGTTTAATATACTGTTAATATTATAAATTTGTATGGAATAGAAAAAAGTTCCAGACGTTTTAGTAAAGTAATATTCATAAAATTAACATTTTGAAAAACAGCTATCATGGTAGCTATGTATAATAAATTTAAATGTAAATACAAAATATGAATTTCTTATAATTGCATGAAAATATTTCAATAAACTTTGCAAAGTTCAAACTTCAATCCAATAAAATATAACTTATTATTTTCCTAATTTGAAGTGGTAAACGTATATTATATTAACACATTCTAGTGTAAGAATTAATGGTATTTGATACAAGTCATTAATGAAGAGTTTCTAGAAGACATCCATTATAATGGTGTTATAAATGCGTTTTAATAGTACTACACATTATAAATTTAGAACTATTAAATAAAAATGGTTTTAAACATTATTATATAATTAAAACCATTGAATAAAAATGATATTACACATTATTAAATTATTAAAACCATTAAATAAATGTGGTATTACACATTATTAAATTATTAGAACCATTAAATAAAAATGGTTTTATATATTATTTTATAATTATAACCATTAAATTTAAATGGTATTTAATAATAATGATATTTTGAATATTAAATAAAAGGTTTCAATGTTCAATAATGAGTATCCAGTTAATTGTGTGTGAGAAAATTCGTGTATTACACTGACAAAATGTCCGTGTATTACACAACCATATGGCCACGATACAACCAGTGTATTACACGGACATTTTTTCAATATAATACACGGACATTTTGTCAGTGTATATACTGTATACACTGTATTATAATACATAGATATTTTTTCACAATAAAACACGTTTTTGTATACACGTTCTTTATATTCAATATTCTGAATAACATTTTATTGATACGCTTATAATTCTATATTTATATAGAATTACATATATCGATTATATTTAAAACACAAGTTTAATAATAATAATATTTGGAATAATAAATACAATTTTTCAATATTCAATAGTGAGTAATCATTATTATATTATTTCAAATTGTATTATATTAATTATCAATATAATTATGATTATAATTGTTGTTTAAGTTGACATAATTATAATGTAGGCTACTATTATTACAGATGTTGGTAAGTATTACATTATTTGTTTGTTTCATTCTAGTATTGGTTTAATTGATTTTTAACATGTTCTGTTTATAATATATTTAAAATTTATCATTTAAATATAAAACTATATAACTAATAATGTATTACTAAAACAGAGTACAAAGATAAGAAGAATTCTATATAGTTAAAGTAGAAATTGAATATTTCGATGCAACTTAAAAAACAATGTAATTTATTTCTATTTTCGATTATTTTTACATTATCTTTTATTTCTATTTTTATTATTTTTCGTTTATTTTTGCTATATGATTTATTTCAAATTTTGATTGTTTTTCGTTTATTTTTACGGTAACTGTAAAACGTTTTAATTTCGTATTGTTCTTTGTTTATTTCTATATCGTTAGCAAATATTTATACTTTATACTTTCGATTATATTTTCGGCTATGTATTTACTTGAATAAATTATCAATCAATCAATAATGATGATCTTAAAAACACCATAGATAATTAAATAATTTATTATTTTAAAATACAAAATATTAACTTACATTTACATTTAAATTAAAATAATAATAATAATTAATTTACACTAGTAGGTACTAGTATACTTGCACCCATAGATAACGAAGTAACTTCGTTCTCTATGCTTGTACCTACTAAATGAAATCAATATATCAAAATAAAGAAAAGGTAAAATAGTAAAAAATGTATATATTACAAAAAATAATGTATTTGTAAATGAATATAATAGTGACCAATTGTATGTGTAATACATTGATTCTATCGTAGCCATATCATTGTGTATTGCACGGCTATTTTCTAAGTGTAATACACAGATATTTATTCTGTATAAAACATGGAAATTTAGTCTGTGATTTACACGAACAATAGGTATACCGTATACAGTATATATACACATATAATACCTATAGGTATACGTGTATATATACACACATTTTATTAATATATTTTATTTTATTATATTTTATTTATGTAATTACTCTGAGAAAATAAAGAGTAGAATTCAAATAACAAAGAGTAGAATTAATATTATATTATATTAAATATGTTATATTAAACTATAATATGTATTTGTATATATAGTGAATTACGTCGATGTAATACTCGGACATTTATCATATTAGACCGTATCTACTCGTAAACCTTATCTGCTCGTATAAAAATCAGATTACCGTTAAAATTAATGATATTTTAAAGTTTAAGATGCATAATATCATTACATTTTGGAATTACATAGCTATATAATGGTTATTGACATTTTAAAGTGAAGAATACAATACTTTCAAAGGTATTTGATGTTCAAATACCATTAGAAAATATATACATTTGTTAATGGTATTATACATTTTTAATTGTATTACACATTTTAAAGCTATCTCAAATACCACTAATTCTTACATTTTAGATACACTCGTGTGTACAAGGCAGATGTTTATAGCCATTCATATTATAATCACGATTGTCTTTTTCGGAACGTATACTAATATTCTGAGAATTGTTTTAAATATCCACTGGACAAACAAAATCAAGAATGAAATAATTTATGGAGAACTAGAAATACTATCGCACGAGATCATAAGAAGAATGTTACAATTTGCCGGCCATGCAAACGAAGAGAAGACGATGTATACCTTTAGTCTTTCTAGTTATCCATAACGTATTTCATTCTTGATTTTGTTTGTCCAGTGGATATTTAAAACCATTCTCAGAATATTAGTATATGTTCCGAAAAAGACAATCATGATTATAATATAATAATAATAATAATAATAATATTTATTAGAAGAAAGTTGTATATATATATATATATATCATGTGAATTATTAAATTCATTATATTATTGTTTCCTCTAAAAGGCTTCAGATGAAGATAATTATCTTTTCTATGCTGTCGCCTGCATCACCATCACCGGAACGTTTTTTTTTGTTGAATTACTTTACTTTTTTTCATTTCGTTTTCTTCTTATGTTTTATAAGATATTTTATTATCATTTAAAAACATAAACATCAAAATAATAATAATAATAATAATAATAATAATAATAATAATAATAATAATAATAATAATAATAATAATAATAATAATAATAATAATAATAATAATAATAATAATAATAATAATAATAATAATAATAATAATAATAATAATAATAATAATAATAATAATAATAATAATAATAATAATAATAATAATAATAATAATAATAATTTTTTTATATAATTTATTTTTTTTAATTTTTTTTTAATTTTTAATTTTTTTTTGTATCTCAATGAGTTGATTTTTTATTTTTTTTTTATATGAATTTTTGTTTTTTATAATTTGGATATCTCCATTTAGATTATTCCATAACTTAGGTCCCATGGTTAGGATACTATTTATTAGTTGACTTTTTTTTGTATAAGGTATTTTGTAGATAGGTGATTTCCTTAATTTATTTTTATTTTTATTTTCGTGTTTTTTATGTATGTTATAAATATTTTGTGGTAGATTATTATTGTGATGGTCATGCATGTATATTAGCGTGTTATATTTTATTAAACTATTGAGTTTTAATATATTATTCCTTTCAAATAGCAAATAGCAAATATGAATGGCTATAAACATCTGCCTTGTACACACGAGTGTATCTAAACTATAGTTTCGAATCTGGTTCTGTGGTAGCTAACCCATGGAACTAGAAGGCGACGAAGACCACATGATTCATATATAACGACTCTGGAGCATGATACCGGTCTACGAGAAAATGATCTACGAGCGGCTATGATGAATCGTGATGTTTGGAAGTCTATAACTGTCCGGGAATCAATACAAATCCCGAAATAAGCAAGAACGCATATTATAATAATTTAAAATTAAACAATTTTTATATATTTATATATAGCTCAGTATAATACATAGACTATCTGTACTTTCAGTGTGAATTTATCATTAATTCTTGAATTATAGTTTATATTTAGTTGTGGTTATGAGTATATTATATACTATTTTTAGAATGTATTCTAGACTATGATAATTACAATTATAAAGAAATCCTTTATTATATATTTAAAATATTATACCTAATATATACCTAATATCATATAATTAAAATGTGTATATACTTAATCAGGATTTATTATATTACAAGTTTTATATAATAAACAAACATAGGATTGATAATAAACAAATATTGCATTCAAGAGTGTATCTGCATATGTTTGTAGGTTTATTAATTTCTAATTATAAAAAAAATATTATGGAATATTGTATTATTTTTATAGAATATTATATATATATATATAATATATATATATATAATATATTATATATAATAAATTATATATATATAATATATATATATATATATATATATATATATATATATTATATATGAAGGTAATCTATTTTAAATATGTTAGGTAGTATTGAATATCATTGCTACAATATTTGTGGAATTTAATATGTCATAAAAATTAATAATATACAAATTATGTACAGCCTACATTCTATAGGATAATACAACTATACATTATAGTATACACTTCTATAGGTTATACAATATATAATATAACAACATATAGCATATATGCTGTCACTGTCACTATCCACTGTCAACATACGTATAACCACATTAAGTTAGTCTGAATAATGTTTAGATAAATGAGTACATTTACTATGGTGACCTTGAAGTGACCTTAAAGTGACATTTAAGACTTTGAATTGTATTCTAATAGAATAGAACACAACTTTTATTTCTAAGTAATCAGTGAATACATCTTTCGAATAATTCTCGAAGCGTAAATATAATGATACGTGTGCATATTTCAAAGATTTTGCGAAGCATATCTTTCGGAAAATCTTTGCTTATTTGCTAATAATATATATATATATATTGCATATGTGTGTATGTAGGCATATGTGTATTTGTGTGTGTGTATACTTGTGAGAGTGCTCAACGAGCACTGCTCATTGTGTTCATTGTTATAGGTGTAAATATTGAGTATGTAATCGTGTGAAACACGTATATATCTGGGTATATGTGTATTAATGTTTCATATTTATCATCGATATCATCGATATAAACTTTCTGTATATCGATGGTATTCATATGTATACACGCATTGTAAAGACTCGATACGAATACAAAAGGAGATGAATACTAAAGAGCAGTTCAACAATACGACCCAGCTGCCAGTCTTCAAAGGGAACTCGTATCCATTACACTTATATGATATTAATCTATATACGATATGCAACACGTCATTCGTATATAGTAATATATGCATATATATATATATATATATATATATATATATATATATTATTATATGATACTATATTACTATTTATAATTAAAATCAGAGCCGTGTTAAGAAAAAATCTACTACCAGGCACCATATTTAAGTGGGCCCCTAGATGGACAATATAGTTTTTTATATAAATTATATATATGAGAAACCTATGTAATATATCTAATAATTAATTTCTAATGTGTTTATGAGGAGTGGGCATACCTATAAATAATCTCTGTGAAATATATAGGGGATAATATTATACATAAACTATTCAATTTAGAGATAATGATAATAAATTATAATAATATATAAAATAATTAATACATTGAGCGTTTATATATTGTTTCTTTATTTATAATTTTTTTCAGGTTTCATATTTACAAAAATATTTGTAATTTCTGTTGTATTTAATGATTTTAATATATTGTTTTTAATAGATAATAATGCCAAGTTAGATAATTTATCTTGAGCTAAAGAATTTCTTAAATATGTTTTTATCAGTTTAAGTTTTGAAAAACTTCTTTCTCCAGTAGAATTTGAAATCATCAATGTCTTATATATTATAATGATAATGCAAATATTGGGAAATAATTCTGTAATTTCCTTTGAAATTAATTCCTTATAAATTTCCAATATATTTGATTCAGATTTCGTTCTTTGGAGCTTTACAAATTAAACAAATTGAATAAATTCATTACTGAAGTTTACATCGATATCATATTGGTAAAATGATGATAATCTAGATGATATCTCAGATATTTGTTCATTGGATAGATTATCAAGTTCACATAAAAATCCAAATAAGTTAATTGGCTCAGCATAAGTACAAATTCTTTGATCTAAACAGTCTAAATCATTAAATGTATATTATTTTAATAATATTATTTACAATCATATTTAATACTTCCATAGAAGTTTATCAATAATAGGTAAGAAATTATTAATTTCAAAATGTTTTGATGGTGTCTGTATATATTCATCTGGTTGGTCCATTTCTTCAAAATGTAATTTCCGTTTCCTATGTAATATAGATTATTCATTAGAATAGGACAAATTATATTGTTTAATATACCTTGCTCTTTTGGATGAATATGTTAATATCTTACATCATTGTTTTGCCTTTTTCTCAAGATTATTAAACTCATCTATTAACTTATAAATATAGCTGTTGAGACTCTTTAATAATATAACTGCAGTATTGAGATCAAGACTTGTACTTTGAAGTTCTTTAGAAGTACGATGTATACGTTCTAATATAGTATTCCATATCACAGTAAATAAAGACGATTCCAAATTATTAAATTTATTAAACAACCATTTTTCTTCATTTGAAGAAATAGAATTTAGATAGAAGTCTTTATTTTCAATAAATTGCTTAATTAACTCTTTGAAAATTAAATATCCATTCATTAAGGCATCGGTTGCATCAGCATGCGAAGACCATCTTGTTGTGCACAGTCTTTTTGGTACTTTTAAATGTTTTTCACTTAGTTGTTTTTTCATGATATTCCATCTTCTTGGATGTGTGAAGAATATATATAATCTTTGCATGAAATCAAAATAATCAATGATTGAAGATGTCTCTAATGCAGAAATGCCAACTAAATTAAGTGAATGTGTGGTGCAAGGAATCCATAAAGCTGTTGCATTAACTGCAATGATTCTTGATTGCATACCTAAAATAAATAATGTATATTATAATATATATAATAACATAGTATTGATAGCTATATTATATTAATTAATAATTTATAATATCTTTATAATATCTTTATATATTACCTTTATATATGCCAGACATATTTAACGCATTATAGTAACTCTGTCCTCTACAATTTGCAATATCTAATTCATGTTCGTCCAGGAAAGATAATAAAATATTTGCTAAATAATCTCCAGTGTGAGATATAGGTATAAATGTTAAAAATCTTTCAACAATATCATCTTTATTTATATATCGTATTATTATTGTTAGTTGATCAACATGTCTTATGTCGGGTGTTGAATCTACTGATATACTATAGTATTTAGCCTTTTAACATTCATTGATTATGGTTGATCTTACATTATCACCTAATAGTGAAATAACCTCATCACATATTGTTGAAAATAGATAATTAACATTTCCTTTTCCACGGTTTCCATATTTTAATAAATGATCTGCTAAAAAATTATCATATTTAGCTAGTAATTCAATAGTTCCAAGATAATTTCCATTTCTTGTTGAACCCAATCCTGATTACCACATATAAAGGCAGTCCACGTGAAACAAGGTATTTAATGACATTTATAACTCTCTCTCTATAACTTTAAACCAATATAACTTCTCATTCTCCAATTGATTATCCATAGATGCTTTAATTTTGATAATTGCATTAGTTACTCTATTAATCATTAGCATGTATGCGTTTCGATGCCTACTACTATTTTCATGTAAAAAAGCATCATCGTGAATATGTTTCCACTTATTATAACCAGTTATAAATTTAAATGTTTGACTAGGTGGATGGAATAATTATTATAAGTTAACTTACATACAAAGCAAAACAGTTTACCATGTACGAATTTGTATTTCATCATTCTTATTTTTTTTATTGAATACACTTTTATTAAGTTTACGTTCTTTATCCTTATTATTCGATTCACCATAAGCTATAATTGATCTTGAAAAGTCATCATCATGATATCTGCACATACTACTGCCTTTCTCACACCAAAAAGTTCTAAAACGTTCTGTTATATATGCAGGCCACACTCCTATATCTTTCGCAAATTTATTATCAATTTGACTATCTGTTCTTTCTAAAATAACTTAATTTTCAACTTGAACGACATCTTCATCAATAATATTTACGATAGAACTATTTGAAATATCTAAATTATCAGTAGTTTCATCGGAAATATTATCATTTTTGATTATCCATCCACTTAAATTTGTATTTTTCTGTGTGAAATAAATTGAATCTTACAATTATAATTAGTAAGATATACAAGATTAGTAAATTATATCACTATATATTAATCCTGGAATATAATGATTACATAGTATATAATGCGCCGATATCGTATATAATACCAAGTTATATTAAATAGGGGGACGTTAATAAAGGACGTGTTTGATTGACTTACTTAGGTTATTGATTGATTGATTGACCTAATATGTATATATATATAAACTCAAATATGCATTTTGATTTATCAGTATACTGACATATCATATATATATATATATATATATATATATATATATATATATATATATATATATATATATATATATATACATATACATACACAGATAAAGGATGTATGTAAATATATGTATAAATATTTTTAAATTGTCATCTATACAAATGTGGTCCATTGAATTAATTTCTCTTATCTTATATTAAATCTATTAAATATCTGATTAAATATCATCAGATCAATGAGTCATATCACGAAATTGGATTGAGCGCTATCCACGAACGCCATACTCTGAATTATGTCAATCAAACACATCCTTTATTAACGTAATCCTATTAAATATATATATATATATATATATATATATATATATATATTGTAGTTAATATTACATTAAATGTATAATATCCAGATGCCAAATAACGTAATGTCATTCTTAGTGTGATATACGACATTATTGGTGTGAACACAACTTCAGGAATTTATAATTTAAATTTAAATTAAATTAATTAAATTATTTAATTTAATTATCAAATAATCAAATTTTTAATTCAAAAAATGTGAATGAAAGTTTTTTCTAATGTCTAAAATACCTATATTGTATAACTAATTGTTGATCATATATTAACCTTGATGTTTTATTCCATTACCTTCTTCCTTTCTGTGGCTTATTTCCTTTTCGCATGACCACTTTTATGCAATTTATTCATTAATAATTGAATCAAATTATTTTGCAACAATAAAATTAAAAATGTAATGGGAAAAAAAGTATATAAAGTATATAATCAAAGATCTTAAATCATATATTAATCAATACATATATATATTAAAATAGTGCAATTAATTGATCAAGATTTCCTTGATCAAAAAATGTGCTTTAAAATATGATGGGCCCCAAATTCTGAGTGGGCCCCCACCGGGCACCGTGCCCGGTGTGCCCCCCCTTAACACGGCCCTGATTAAAATATATATTACTATTTATATATATTTATTTATATATATATGTATATATATATATATATATATATATATATATATATGGCCTGTGTGGCTCAGTGGCTAAGGCGTCAGACACACAAGCAGTAGGACACGTGCTCGAGCCTCGTCCGGACCATTAATTCATTTTATAAAATGGGTCTTAAAATATTATTTAGAAGTGATCTTATATAATTGTGTATAAATAAATGATCAGATTTCGTTAAAACCATGGATGCCTTAACACGAGAGCGTCTTCGAAGGGACATTAGAGACATATGGTTATAAGTGAAAACTTCATCTAAGTTCCTGGATGGGATGAAAGGACTCCACCAAATAAAAATAACAATAACAATATATATATATATATATATATATATATATATATATATATAATAATTAAGGGTATCCTATAGGGTCACCAAAATACGCCCAAATGTACATGTAAATAAATAGGAAAACTATATTTTCACTATAAGTAGTCCACTGCATTTATTATTTGTCTGATTGCCAAAAAAATGTCTGAAATATATTAAGATGATATCTATAGAGCACCGTTGTTTTAATGTAAGTATATATATATAAAATCATATATTAAAAATTAACAATAATAATAAATTGTAAATTAGTATAATAAATACGCATAAATAAAGTATTAGAAATTATACAAATAAACAAATTGAACATTGTGTCATGATATGTAATCGTTATATAATACAAATTCTAATGTAAAATATTTAATATTGAACCGCGAGGAATATTTTAACACAGGTATATTACCAAAATGAATTATTCTGAGTTAAATGGATTTGAAAATTACTAATTTATACTACTATCACTATTAATAACTATATAAAAATCGTTTTTCAATAACTTCTAATGAATATAAGTATCCCAAAATTTCGGAAAAATAACATATCATGTATCCGAATTGTAATTAGTAATAATAAAATATGTGAATTTTATTTATTTTTTAAAAGTTGGTGACATATCACCTGTAAAAGTGCTCTTGATCCCCTTATAAATAATGCAATATTATTACTATAACAAATTATCGATTAAATCATAAATTAAAAATAGTTATCTGGATCATATATTAAATAATTGTGTTGGTTTATTAATTATAATAATGAATCTAAAATATATGAATAAAACAATGCAACAATCTCAATACTGCTGTCGAAATAACTAATCTTTTTATGAATAAAAGGTTATATTTATTAGTTATCCTTGTATCAATTGGTTTAGAATTCCAGGTTATTCGAATATATCCTGAAATACTATCGCAAATTAACGCTATTGCATTCGTATACGTATTTGAAGTATAGATTATCATATATATATATATAATTATATAACTATAGTGGTACACTTTACACTATATATAGTTATATCATATGAGCTTCCATTTTGTTGTATAATCTTATTAACTCGCATATATGAAAATAATATATTGATTCTATTTGTAAGACAGTATTCTTAATTATGTATGCTTATATTTGTAAAGAAGAATATTTTTAATATAGGAATATATATATATAACTAAATATATATTTATAACAATGAAAACCACGAAGTTGTAAACATACATAAGTGGTGTATTCAGAGGTAGGTTATATTACATTAATTCTAACTAAGTAGGTTACTTAATATGGTCTATTCTAGTAGGGCAGAGTTCACTAATATTGACATGCACGTAATATCGACACCCTAGAGATCTCCTAAAATATAATTCCAATCAAAAAATAATTAATGTATGAAATGTTAATCAATATAATTCAAATTCGTATAAGTATAATTTTTTTTTTTAATATTTACATTTTTTTAATTATAAACAAAAAACTGATTTTTTCGTTACAACTCTAAATTTATGAAATTTTTGAAGTACAATATCGATTTTCAATCATTTGATAATTTATATATTTAAAATATTTTAGATA
Source organism: Osedax fenrisi (assembly GCA_964019155.1). NCBI lineage: Eukaryota > Metazoa > Annelida > Polychaeta > Sabellida > Siboglinidae > Osedax > Osedax fenrisi. The sequence continues at coordinate 75,652,471 of OZ025243.1, forward strand.
CATCGAATAGATCTAATTATATTTTATAATGTGCCTAAAAGATTTTATATTTTTCATAATTTGTTACAAAGTTATTGACGTTTACCCAAGCAAAATATATTTTCATAATAACGATACACTAATTGCACTTAACATTGACACCCTTTTATTAAGACGGTCCCGGACGCCTGGGACTCAAATAGTTCAACAGTCAGCGTTATTTGTTTATAATGTTCGTACATTATGATAATATTCATAAATTAATAGACATACCTAATAATATACACATATACTTGGAATTAAATAGTCTTTCAGAAACTATTTAAAACTACTATGTAGTACAATATTCGCATTATGTAATTTAAAACTTAATATGTATAATATAATATAAAATATTAAATATTTTCGAAAAATAATTATAGGAAACAACGTATGAATTGCGTGTGTTAACTAAGAGTAACGCGTATTTAATTCTGAATGGATATTGGATATTAAATAATATATGGTATATCTAAATATCGATATATTTAGGGTGTCGATATTATGTGCCAAAGTGTCGGTATTCGAGGCAATGCCTGTAATATCGACACCCCTGTTATCTCAGTTAAACAAACTAAATTAAATTTTAAAATAGCTATTATATGTATATATCCTACTTACTTAATACTTATAAATACAATTTTAATATATTTAATTGAGAAATAATAAAGTTATAGTGATTTATTGTTAGGGTGTCGGTATTCGAGTACTCTCCCCTATATGTGAGAAATAAATAATATAATACAATAGATAATATCAATATTCAAATCGAGAGAATATCAGAAATTGTCCTTAAGTATTTACACACATATTTACGTATTACAAAATAACATTGAGTCCTAACGTGAAGAATAGGGTATGTATATATATATAGCCTATAATGTATATATATATATATATATATATATATATATAATATACCCTATATTATAGTATATAGAGAATATAGGGTAAGTAATACATACTATATATTGCATATTTCTCCCGTTTGTTTGATTACGATTTATGAGGTCAACTTTAAAATACTCATTTCAGTATATGTCACACTGTTGTACACATAATAACTTAACATGATTAATGCAAATATAGTATATATTAGAGATTCCAAGTGATAACTTATATTTAGAGTTACATTTCTTCTATAATGAGGATAAAGTGACAGATATTGTATTATTGTATATACTTATATAACTATATATTTGATGAAATGTAGTAGTTTATATAAATATATATATATATATATATAAACACAAAAGAAGGTATTTAGAATTAATATGATATATTATATTATTAAAGATTCTTGAAAAGTTTCATTATTTCATGAATCATTAAAAATATTAATAATTGTGAGGAAATAAAATATGAAAAAAGCTTGAAAATAAATAAAGGAATTGGTAAATTAATGGGTATATATATATATATATATATATATATATATATATATATATGTATACTATATACTATAGGGTCTACATGCTATACCGCGGTATGAATACATTCAGTGATATCACGGTAATAATAACAATACAAATTGTACACAAATGTGCGGGTGTTTCCATCGAAATGAAATTCGTTTGACGGCCGCTAAATAAATCCTATAAATACGCGTAAACCGTCCATCTCGTTTCACACTCGCCGCTTCGTTTCACCGTCGCAGACGTTCGATCCAATCGCCGATCGTATCCGCGTACCAAAGACTCCGGAAAGTCAGCGCAGTCTTTGTCGCCCGAGTATCGCCCGAGTATCGCCCGCACGAGATATCGCAGACGTTATCCTACGAGCGATGGCGAGAACGGTGGCGATGTTGGCGTGCTTCGTGTGTTTGATAGCGGTGTCCAGCGAGACCGACACCGGGCCCCTAGACGATGGGGGTGATTACCCCGCAATGGTACCCGGGGGTGGCGACGACGTGGGTGCTATGTTCGAAGACAAACGGAACGCGTTCGTATAGTCCTATAGGCATAATCTAAACGGGCAGGTAGGATACACGTATCCTGTAGTCCTACATATAGGTAACTTACTATGTTTTATAAGCAAATAGAATACTATTTGTTTATATATATATATATGTATGTATATAGTATATACTATATAGGTAAAATAGAAATAAAGTATTAACATAGAATTAATTCATAATTTACAATTTAATATACAAAAATATAAAATTAGGACTAATTAATGAACACACACATATATATATAGTGTTAGGCAGGAACGCGATCTTTGATCGGTGATCCTGGATCGGCGATCCGATACCGATCCCGATCCGGATCGGGTTAGAAATAGAGTATCGGGATCGGGATCGGCAAACGATCGGGTAACGAATGGAGGATCGGGAAAAGGATAGCATAAGAGAATAAATAGATGATCGGGATCGCCGATCCATAATAAAGTATCAGTGCCCATCATAATATACTATATCATATAGTATATTATATGCTGTATATATATATATATATATATATATATATATATATATATATATATATATATATACATATATATCATATAGTCTATATCATATAAACATATATGTTTATGATACATTTATGATACATATATGATACATATATGATACATTCAATAAATGTATGTAATTCAATGGACTTATTATTGAAATATAATACAATATATTAATAATAATATTATAATATTATTATAATAATAACCTACATATTATTTATAATTATTAACAATTTATAATACATATTATATTTACATATGTATTGTTTCGAATTATGAAATAAAATTGTATTAATTAAATATATAAATAATATCGGGATCGGATCGGGAACGGGATCGGGAAAAGGATCGCATAAGAGAATAAATAGATAATCGGGATCGGGATCGCCGATCCAGGAAAAAGGATCGGCCCATCAGTATATATATATATGTAGGTGTTGGTTTAATTTTTGTTTTTATATATATTTTGGATTGGTTTTTATATTTTAGTTTTTGTTTTATTTAATATATAATATATATTTGTATTTAATTTAATTATACATAGTAATATTTGTTAGGTTAAAGAAAATTCACAATTGCATATCTGCATAAAGCAGCGTTTTTGGGTATTAGGTTTATATAAATATATATATATATATATATATATATATTTATATATATATATATATATATATATATATATATATATCCTATATATGATACGTTTATATTTAGATTTATAATGCTGCATCATTATTGTTTTTATTAATGTATATATTATATATTTTATAATATATATATATATATATATATATATATATTTGTACAGTTTAGTTATAAATACAATGGTAAATCTATTTGATGTTAACAATTACTCGAGTATAATGCACATAAGCCTGTCATGTATTTATTGGTGAATAGACTATATATAAACGTAATCCGTTTTTATTTATTTTTGGTTTGTTTTTAGGTTCGGATTTAATTTAATATGTATCGTTCAGTGTACTCCTGCTAACTCAGACTTCCCGATAACTCGGGTTCACACTCTACGATTACTAGTTTATTGGTGAATCTATGCACGTATACGTGTAAGAATAATTGTAAATCTCAGAAACCCGATATCTCATACATCGTGTGACCCCTGGCGAGTAGGAGATAACTCTATTTACTATAGGTACTTAGTGTACAGACTTATAGTATATACTTAGTGTAGATATATAGCATAATATATATAGCACAGTATATATATATACTAATATATAATAAAAAATATATATATATAATGATATTTAAATCATAAATTTAATAAATACCATTCACGCGTACAAAAGTAAACTTCTATAAAATAATGAAAATAGCATTAGGCCGTAATTAAACCTCGAAAGTCTAAACAATGATACGCGTCTGGTACGGAGTTACCGTGCGGTGTGTGTAGTGTACTATAAACATATGTATGGTGTGTAGAGGCACTGTAACAGGGGGACGGGGGGATATCCCCCCCCCTTTAAAATCTAGGGAGACCTCCTATGTATTGGTCCCCCCTACTTTTACCATATAATTTATTTTGATTGGTTGGTCACCCCCTACATACCCACCATCGTTCAAGCGCCCCTAGTGATGTGATGTGATCGTATACTAAACTACACGCACGCATGTCTCGCATCCGCCAATTATATATATTGATTGCAATCATGATTGATTGATTGACAGTTTATCTAAATAATTAAATAAATCATAAATAATTTCTCAAAAGTGTATATATATATATAGAATACGAATAATAGATTAGGTAAAACAATAAATACCATTAATAATAATAATAAATAAATCAATAATAATAATAAAATAAAATAGAATAAAATTAATAAATAATTAATAATGACAAACAATATTAGAATTACAGGTTGCCACCTGATATAAATTGTGGCCTATGTGTATATATATGATATGCAGGGGCAGATACATGTCCTATACTACCTTGACCTATTAGGCGGATAATTATTAGTTATTCAGATATTATGCAATTATAGAACACCTGTTCTCGGTAATGTACCGTTGGGTAATCCAACTACACTGAATTTAACAGATATACTACAATACACTACATATTATATATATATATATATATATATATATATATATATATATATAGAATATACTATATACCCGTATATTTTATTATATATAATAAAATATACAGATCTGTATCGATACACACATATATATATATATATATATATATATATATATATATATATAAATGCATTGTTGTAGATTTATTTTATTTGGTCCTTTCATCCCATCCAGTAACTTAAATGAAGGTTTCACTTATAACCATATATGGCTCTGATGTCCCTTCGACGCGGCTCTTGTGTTAAGGCATCCGTGGTTTTAACGAGAGCCGATCATTTATGTATACACAATTATATAAGATCACTTCTAAATAATATTCTAAGTCCCATTTTATAAAATTAATTAATGGTCCGGACGAGGCTCGAACCCGTGTCCTACTGATTATATGTCTGACGCCTTATCCACTGAGCCACACAGGCAGTTATATTAACTATATATGAATTATTCTACCCTATATAGTAGATACTGTCTACGAGCGCGTGTGTGTGTGACATTATCAATGAACAGTACCAAAGTATACTTTGTACACACGTGTCTACATTCACACGTGTCTACAGTCACGTGTCTACAGTCACGTGTCTACAGTCACGTGTCTACATTCACGTGTCTACATTCACGTTTAGTGCTACGTATAAGTAGCCGCGGTCGACTACTTACGAATACCTCTCATTATCTCGGCATCTAGACATCCGCACAATTATCCACACATAGCTAACGTATCGTATATATACGATACATATATATACGATATATACGACCTATAGGTAGCGTATATTGCGTAATATTATATAATAATCATAAATTGTATATTTACTTACACTTGATATAATATTTACACTACATATATATATATATATATATATATATATATATATATATAATAGTCAACAATGATGTACACATAAATATAACATGTTTACGAATTGTACACCCATATATGGGTGTGCACTATTTATAATATATATATATATATATATATATATATATATATATATATATGTGTGTGTGTGTACATATAGTGTATATACTATTGTATATAGTATTCAATTTACTGAATACAGTAGTATTGTTAAACTAATTAGGTACGCCTTACGCTATTTTTAAGTTAATATATTTACTATAACCTATATATATATATTTATGGATAATATTTATTATTTATATTTATTATGAATGTATTAGTATGCTTTGAAATACTTTTAAATAGATGTGCCTGATACTCTAATATAAATGTAAATTTACATGCAGATTTATCCATAGGAAAAATCTTTGAATATATTAAAACATATATGAAATGTGAAATATATTTAGAGAGATATATACAAAGTGTATATAATTAGTATTGAAATAAATACAAAGTAAACATTATATTAATAGTAATATTTTAATATTGAATTATACCTCGTGCTCAGAGATTGTAATTTATTTTCAATCCTTTAAAATAGTATATTAAGTATATTCATTATAAAAGTGTAATATCTATAATAGTACATTATACGTCGACGTACAGGTATCAGATTGGCTTCGTTTTAATACTATACCAAAGTCTTGACTCGGCATAACAAATAAAAGTCTAGATATATCGGCTTCTCATTGATATATCTTCTCTAACAACCAATACATAGGTGTCTTATATATATATATATATATATATATATATATATATATATACATTATATATGCATGTGATCACTGTCACAGTGGAACATCTAAGATCTAGTATTAGTGATTCAGGTTAAATAGTATGCGAGCAGATTTTCATTATATATAATCGATTTTGTACATCCGTTTTGAGAAATGTTAATCAAAATCAAATAATAGTAGCCTATCTAATTCTACTAACGAATATAGGATAGTGATTTAGAAATTAGGAATGTTATCTTATATTGTGCTTTGCCTAAATTGTCAAATAAATAATGATAACAACGAATAGAGTTTGATATATATATATATATATATATATATATATATATATATATACTGAATAACCGAGCGTGTTATTTATAGTAAAACCGTGTAGTGTTAGTTTGCGAGGTAGTAAGTTAGGGAAGGAATGGATGAGTTAGATTGGTTGATGAAAATAAACTAGAAAGTATAATACTATCGGTTTTATTAATATTTAGAGAAAGAGATTTAAAAAATAAATTAAGAAATAATGTATTAATACAATTAGAAATCGTAAGATAATGATATCGTGATCAGAACAATGACAAAGGTAATATAGCATTTCCAATATCAAAGAGGCTATATATCGCCATTGCAGTGAATATAAAGATATTCACAAAATGAATCGCAAGAATATATAAAATAAAACAATGTAGCCTACTATTGAACATTGAGGGGTTTGATAAAATACTTAACGTTAACAAAACATTAACGAATATCTTCTAGCGGAAACAAACTACATCAACCATTTATGAACTCTTCATAGAATAGCTATTTCACGTATACGTATACATTTCTATATATAGACATTTCCTGTGTGGCTCAGTTGGCTAAGGCGTCAGATACACAAGCAATAGGATGCGGATTCGAGCCCCGTCCGGACCATTAAACTATTACAATATTATTTAGAATTGATCTAATATAATGGTGTATAAATAAATGATCGGCTCTCGTTAAAACCATGAATGCCTTAACATGAGAGCGGTTATAAGGGACATTGGAACCATATATGGTAATAAGTGAAAACTTCATTTAAGTTCCTCTATAGGGTGAAATGACTCCACCAAAATAAAATAATAATAACAATATATAGATTTGTATATATATATATATATATTGTGTAATAATATTCTCAATCCAGATATCAATAATATTAATTGATAAATTATTAATCACCTCCCGCCCTCGGCTTCAGCGGAGAACCAGATTAGCCTCATTACAGACATAGTGTTATAGTCACGTGCTGGCAGGTATACCTGCATTACCTGTACACACACACATAGTTATATATGTGTGTGTATGTGTATGTATGTGTGTGGGTTTATGTATATATTGTATGTATGTATGTGGGTATATACATAAATATATACATATAAATATATACATATATTTATATATATATATATATATATATATATATATATATATATATATATATATATATATAAAGGGTAATTGTCTCGACAAGCAGCAATGCTTCTACAATTACCCAGGTACTTGTACCTAAATCTGATAATAATAATATATATATACATATATATACATGTATATATATGTGTGTGTGTGTGTATGTGTGTATATGTATCGGTTTATGTGAACACAAACACACAGCTACATAGAGTCATTCTCGTAAAAATATAGACACTCATAAACATATTTACTATCCTATAAATAAATAAATATATATATATATATATATATATATATATTAATAATAATAAATAATAATAAAATCAGATTAGAAAAATCCTGGGTGAAGGAAGAAGCAGAGCTTATCGAGTATTTCACTAATTTAAGATTACGTGATGAAAAAAATCATATAGGAATATAATTAAAAACAAGAAATAGTAGAATAATAAATAGAGTAACAAATTAAAATATTAAAATAAATTATCAACTCATAAAGTACAAATATCTATAGTATAATAACATTCAATCAAGTCTAAAACCTTAGGGAATATACTTTCGCCAGTAGTATATACACTGGTAACATTCATACTACCAGATATAAAATATGAACAATTTATGAATTAAGATTCAACGAAATACAAACAAAAACAAATTCCATCATTATTCTACTACCTCTTAAATATAAATATATAACATATAATAAAAGAAAAACTTAATTTAAAATAATACAATTATAAATAATAAATAATTTATAAATTTCTATTCTTTATAAAGATCAGAACTTGATTTAGATAAATTATTAATAATACAATAATATTATTATAAAACTCCTCGTAATCTAATCATCATTTTTATACAAAATATATTTAAATATATATATAAATTAGATAATAAATAATAAAAATATAAAATAATTAAAATATTATAGTATACCAAATAATAGGAAGTATGTACAGTGTATAATGTATAGTGTGCATTGTACACTGTACAGTGTACAGTGTATACTAAGGGTACAGTGTACATTGTACATGTACTTGTACAGTATACAGTAGGATATATCCTAGTCTATAGACTGTTTTGGTAACTTTTTTAGTTCCCTTCATAGAAAAGTGTTAACTAACTCGTAATAACTCCTCTTAATCATTCTAGATATAATAAAAAAAATAATTGAAAACCGACAATAATTCTGAAAGCTAAACAATATTTAAAAAAAATAGAAATTTACATTAAAAATTTCCAAAAAAAATTAAATTACAGATTTATGAAAGGAAAATTTATATTAATACAAAAATAAAAAAAATAAAAATTAATTTGAAATGTTTACGTAATTTTTTACTTTATTAATATTATAATATATTTATACACGTATTTGCCAAATATTTTATTTTTTATGACAACGCGAACTTGTACAAATACATAAAATACATAAGTAAACTTTTCTATTTATAGAAATTTCAATTAAATCATAAATGCAAATATTTCTTCATTAAAGTGCACTTAGCTTTACCAATATTAAATATTTTGTGATGAATTTCACAAATATGTTTCATATAACATTTATGACATACTGTGAGCAAGTTAGTGCAACTTTCAAAAACGGTCTACCCTAGTGTATAGTGTTTAGTGTATAGTGTATAGTGTATAGTGTATAGTGTATAATGTATACCCATGTATACCCATGTATACAGTGTATACTAGGGATAAAGTGCACATGTACTTGTACCTGTATAGTGTACAGTTGTACAATCACGTGACGTAATGAATTACACAATGAATCACACAATGAATCACACAATGAATCACACAATGAATAATGATGAGTAGATGTCATTATTACACATATCATTACGGATTGTCGATACATGTATATTCTGAAAAGTTAAATAGTCTATGGAATAGTCTAGATATAGATTATACGGTATACCGGTATCCAGGTGGCTATATGTATATCCAATACATATAGGTATACCTATAATATACTACATACTAAGATATCGTATGTTTTCTATTCTATTTTTGTTTATGATGTCGTTCCGATTACTACTTTGCCAATTGTTATTTTTGTAATCAGTGATGGGCAGGATCGTGATCATTGATCGGCGATACGATCCGGATAGGGATCGGAATCGGGTAATAAAGAGAGGATCGGGATCGGGATCGGGATCGGAAAAAGGGTAGTAATCGGGATATCCATAAAAAGGATCAGTAACCTACCCATCATTGCATATACGATACTATCATATTATTATATTTATTTATAAGAATATTAACAACATTGTAGTATTGTATTATTACATTGATATGATATTATATTGATCATTATTTTATAATGTTTTCCAAAGTATTGCAAGACCACCCGGTATTTAAATAATAATGGTTATTGTTACCATAATAGAATGTAATCGTTTGATATCATATAAATAAACCACCGACTCTGATTCAACGTATAACCTACGTCGTACATTGTACGTTGAGTACATCGTACAATGCGTAGACATTTGTATCCAATTCAATGCATTTATATAAATAAATTATATATTAATTCACATAGACCATACGATATATCATATATCATATATCATATATCATATATATATGTATATATATATATATATATATATATATATATATATATATATATATATATATATATATATCATATATATGATACACATTTAATATATGAATTTAATTCCATGGACTAATTATTGAAATATAATACAATATATTAATAATAAATATTATTTACAATTATTTACAATTATATACATGGGTAGGATATTATACCTATTATACCTATATAATATCGGGATCGGAATCGGGGTCGTGATCGGGATCAGGAAAAGGATCGCGTAAGAGAATACATAGAGGATCGGGATCGGGATCGCCGATCCAGGAAAAAAGAATCGGTGCCAATCTCTGCTTATAATCTATTTATAGATTAGTAATGATGGCGATTGTTTAAATACGAATGTATTACGTACTATGGATAGGCGGTTGTCACCTAATTTAGAGACACCTCTTTCCTTTGTGAAACGTATTGTGTATCTCGAATTACATTCATATATATATATATATACACATAATACGAATATACACGCACACATACATGTATATATTCCATTCGAGTTAGATGAATTGTACTTTATCAATGTGTATCAAACAACGTAATATAAGGTACACGTGTAATGCGCGTGCCTGCTCGAGCGTATCCATTAACGATTATTACGTAATAATTACGCGTAATCGTTGCGTAACCTAATTACTAGTTCACTAATTACGCTTATAATTGCGTAATAGAGAGGTAATCGGTATAGAGAAACACGATTCTCCGATAACGTACGGAACTAATTAAGTATAACGATAGCGGCTAATTATGTGTGTAGATAGGCATGATCTACCGTATAGGTATATATATATATATATATATATATATATATATATATATATATTTATAATAATATATATAATATATTATATATATACCTATAGTTAAGTAGGTATCTATCTCTATTAATATATATATATATATATATATATATATATATATATATATATATATATATATATATATATGTGTGTCTATGAGTGTATATGTACTTGAAATTATTTATTTAAACACTTTTCATATAAACATTTTATAGAATAAATATGCACAATAAATAATAATTTAATTATTTCAGAAATATTTAATTATGTCATGTTATAATGACTAATTGCTTTACTGCCGAGTTTTAGTAAATACCTTATCTGTGTACTATAGTAATCAAGTCCTTTCTATAATTTACATATAAAAATATTAATTTAATAAGATATTTTCCAGTATTTAACTGAGGATTAAAATACCCGTACCCCAGTGTAAACTACTCACCCGATAGGGGTATACCCCCATTGCTATAGCAAGTAGACACGGAGTCGACAATTATTTATTAACCCGTTCGAACCATCACTATCTATAACATATTAGGGTGTATTCCCTATAGGGTGAAGCATGTATTGTGAATTATTAATATCAACGCGTTCAAATTCACTAAAGTTGTTCAACATACCATCATTAATAATTGTAATTATAAAGATATATATATATATATATATATATATATAAATTTATATATATATATATATAATACAAATAGCGGATGCAAATGGACCCGTCGAGAAGTCATAGACTTATACATGTTATAAATAACTGCGAGGTGCCTCGGACAATACAACACAATACAAATAGTAACTTTGTATTCTTGTGTTTTTAAGTTATTGATAAACACAAGAGATATACAAGAACTGCGTGGAGTCGAACATGGGAAATCTGGCTTTCTAACGTTTGGTTGTCCCACTGAATCATATATATATATATATATATATATATATATATATATTATATATATATTTCTCTAAACATATAACAATGCGGCATCGTCGCGAAGCGACGATTCTACGATATTAAAAAATAAATGCAAGATCGGAAGACACCAGTTATACTCATATTTTATTCCTCATTAATATGCATTATCAAAATGTTACATTGTACCGTGTTATCATATATTAAAGTGGATTTATAAATTAAGATTTTAAATTAATTCGCCTCTAATAATCAATAGGTGGAGCTTTTTAATAAAATTAATTTCATCCAATGAGATTCATGGTTACCAGTAATCTCGTACGAGGTAATTTTGTACGATTTATTAAATTTATTTTAATTTATTTCATAATTATACAATTCTTATACGAATATATATAACTTATTTTATTGATAGACGAGGTGTTCCTATAGGGCTAACTCCGATAGGGCTAATTCAGATAGGGCTAATTCAGATAGAGATAACTCCGTAGGGCTAAGTACGATAGGGCTAATTCAGATAGGACAAACTCCGATAGGTCTAATGCAGATAGGGCTAACTCAGTTAGGGCTAATTCAGATAGAGCTAACTCCGATAGGGCTAATTCAAATATGGCTAACTCAGATAGGTCTAATTCAGATAGGCCTAACTCTGTAGGGCTAAGTACGATAGGGCTAATTCAGATATGGCTAACTCCGATAGGGATAATTCAGATAGGGCTAACTCCGATAGGGCCAATTCAGATAGGGCTAACTCCGATAGGGCTAAATCCGATAGAGCTAATTCAGATAGGGCTAAATCAAATAGAGCTAATTCAGATAGAGCTAACTCCAATAGAGCTAACTCCGATATGTCTAATTCAGATAGGGCTAACTCAGGTAGGGCTAACTCCGATAGGGATAATTCAGATAGGACTAACTCCGTAGGACTAATTACGATAGGGATAACTCCGATAGAGCTAATCCAGATAGGGCTAACTCAGATAAGGCTAATTCAGATATGGCTAACTACGATATGGCTAATTCAGATAGGGCTAACTCCAATAGGGATAATTTAGATAGGGATAACTCAGATAGGGCTAACTCAGATAGGGCTAACTCAGATATGGCTAACTCCGACAGGGTTAATTCAGATAGGGCTAACTCCCATTTATTATGTATATTATATTAATTTCTCAATATTTGTTTTTTATAACATAATTAATTTAAATCAATTAAATAATATATTTCTTATTTCTAAAATACTCCTAGATCATGCAATTTTCTAATAATAACTCTTAATTATCAACTATCTGTATATACACCGGGCCAAAACAGCTAGTATATATATATATATATATATATATATATATATATATATATGAACATACGTGAAAAATAAGCCGGTTCAGATTGGTAATTTTTTTTTCTAAATATCGAGCGCGACTATTTTGTGTGAACTAGATAACTGAAATTAATTGAATACAATTTAATACATATAACTAAGTATTGACTCTTCGCCGCTTCACTTTAAAGTATCTATAGTAGTATTCCAGATCATGTGAACAAATGTCCGTTCGCGTTCAATAAAGATGTTCGTACCTTACATATTTAATGAAGGTACGCGATTTAAAATCGCGAATTATAAAACAATAAATGTATGGGACCAAGAATATAACAAAGATGTTATTTAGAATCGCGTTCCTTACCGATTTTAAAACATTTATAACTACACCTCGGATAAGTAAATTCTAATGCGAATTATAAGTGTGTCTATTCATTTATTTTATTATGCAGACAAGAACATGATTATAATTATTATCAAAGATATCAATTATCTACAGAGTTTTGTATTTTGTACCCATTTTTTATTTATTTTATTATATATATTTATATTAGAACAACAAGAAATTAAAGAACAAGAACATGAATTTATCAATGATATCAATTATCTCCATTGTATGTAAGTTACAAGTTTATCAATAATAAATGTACTGGTTCAAGAATATAACAAATATGGTGATATTATACTATGAGTTTTGTATTTTTCACAATAGATATTTGTGTATGTTTTATTATATATTTACAAGTAAGACACTTAATTAATTAAATAATATTTATTTTAATATATATAGTATAAATATTTAAAATGGAACACAAATAAAAATAAAATAATACCGTATAAAATATATATATATATATTGAAACGTGTTAATAATAATAGTAATAATTTAGTATGTTATTATAATACAAATAGTAATAAAGATAAAAAATTAAAGATTAATGTGTTCAAGTAATATATCCTTAGCTTTTAGTAAAATATTATTTACAATATCTTTATCATTATTATTTTCATTTAATACATCTAAAAACTGTTTATAATTCGCGATTTTAAATCGCGTACCTTACAAGCGTACGCTAACGGACGTTTGTTCACATGATACAGTATTCCTTATATAGTATAGTACTATAGTATAGTATTGGTAGTGTATATATATATATATATATATATATATATATATATATACATTATAATGTTATATATATAATAAATATGTATTGAAAAATAACAATAATCGTCATAGTAAATCATAATAAATTAGCTAACCTCCGTTTATACGGAATCGTAAAATATCGATTAATTATAAAGCACTATATTTAATTATAATAAAACAACGTTCGTAGATAAGGGTACGCGCGCGTTCGCGATTACTTCATTGCAAAAAACACTATATTAAATGATATCACTCGTATATAGGTCAATAGGTAGGCGTGTACGTAGGTCACGTGTCAAATAGATAAGTCCACGTCACGTGCATGTCACGTGTACGATTAATTAATTTGCGAATTAATGTAATCACATTCGTTTTCGAATGGGCACTTGACATACATACGTATTACCTGTTGTTCACACACATCCACACAAACATACATACACATACACACACATATATATATATATATATAGATATACGGGATTACCATGGTATATATACATATCATGATATCATTTACATCACTAGTATACTAGTGATGTAAATGATTCCGAGCCGATACTTTTAGTTATTGATGCCGAGCCGAGAGTACTCTAAAAACGAGCTCGCGCGACTTTAGGTAACTGATACTGAGACTGCACCGATCCTTTATACTAGATCATCATTTACATCATTAGTATATACTATATAATATTATCTCTACATTGATTATCAACACATCGACATAGATCTATACATACTTTCCACCAGCCAATGACCACGATTCTGAGGTATATTTTTATCTGAATTAAGAACTGAATCTGATGATCCGATAAGTCGGACACATTTAGTTGGTGTGGTTGGATTTGTATCTAGTTCCATGTTAAATTAATCGCTTAAGTCGGATAATTTTGATTGGATAAGTCGAACTTTTCTATAAGTCAGACACATATTATAGTCATTTTTATGATTTTTATACTGGATAAGTCAGACTTTTTATAAATTGTCAGAAATGTTTACTTTAAATAATGAATATTATAATTTTAGTAATTAATATAATTGAATACAAAATTGTATGTTGCTGATTATTGCATTATTCCATATTTCGGTAACCATTTAACTCGGGCTTCGTATTTCATGTCTTATTTGCATGATATTCTTAATATCGGATAAGTCGCACATCTCGCTAAGTCGGACACTTTTCCCGGTCCCTTGCGAGTCCGACTTATCGGATGTTGACTGTATATTCATAATGATAATAAGTACATGAATGTAATATTACAAAAATATATAAGAACATAATTCATTTATAATATAAAAAATAGTAATTTATTCAAATTTGATTTAATAAATTATTTTGAATAAAAATATGATAACATTTATTCGACAAAAAAAGTTTACTTAATATTTTTTAATTTATTTAATCGACTGGATTAATAGTAGAATTATTTAAATTATTTAAATCGTTCAAAAAAAGTGTAATTATGATCTTATCGATAAAGAAATCTGAAAAAAATATTTTTATATATAAATTTATATATAAAATATTATAATAGTACATAATCATTAAGTTGGATTTTTAGAAAGTTTTATTTAATAATATTTGTTTATAGTGTAATTTACACGTGAATTCAATATATGAAATAGCGGAATTTTATCTATATTAAAATATGTATAGGCATTTTTAAAAGCTCTGGAACCGTTGATAAAACAAAAAAAGTATACTATAGTATATTATAGTATACATTATAGATATAGCTGAAATACTCGACATATTATATGATTACTTCGGATCAATATCTGTAAAAATTGAAACGTCTTAACGTGCAATGTTATAATAATAATAATAATAATATATATATATATATATATATATATATATATATATATATATATACCTATAGCTATATCCTGGATAGGTGCGACAGGTGCGATCACTTTCTTCATTTATCTATTATCAGATCCGCACCACACCTTCGTATATCGATATATTTAGTAAACACGATAATTACATCACAAGCTGAAATGGTTACGCCCACTTATTACATCATAAGATATATTACGTCACGCGATCTATTACGTCTGTGATCGTTAAGTGTGACCGACGATTAATGTTAAATATAGACCACCCGGAGAAGTATTTGTTGTAACATTGGTGCAGTATATATATAGCCTACAATGACGTATATGTATATATTTAGATAAAATGACGTGTGGTAACTAAGTGTCATGTATTATGTTGATGTTATTTCTAGAGTCCAGTTGTTCCGAGAAAATATATTGTCCTATGATTATACTAAGGCAATTAACCTAGGGCTCTGAAATAATATCAAGGTTATGTCCATTATATGACGTCATAAATAATAAATAGAGAACTAGTTAGTTAGATAGTTACCCAGATTGTATTTATTTATATAACTGTGCGTAATATTCTTGGAAGTTATATTAGCGATAGGCCATCGCCGATGGTGTTTAAATAATAATAATAATAATAATAATAATAATAATAATAATAATAATAATAATAATAATAATAATAATAATAATAATAATAATAATAATAATAATAATAATAATAATAATAATAATAATAATAACACTGGTCTGCATCAAAAATAGGATGACATTCTGTCAATTGATTCTAGACTTATTTTTGACACTGATCTCAAATGTGAAAACCGTTTTTCTCAATCATGTCTAGTTTTTTTTTTATTCACCTTTCAAATATTTTCCAAAAAGTGAGATTTCTAGAAAAAAAATATTTTTATAATTTTTAAAACCTTAATTATTAGTAAAATATTTTATAAAATCATATAAATATGCCTGAATATATGTTATATGTATATTCATGTATACAGTATACATTTAAAATATTATAAAATATGTTTACAAGTTGTATACAAAAATGATTTTTAAACTATGTACCCCAAAAATATTTGATTATTTAAAAAAAAAATTAATAGGTCAATATTTGATGACAAAAATTATAGAATACATATGTAATATATTTTTCTAGATAGATTTTGAACGCTCCTTTCAGATATATTTTTAGTTTTTACATATCAGGTTTATTTTTCTTTTTTTATTCAATTTAAAATATTTTTTTTTGATTTTTTTCTCAATTTTTTTAAGTTATTAATTTATGCTATTTAATGTATTTAAAAGTACTCAATTTATAACTATATTATATTATTAACCATTTTTATTAGAATTTACTTGATGATATATTAAATAAACTTAATTATTTTTTACCCGAAACTTATTTTTTTTTTTATTCATAAATAAATATATTCATTTATATTTATAAAATAATAATATATAATATATAAATAAGTATAATATATGGTTAATAATATAATATAGTTATAAGTTGAGTACTTTTAAATACATTAAATAGCATAAATTAATAACTTAAAAAAATTGAGAAAAAAATCAAAAAAAAAATTTTAAATTGAACAAAAAAAGAAAACTAAACCCGATATGTAAAAACTAAAAACATATCTGAAAGGAGCGTTAAAAATCTATCTAGAAAAATATATTACATATGTATTCTATAATTGTTGTCATCAAATATTGACCTATTAATTTTTTTTGAAAATAATCAAATATTTTTGGGGTACATAGTTTAAAAATCATATTTGTATACAACTTGTAAACATATTTTATAATATTTTAAATGTATAATGTATACTTGAATATATATATAAAATATATTCAGGCATATTTATATGATTTTATAAACTATTTTACTAATAATTAAGGTTTTAAAAATTATAAAAATATTTTTTTTCTAGAAATCTCACTTTTTGGAAAATATTTGAAAGGTGAATAAAACAAAAACTAGACGTGATTTAGAAAAACTGTTTTCACATTTGAGATCAGTGTCAAAAATAAGTCTAGAATCAATTGACAGAATGTCATCCTATTGAAAAAAGTTAAAAAATGCAGGCCAGTGTAATAGATAGATAGATAGATAGATAGATATATTTATTGGATTCATTAATGTCGTTCTTTTTTTTTCATTTATTATTCTTTTTCGTATCTTTCTTCGTTTCCAAATGGCTTCAAAATAAGACCTTGATCTTTTCGGGTTGTTGCCAGTGATTTATTCATACATGGGACAGGAACAGTGATTGTTTAATCATAATAGTTAGCTATATATTTCATATTTCCATAAAAGATAATAATAAATAAATAAAATACAGTAGATAGACAAAATTTGACATTAACAAAGATCAAAATCAAAATAATAATAACAAAAATAATTCATACATACATATATATTTGATAAAGATTTTTTATTTTATTTTTTTTTTAGTTTTTTTTAATATGTTAATTTTATTAAATTAATTATTCATTAATTTTGTAATTTATCTATAATATAATTCATCATTGATTAACAAGTTTTCATTTTTTATATTTTGTATATTTGTTGGAAGTAAGTTCCAAAGTTTTGGACCTTTTATCAGTAAACTATTTATTTTTCTTGTTGACTTTGAAATTGGTATAGTATACGTTTTATTTGTTCGTAGAGTATATTTATTATTATTTTTTGTGTGTATTTTAGTAAAAATTTTTAGGAAATGGATTATAATATTGTTTATGCATATATATTAGTGTATTATAATATGTTAGCTTATCTAATCTAAGTATTTTATTTGATATGAATAATTCTTTTGTATGATCTCGAAATTTTCTTTTATTTATTATTCTTAAGGTTTTTTTTTGAATAATTGTTGTATTTAGGGTATTATTTGAGAATGTATTTCCCCAAAGTATATTTCCATAGTTTAAGTATGGTAGGAAAATACTATTATATATAATTATCAATGAATTTGTCTTAATGAATTTGCTCAATTTTGAGATTAAAAATTGAATTTTGGAGAGTTTGTTATTTAATTTAATAATATGATTTTTAAAATCAAGTTTGCTATCAAGAATTATACCAAGATATTTATAATTATATACGTTATTTATTAATGTATCATTTAATGAAATAATATTGTTTGGATATTTATTTGAGTTGAAATTTATCATTTCTGTTTTACTAATATTGAGTTTTAACTTATTATATTTATACCATTTTTCTATTTTTATTAAGGTTTTTTTAATTAAATTTGTTAGTTCTATATTATTATCTGCTGTAAAAGTTATAGCAGTATCATCTGCATATACTGTACATTTTACATTATTATCTTCTAAATATAATGGTAGATCATTGACATAAATTATGAATAGTAAAGGGCCTAGTATGGAGCCTTGGGGTACACCGATATCATTAGTTATAATATCAGATTCTGTAATGTTAACTTTAACTAGTTGAGTTCTATTATGTAAATAGTTTTTTATCAGTTTAAGAGGAATCCCTCTAATTCCATATTTATCTAATTTGCTAATTATAATAGAATGATCAATAGTATCAAAGGCTTTACTTAAATCTAAAAATAATGTATTTATTACTTTATTTTATTTTTTATTTTCCATTATATGGTTGTAAATATCTAGTATAGCTTGAGTGGTATTATGTTTTTTAAGGAAACCATATTGAGTAGTATTTATTATGTTATTATTTTGTATGAATTGCATTAGTCTATTATATATTATTTTTTCTAGTATTTTCGATAGTTGACTTAAAATTGATATTGGTCTATAGTTAGATATAATATTGATATTATTTTTTTATGAATTGGTTTAATGGAGGATAGTTTCATTTTTAAGGGAAAAGTTCCTGACGATAAACATAGATTAAAAATATGGCTTAATGGAAGGTCAATGTAATCTTTTGAAATTTTTAATAAATTATGTTTAGATAATCCGTGTCTAGAGAATTCTTTGATTTATTATTTTGTATAATATAATTTATCTCATGTGTTGATGTGGGATGAATATATATTGATTTAGATATTGGTGTAATGTTAATTGGGTTGATGTTATTTATGGGAGAGGTGAATTGATTATTTATGGATTGACTTGTATTTATAAAATAAGAGTTAAATGCATTTGCTATTTGTTTATCATTATTGAATTTATTTTCTAATTCATCTATTATATAATTTGGAAATTGTTAAATTTGCTGTTTATTTATGAGGTTATTTATTAAATTCCAATTTTCTTTAGTATATATACTATTTTTTATTTTACTATCTATATATGATTACTTTGCTTTTTTAATATTTATAGTTAATTGATTTCTTAATTGTTTGTAGTTATATAAGTTGATTTCATTTTTATTATCTAAGTAAAGTTTATATAGTTTATACTTTTTATTAATGTCTCTTTTTATTTTATTTGTTATCCAATTTTTTGAAAGAATATTTGAAGATATTTTATTTATAAGTAGTGGGATAAATTGGTTAATTATTGATGTATATATGGTATGACATTTGTTGTATGAGTTTTCAGCATCATTGTCTTCGAGGACCGAATCCCAATTCGTATTTTTCAGTGCATTAATAAGAATGTTAGTATTATTAATTGTTATTTTCCTTATTTTAATTTCATTTGAGTTATTTCGTATTTTGGTTTTTATTTTAATTATTGTATATATTGGGAGGTGATCTGTCAAGTCTTCTAAGAGTATTCCACTATTATAAATATTTGTTGTGTTTATATTAGTGTAAATTTGATCTATAGTTGAAGTGTTATTTTTATTGAATTGGGGTCTAGTGTTTTGAAGAATTTGAGGCGTTAGTCCTAATTGATTTATTAAAATGTTTAATTGAGATGGTTTGGGATCATTTGTTATGATATTAAAATCACCCATAATTATTAAATCGTGTGAAATATATTTATGAAATTTACTATATAATATATTTATAAGATCTGCAGTTTTATTGAAAGGGCTATTATAAAGGCATTACATTATTATTTTTTTATTTTTTTTAAGTTTAATTTCCATTGTAAGTGTTTCTAAATAATCTTTTATATTGGAAGTAAGGTCTTTTATAAGTTCATATTGAATATCTTTTATAACATATATTGAAACACCCCAACCTCTACATTTATTTTGTTTCTGTCTATAGTTTGTTTGATATGTGTAGTTTGTTATATTATTATTGAAGTCATTATTACTATTTAACCAGGTTTCAGATAAACATATAATATGAGGTTTGATTATTAAAGTATCTATAAATTCTCTTAATTTATCCAGGTTTTGAGTAAGACTTATAATATTTATATGTATAATTATTAGATTATTTTTATTTATTATTAATTCTTTTGTAATACTATTACATTTTTGTATTGTTTTGTATTGGTTTAATATCATATTATATTTAATCATCTCGTTTTTTTAGTTCAATTATTTTAAAAGTATCATTTCTATGCCGTACTACATATTTATTATTTATTGTGGATTTATTTTTAGCCTCGATAGATAGTTTTTTGATAGTCTCCAACTCAACTTTATTGTATTCTTTTGATATGCTTATATTTTTGAATTTGGAGTTTTTGAATTTGTTTGCATTTTGTATTATATTATTAATTTCTATTTCAGAGTTTAAAATAATTTGTAATGGCCTGATGACATTATCATTTTCTTATATTTCTAATAATAATAATAATAATAATAATAATAATAATAATAATAATAATAATAATAATAATAATAATAATAATAATAATAATAATAATAATAATAATAATAATAATAATAATAATAATAATAATAATAATAATAATAATAATAATAATAATAATAATAATAATAATAATAATAATAATAATAATAATAATAATAATAATAATAATAATAATAATAATAATAATAATAATAATAATAATAATAATAATAATAATAATAATAATAATATTATTAGTTTTAACTGTTATAACAATTATTACAATGATAAAATAACTAATGTGGGATATTCGGTATGATAATTAGAAATATTAAATAGTTTTATTTGAAAGTTATGGTTGTTAATTTATGATTTAAATAATATATAATATATATTGCCTGCATTATTAGGTTATAGGTTATTATAAATTTATAAATAACTACATCTCAAACAAATAATTAATATTGAATATACGATTAAGTTGAAACTATATATTTAGTGTATTTATAGAATAATGCTTTTAGGATTAATTATTGATTGTTAATTATGAACTATATATATATATATATATATACCTATAGAACATTATGTTATTCATAATATAAATATATACACCCACGCACACACACATATATATATATATATATATATATATATATTTATATATAGGGTATATCATATGGGTAGATATTTATAATATTGTTTAACATTTAATTTTTAAATTTTGGAAATATAATAATTTGTATAATATATATATATATATATATATATATATATATTTGTATACATAATTAATTAAAAATTATTATATTTCCAAAATTAAAAAATTAAATGTTAAACAATATTATAAATATCTACCCAGATGATATACCCCATATGATATAAATTATAGAGACTATATTCTATAAATACATTATTCAGTTTATAGACAAATGTCACTAGATCTTTACAAATTAATATTTAAAAACAAATTATATGTGTATTATGTGGTCAGAATTTCGACATAAATTAGACAACTTAAATTGGTAAATTATAACTTATTTATAAATAATATTTAAATTTTGTTTATCATCGCAAATTTATTAAATAATGGACTGATAATATGACTTTAGATTGTTTATAAATAATATTAAAGTGGAATGGAAAGAAACATCAATAAATAAAAGTAATAAAATATTAAAATTTATAACAATAATACATTTTTAAATAGTGTTTAATAGCAAATATTTGTTAAACATACTTTTGAATATTGTATTATTACCTCGTCCTCATTTTACGAGGAAGTACGTTACATAATTTATAGGGGAATTGTGTGTAATACGGACCTGTTTGTAATACGGGCCATTACTTTATCTCAGTAACTATTGTTCAAATCAAACAAAATATATACAAGATGTATTCCATATCATATTTCTATTAATAATGGGTATTTTTTATTCTAATATTTGCAAATAATTCTAATATTGATCATTATAAAAAAAATTAATTTATAAATGAAAAAGTACTAAATAATAATTACTTATCCATCATTTTCGTTAATAAATCTAATATTAAATACATATTTCAAAATTTCAAAATATATCTCGTATCATTCTCATGTGATAATTTACATTTATCATTGATATCGTTGCTTGTTTTCTGTAAATACCTATATATATATCTACCGATAGAAAAACCGAGTATATATATATGATTATTCTGGAATAGAATAAGGCTACAAGTTGAAGGGTTGTAAAAACGTCCTGAATAGCCTACACGGCGTTGTATTGTTTAGCGTTATCAATAATTAATACTTCAGTTCCGGTCACATGTTTATTACGACGCGATGTTGTCGTACACGTATTACGTAATGTTAATTAACACCTTTCTATTCGTTATGTAAATGTTACGTCAGCGAAACTAAGTGCACGTGATGAGTGTTTGTCGATTTTAATTGAACCTCAGTTGTATGGGTACACTTAATTAAAATTAATTTATCTTAGATTACAGATGGTATATTTAATATATATATATATATATATATATATATATATATATATATGTATATATTATTTATATGCTATACAAAATATGTATATATCCTACTGACAGTTATTTTATTAAATAATTATCAATGCGAATTAAATGTTTAAGGGATAGCAACATATCCATTATACCCATTAGTAATGTCCATTTTAAATAATTACATACTATATTTAATTCATGTATATAACCGTAAAATGAATTTTGTACCTTTTACCTTTTACCTATCCCATAGCATTTGGATGCCGTAGGGTAAGGTGGTTTTAAGTTTTAAATATTCGTTGACACGGTCATAATATAATGTATTATATAGTTATAGACAATATGTGTAAAGCATTTTTTTTTAAAAAGTTGCGTTATACAGGCACATTCGACTTTTAAATTTTTTTTGAAGAACAAATATTTGTTTACCTAAAGTATCAGTGCGCATGTATGTTTTGTTTGTTTACATTTTAAAATTCAAAATTATTCTTATTTCCTTTACTCTCATATTATATAATAATGAAATTAAGAAACAATTCTGCGTTTATTAAACGATTTGGAAACTGTAAAATGAATTCTAATCATTTGCCAACATACATAGATATTGCTCGGCATTATCTATGTAACATAGATTTAAATAAGAATGTTTCATTCAAAGAAATTCTAAAAACCGTAAAACAAATATGGAACAGATCATCTATTCCAGTAATAAGCGACAAGGGTATTAAGATCAAGTTCGATAGATACATGGTACACATTAATACACTCAGAAAGAAATCGTCTAGAATAATCTTTGAAGATCTCATAAACACTCACTTCATAAAATACGATGTTTTATTCGACATCGCATCGTGCAATTGCAAAGTCATCGAGAACTGCCGATGCACAAATGCAAACCGAGTACCTGTTGCTGAGAGGACATTTTTAGTAGATCAGAGATCTTCTAGAAAAATGATAATAGATGTATCAACTGAAGCTACTACTTTCCAGAGTAGATCCATTCAACCCAGTACCAGTTCGGCTATTCAGTTAGTTAATGTTATATATTTAATCTTATTATATTTGGTAATATAGGATATTTTTATTATATTATGTAAATAAAAATATTTATATATAAATAAATATATAACAAGATCTATATATATATATATATATATATATATATATATATATATATATATATATATATATATATATATATATTATAACTACTATATTAAATTAAAAGTAATAATAATTATAAAACAATTAATTATTAAATATGTTTATAATTGTAATTATAATATGTTACATATAACAAAATAGCTTGAACTTAATTTATATTTAGAAAAAAACCAAAAATATTTATAATATATTATAATATATTTTATAAAATTATATAAAATCACTGTTAAAATAAATATATTTATTTATATATATTATTAATTAATATACATATTTATTTACATATATATATATATATATATATATATATATATATATATATATATATATATATTATTGTTATTTACAATATTCATTTATTATATTAATAACTATAAAGTATAAACTCTTGAAACTCTATGTAAGGTTGATTCTTTATAGATTATGTAAAGAAAATATGAATCTCATATTAAAACGCACAAATACAACAATAAAAAGTTCAATATTTTAGTTGCGTTTTCAATATATTTTCTACGTTTTCAAATATTGACTAAATTTAGTCATACGCAATTTTCTTCTAATATAAATTTCTATCACTAGCATTGACGAACCATTATCCGATGAAGATTCATCGAATTCTGATACTATGTCTACTGATACAATGGACGAATTATATGATACTGGTTCAGACTATCATCCAGAAGCATTTCCCTCGCAAAGGTAGTGGTCACTTACTTTCTTGAATTAAAAACTTATTATGTAAAATATTTAAATTCTTATAATTTTTATAGATACAATCATGGTGATCGACCCTTGACGGCAAAGATGATGCTGCGGTATGATATTCCAGAACGTGCAGCAGCAGCGTTATTAAATGCTTTTATGTACGAAGAGGGCATACTTTCGGATAAGGACATGAGTCGCGTTATAGACCGTAATGTTATACGGAAATGGAAAAGATCAGTATTCGAAGAACCTATTCCCACAAAATTAAATTCTCTGTATTTTGATGGGAAGATTAACAAAACGCGGCAATACGATGGCTCTTTCAGAAATGAAGAGCACATAGTAATTGTATCTGAACCTGGAAATGAGTTCCTAACTCACGTAACTCCGGAAAACAGTGGCTCCTCTGAAAACGTTGCAGCAGCAATGTTGTCTAAGTTAGATCAGGCAGAAGACATTCTACATATCAAGGTAAGATTGTAACAAATAAAATAATAAAACTAATAAACTAAATACACACTAATATTATTGCTAGGTCATCGGTGCTGATGGATGTAAGGTAAATACTGGCGTCAACAATGGTGTTATCAGGAGAATAGAAAAAAGAATTAACAAAAAAGTTCATTGGATAGTTAGTATGCTATGTTAATATGATTAGTCAAATATAATATAATTACTTTATATAATTATAGGATTCATCTATATGGATGAATAAGTATATAATGATTTGATATAATTATTTATAAGTTATAATGATTAGCTTAGCTATGTGATAACATATGATTACTAATGATGTAAGTGTACACTTTTTTACAAAGTAACAGTATTTTCGTACTATATATTTGAAAAGTACGGTTCGCTCGTAATAGATATTTGAAAAGTACGATTCGTTCGTAATAGATATTTGAAAAGTACGGTTCGCTCGTAATAGATATTTGAAAAGTACGGTTTGTTCGTACTAGATATTTGAAAAGTACTGTTTGTCCATATCAGATTGTATCAGTAAATTATCATACAATTTACATCACTAATAATTACTAAATAATAATATTATTGTATAATAATAATACTAAAATAAATGTTGTAGATTTGTCTCCTGCATTTGAATGAACTACCATTGGGGGGTGTCTTGAGCCAGTATGGAATGCCAACTTCAGGACCAAACCTCCATAAAGGACAGATTGGGAAGCGACTTCCGACTGCCTGCGATATCGATATATCACCTCGTTTCCGCCGAATCCTCTTGGACCCCGTCTATGCTGATTTCATAGGATCTCTGAGTGACACGGATCTCTCGTCGGATCAATGTTATCTCCGCGATATGATATCCGTCATATCTACAGGCATCGTACCCCAAAACTTTGCAAAGAGATCACCAGGAAAGATCGGATACGCTCGTTGGCTCACGACTGCAAACCGGGTGCTTCGAGTCTACCTCACGTTTGAGGAACCCCCTGATAGACTCTGCAGTGCAGTGCTGTATATCGTCCATGTCTATTCGCGGATGTGGTTTGAGATCAAGTTTCGTTCTTTGATCGAATATGGTGCTCGTCACATATATAACTTGATCAAATATACGCACTCACTTGATAACCCCGAGACCACTTACACCGTGGAACCATTTATTAAGAGAAATGGCTACTTCCTCCATAGTGAGAATCTGCTTCTTGCAATGCTCGCTGATGAGAATTCGGCGATACGCAATCTCGCAATATCTCGGATTCAGCGTGCTCGTGAAATTGGAGAGATTAATTTACGCCAATTCAGAGTACCCTGGATCGACTTTACGGCCACAGTCTACCACGAGCTGATTTGCTATGCTGATGACTGGCTCGAACCTCGGCTGACCATGGAGTATTCGACCGAGTATCTGCAGTCAAATAACATCAACTTCGGACAATATCCTAATCATAACCAAGGCGTTGAGAGGATGATACGACTGACTTCAGAAATGGCAAAAATGTTTGCAAATCCTGATCATAGAGATAGCCGGATTTTTGCAACAACTGTTCAACGCAAGATCATGCCATTATTTAACAGCAAAAAAGATTTTCGTATTTAATTTTTGTATATTAATTTGCTATCTATATTTTATATATTTTTATCTATATTTGTTTATTAATTTATTATATTAATTTTAAATATACCTATTAATGTAATTATACAGTTATGAATATTTCTTGGTGATAAATTTATAGTTATAAATAAATATAAATTGAATGTGTTAATATATGCACTTAATACATTATGAATCTACAATCAAACTATTAACTATGTATATATATAAATAATATGATAGAAACAATTCTATGATTTATATTTTATGTTATTGTGATTTAGTAAATATTTGAAAATATAAAATTTTATATGATTTTTATTTATTTTTAAATTTATATTAAAATTAGAAACTATGCTCCGATTCCAAAAAAAAAATGTATGTGTATCAATGATGTTAAGGTATCATTAAAAAATAAATAAAATTAAAAAAAAAAGTAACCACAAAAATATATTTGAGATCTAAAATTTTTTAAGATTTTTTACTAAATAAGTGCATATAAGGTAATATTTTGATCATGTATTTATTAAATATCACAATATTAACATAATATGCCTCCTTCAATATCAATATATATATTCAGTAGTTTTTTACTCATTATTTAATGATAGTACATAATAACACGGAAAAATTATTTATTTTTTTTTATCCTAGAAATTAATAAAAATTCTTGGAAATAAATCAAAAAAAAATAAAATGTATTATTTTTTATTAAATTTATATTTATATATATATATATTATTGACACAAAAAAAGTGTGTATCTAACATGGTAGTATTATGCAATAAAAATGGTAAACAAATATACGCCTATTCACCCCATTATAAATTTCCTATCTTCCCCATGTTAAATTTCTAGGCCTTCCTGCCTGATATTCTAATATAGCGATTTCAATTTTTTTTTCGTAATTCATTTATTAATGATCTCTTCTAGGTAGACGAATGCGTTTCAATTCCCATTTTAGGAAAAGTATACTTTAAAAACCGCCTTACCGTAGGGGCGCAGTAGATTTCATCAAAATTTTTTTCCATCCCTATCTATTTTCTGCAGCTCTCATCGCTTTATTTATGTCAAGACCAGTCCATTTCACGATATTGTCTTGCCATTGCATTTTTGGCCTACCTCGTCGTCTTATACCTTCAATAGAACCTTGAAGAATTGTTTTGGACATGGAATTTGATCTTATTACATGACCAAACCATCTCAGTTTCTTCGTGATGACCATTGCTAGTAGTTCCGAATGTGGACCGATTTCTTTGGTAACTCTATTTCGTACTTCAATGTTAGTAATTCTATCTCTGTATGATATGTTCAATAGTCGTCTTAAGCACCGCATTTCTAATGTTGTTATTTTTCTTTGCAGTTCCTTCGTTATTGTCCATGTCTCACACGCATATAAGAAAATTGAGTTAACTAGTGACTGCAGTAGTCGGATTTTCATTTTCAGTTTTAGTGTTTTATCATACCATATAACATTTAGTCTGGATAGAGCTGCAATCGTCTGTCCGGTTCTAGCTAATATTTCAGCCTTTGAACTTTTATCGTCGATGATTGCTCCTAAGTATTTAAAACTGTCAACTACTTTTAGTGGCTCGTTATTTATTATTATTTCTGATGTGAAACTACCTTCAGAATTTGCCATTATTTGTGTTTTCGTAGAGTTTATTTCCATTCCATATGCACGTGCTGTATTGTCGATTATTTTAATAAGATTGGCTAATTCAGATTCACTACCTGCTAATCCATCGATGTCATCTGCGAATCTCAGATTTGTGATTATTTTACCACCAATACTTACTGAACCTACATGATTATCTAAAGCATCGTTCAGTATTTGTTCAAGCAAAATATTGAATAGTGTGGGTGAAAGTAGACAGCCTTGCCTAACTCCAGTTGTTGTTCTGAACCATTCTCCGATTTGACCGTCAAAGTAAACTGCACTTTCTGCTTTATTGTATAGATGTTGTATAGATTCTATTAGTCTTGAATTGATGTTGAATCTTTTCATTGCCGACCATAGCGCGTTGTGCCATATTCTATCAAACGCTTTTTTGAAATCAATGAAAACTTGATATAATGGTTTACTATGCTGAGAATATTTCTCTGAGATTACTCTTAAGTTGAATATCTGTTCGCTAGTACTTCTACCTGTTGGAAATCCAGCTTGCTCTTCAGAAATGAACTCTTCCGTGTAATGTTTCAATCTGTTTAGGATTATCTTTAGCATTTTTTTACTAGAGTGTGATATAAGGCTTATTGTCCTATAATTTTCACATTTCTGTTTGCTTCATTTCTTATGTAAACTTATTATCATTGATTTTTTCCAGTCTGATGGCCAGATTCCAGTTTCCCATATTTTGTTACATATATCTAGCAGTATTTGAATCACTATATGTCCTCCAGCTTTAATTAATTCGGCTGGTATATTGTCAATCCCAGCTGATTTTCCAATCTTTAATGCCTGGATAGCAGCCTTAACTTCACTTTCCAATATATGAAAATTATCCTGGTCTGATGGTTCATTTACTGTTAGTACTGATATATCTCCTTCTGCGTTATGTGTATACAGTTCAGAACAATATTCCATCCAACGTTTCAGAACTTCTGTTTTATCTGTTATGTACTTTCCATCTTTATCATGTACATTAACTATTATTTTGTCCTTCTCTTTTGTTAGCTCATTTACAATTTGGTAGGCTTTCTTTGTATTGTTTCTAATTAGACATTCACCAATATCAGTACATTTGTTATTAATCCAGATTTCTTTTGCTATTCTCATCTCCTTCTTTATTGTGTTATTTATTTGTTTGTACGTACTTCCTGGTTCAAATTTAGTCTTTTTCAGTTCTCTTCTCAAGTCACACATATCCATCAGTTCATTTGTTATCCATTTTTTTTTCTTTTCTCTGTGTTTTCCTAGGATTTCAGTTTGTGTCTCTGTCATAGTTATATTTAGTTTCTGTAACATTTCTTCTGTATTTTCAATTTCTGTTAATTTTTGTTCCGTCAGTTTTTCATTTATTTTTTTTTCAAATAGTTTTTTGGTCTCTGGATTTTTCAGCTTTTCTAGATCGAATTTATTTCGAGTAAATTTATTTTTCTTAGGATTTTTCAGGTGTAGACTAAAAGTCATCATCAGCATGTCATGGTCACTACCTATGTCAGCTCCAGGGAATGATCTAGTCTTATTTATATTCACACTTGTGGAAAAACGTTTACTCACTAAAATATAATCGATTTGATTATGATATATTCCTCCAGGGCTATGCCAAGTTTGTATTCGTGATTTTTTATGCGGGCCAAATGTATTAACAATTTTTAACTCGTTTGTTTTTGCGAATTCCAGAAGTCGATATCCTCTCTAGTTTGTTACTGAATTGCAAAATATTCCAGAAGTTGATCCCCAATTTTTATGTGCATCCTTACCAATTTTTGCATTCATATCACCTTGAATCACCATTATATCCTTCTTTGAAATTTTTGAGATTGAGTTTTGCAATTCATTGTAGAATGTTTCAATTTCTTCATCTGTATGATCTGTTGTCGGTGCATATACTTGAATAATTGATATGTTAAAAGGGGTTGCATGCAGTCTTATTATTGCTATTCTGTCATTTATCGGAGTGATGCACATACCCATGCATGTTACTTCACTGTTTATCAAAAATCCAACACCATTAATGTGTTTGTTGTCATTTCCAATGTAGTAAAGTTTGTGACCTTCTGTGGTTTGTATTTCGTTCACTCCTTTTCTGCGTACTTCACATAGTCCTACAACAGTCCACCTATATCTATCTAGTTCATGAGTAAAGTACGTACGTTCCAAGTACCTATATATGTGTTTTTTCTTCTTATCTTTATTTTATTTTGTTCATCAGTAACCATCTTGACGTTATTATCTTGATTGGCAATAAATAACGCGGACCTTATTTTCCCGGGCGACGTCCGAGCCGGTATGGTGTTTAAGTTTTGTTTTGAAATCATTTGCGTATCTTGGGCAGATAAGATCAGCGGAGCCCATCCCTCTATGAAATCCCCCACAGCATTAGCCTACTAAAAGTAGTTTCCAGGGTGTGGCACGAGGAGCCTGCTGTTAGAGTTGAGTACTAGGTCTGGTTTATTTGACTGTAACTAGTACCCCAACAACCCCTGAATATTATACATTATACTTTTAGGAGACAAATCAACCCATACTTAGTTGTGATTTTCCTTACCATAATTCAAAAAAGTATATATATATATATTTTTAGTTACCCCTAACCATAAGTATCTAAAATATGAGGTAATATATATAACGTATTTGCCCCAAACTTATCCGCTTAATTTATAGTCGCAATTTAACTCTGTTTACCCTCGTTATGGCGATATACCTACGCCACTGTGTATATATATATATATATATATATATATATATATATATATATATAAAATATACATACATTGTATGCGGCATTTCTTGTCTCCCGGGAGTTTAGCAGAAATGTCCCTAAATTCTAGAGATGTTATCAATTCTGGTCCGATTCTTTGGAATTATTTTTATATTACAACAACCCGTCTGTTTGCTTCGGTAAATTAAAATTGTTAAGGACTTATAGCCTTTACACATGTACATTATCGCTTTCTTTTACATTTAAACTCGCGTACGATTCGATGTGTACTTAGTATTATCTATATATAACTCTGTCTTTGTGGCATAATTGTGATAAGTAATTTAGTTGTATTGCGATGTGTGATATGACTCGAGGAGTATGGGTGCCAGTATACATTATACTGGCTCTAGAATATTCTCATGACATATGAATTGGTCGCCCCTTACCAGAAAGTTTAGTCATCGCAGATCAAAAATCAGCTGAGTTACATCATCTAATATTTTACTTGTGGCATGTGTAAACCATCATTCTTATGGTCATTTATTATTTATCATTACATTATTGTTTCATGTCAGTATGTGTGTCAACACTCAATAAACTATATATATATATATATATATATATATATATATATATATATATATATATATCTATATATCTATATATATTTATAAATAAAAAAGTATATATACTTTTTTATATATATATATATACACTTTTTTATTTACGAATATAGAATACGTAGGTATCACGTGATCGTTTAGTACGTAACCACGGCGTTACGTAATAGCTGTCGTTATAGCGATGACTCATTGACACACGGCTACACATATGTGTAGTACACATCCTATAGCGAGTTCCACGCGTGACTCGCTCGCACGTAAACGTAGCTTCTTTCGTATGATATACCTGGTATCCGTCTCCGGGTTACGTTGTAATTATGTATTTTAATGTTAACGTATCCTTAAATATATGTATACATATGCAGCCTATAATTCAACCTACAATGCAACCTACAATGAAATCTACAATGCAACCTACAATGCAACCTATAATGCAACCTACAATGCAACCATAAATGCAACCTACAATGCAACCTATAATGAAACCTACAATGCAACCTACAATGCAACCTACAATGAAATCTACAATGCAACCTACAATGCAACCTACAATACAACCTACAATGCAACCTACAATGCAACCTACAGTGCAACCTATAATGCAACCTACAATGCAACCTACAATACAACCTACAATGCAACCTACAATGCAACCTATAATGCAACCTACAATGCAACCTACAATGCAACCTACAATGCAACCTACAATGAAATCTACAATGCAACCTACAATGCAACCTATAATGCTACCTACAATGCAACCTACAATGCAACCTACAATGCAACCTACAATGTAACCTACAATGCAACCTACAATGCAACCTACAATGCAACCTATAATGCAACCTACAATGCAACCTACAATACAACCTACAATTCAACCTACAATGCAACCTATAATGCAACCTACAATGCAACCTACAATACAACCTACAATTCAACCTACAATGAAATCTACAATGCAACCTACAATGCAACCTACAATGCAATCTACAATGCAACCTACAATGCAACCTACAATGCAACCTACAATGTAACCTACAATACAACCTACAATGCAACCTACAATGCAACCTACAGTGCAACCTATAATGCAACCTACAATGCAACCTACAATACAACCTACAATGCAACCTACAATTCAACCTACAATGCAACCTATAATGCAACCTACAATGCAACCTACAATGCAACCTACAATGCAACCTACAATGAAATCTACAATGCAACCTACAATGCAACCTATAATGCAACCTACAATGCAACCTACAATGCAACATATAATGCAACCTACAATGCAACCTACAATTCATCCTACAATGAAATCTACAATGCAACCTACAATGCAACCTACAATGCAGTGGTGCAACATGTCCAGCCTTCACGAGGCGCACCGTGTCCATCTCTCCCGTGGAGATGGCGAAGAGGACTCATCACGGCAAGGACCATCTCGAGCCCAAGGCTCGGAGGCTCCAACACCCCCAACAACCGCTGGCATTTTTTTGTCAGCCGAATCATCCCCCTCGCAACTGATTCGGATGTTACTCTTGAGAGCCGGGGACGTGGAACAGAACCCAGGACCAACCTGCAAAGCCTGCAATATAGCGATCGCTGCCGGCAAGCCATACCTCTCCTGCGGTTCCTGCGACGCAATATCGCACAAAGGGGAGAAGTGTAGCGGCCTGTCAAGGACGCGGCAAGCGCTCGGCATCTGGTTTTGCACGGGCTGCTCGATAGCCGACAACCAGGTCTCTCAACCTTCTCAGCCTTCCCTGCTAACCCCGCCACATACGTCATCCATAACAGCGTCCTCAGTCCAGCCGACCTGCGACACATGCCATAAAGCTTTTCTCACCGGCAAGCCCTATTTATCCTGCTTTTCCTGCGACGCTCGGTCTCACAAAGGGGAGAAGTGCAGCGGCCTGTCGAGAACACGTCAAGCGCTCGGCATCTGGAAATGTAAGAGCTGCGCCCAAGATGAGACCCAGGCAGCATCGACGCTGAACCCCCCGTCACCCTCACCGCCGCCAGCCTCATCACCGGACTGTACCCTCAGACGCGGTAATCAGGTGACATTGGTAGGCCAAGTCGTCGGAGCTCCCCGACAAGTCTCTTCCTCCGCTGCTTCATCACATCGTTGTACGCATTGCGACAGGGTAGTCAGAGCAACACGTTTCCCAATTAAATGCGGAGGGTGCGATATGCTCTGCCACAAGAGCTGCACAGGATTAGTGAGATCAAGACAGCTTGTCTTTATAGACTCAAACGCTTGGAGATGTGAAGGATGTAGTAAGAAGTCCAACTCTGCAGCAACGGACCCGGCCCTAAGGTTACTCGACGCATCGGTGAAACGGTCAGACTTCGGCTCCAGAAACAGCATAAGGATGCTCCAGTGGAATGCTAACGGCCTGAAAACAAAGATGGTGGAACTCGCGGACGCAGTCAAGAAACTGAAAATTGATATACTTCTAATACAGGAATCAAAACTCAGACCAAACGATAAGTCCCCCTCCCTCCCAGGTTACTCAGAAGTTAGAAAGGACAGAGGTACGGATAAAGGTGGAGGCCTTGTGACGTTTGTAAAAGACGACATCCCATTCATCACCGTCGATCACTCATCAGCTGCACCCGGCTCACTTCTCGAAAGCCTCACGGTCAAGTTGAAAACCAGCCCAAATAGTCATCTTTCTTTCACAAATGTGTACTGTCCTCCAACACGTGGCGACCGAAGAGGTCACGAATTTGAAACCACCGAATTACCATATGGAAAGGACGACTTAATCGGTGGGGATCTCAACACCCACTCAAATATGTGGGACCAGTGGCAGCCAGAGGACAGAATGGGCTTGGAGGTAGAAGCATGGCTCCTCGAGAAAGACTTCATGGTGGCGAACGATGGTTCGGCAACGAGAGTGAATGCGGGTACTGGTGGCAGCAGTGCTCCGGACGTCACGTTGTTCCATAGCAGTTTAAGCGAGAGAACGGAATGGTCAGTCAGTGAATGTTTGGGCTCAGATCATTTACCCATAATCTTAAGCATCGATTGTCAGGTTTCCACCCTCTCCCCCCCTCCTATTACCCAGTTAAGATGGAATTGGAAGAAGGCGAATTTCGACGGTTTCAGAGTATGTATTGAGTCATCCATACACACAAACCTCGAGATGGTCGAAAACATGACTCTGAATAAAAAGATGCATTTTCTGAACGACAGTATCATCAAAGCCGCAACCGAGCACATTGGTACGGTGAAAATCACCAAAAACTGCAAGGAGTGGATGTCAAGAGAGATACGGGAGGCGGTAAAAGATAGAAATCGTTTGAGAAGACAAGTGAGTACGAGAAGGACATACTGGATTGAAGCATGCAGAGTAGTTCAAGCACTCATAAAGGAAAGCAAGGAGAAGAAATGGTTCGATTTCTTGTCGGACGTCTCCTCTTCCTCCGACCCCAACAAAATATGGGAGACCATAAGATCATTGAGCGGACGAAACGCAAACAGCCTCAAGAACGAATCCCTTATTGATGGTGATAAGTGCTACGTGACAAGCCGAGCGAAGGCTAATGCCTTCATGAAGAGATATGCTGAAATCAGTAGGCTAGACATCAACAAAGAAGACAGGCTGAAAAAGACGATACGCCACACACTGAACGCCCCGCGAGCAGATGAGCAGTGCTGTCAACCGTTCAGTACAGTGGAGTTATCCCAGGCAATCGAATCAATGAAAACCAAAGGGGCTCCGGGCAAAGATCAAATCGCTCCTCGCTTCTTAAAGGCTCTAGGTCCAAATGCAATAGACTTGTTGCTAAACATCATAAATGAATCCTGGAGTACGGGTATAAGCCCTTTCTCTTGGAGAGAGGCAATCATAGTCCCTCTTCTTAAGAAGGGTAAGCCGGCCAGTGACATAGACTCGTTTCGCCCTGTCTCCCTCACATCATGCGTCGCCAAGACTATGGAGAGGATGGTGGCAAACAGAATTACATATCTGGCAGAAGTGAACGGTTGGTGGTCTAAGGACCAAGCAGGTTTCCGCTCCCAAAGATCATGCGAAGATCAAGTACTAAGACTTACACAATCAATCAGTAACGCTTTACAGTCAACCCCCCCATCAAGAAGTATCCTTGCACTGCTGGACTTTAGTAAAGCATACGATAAAGTGTGGAAGAACAGGCTATTTCAAATTATGCTGAACAAGGGCGTCCCAAGGGCTATGGTTAACTGGTGTCGAGGATTCCTGAGCGATAGACGAGCGATGGTCAGGATCGACGGCGTATTAGGAAAAAGCTTTAAGCTGCACCAAGGTGTGCCACAGGGAGCAGTACTATCACCTATACTATTCCTATTCTTCATTGATGGTATAAGTGATGTCATTCCGGAGGACGCCCAAATAAGCCTCTACGCAGATGATATTGCTGTATGGGGACAGAACAAGGACAAGGCTAGAGCCCAGGAAGTGGTACAAGAAGCGGTCTCCAGAATAGCCAATTGGTCCAAGTCCCATAAGCTTGTCCTGAACCCCTCGAAATGTGAGTCGACCTTATTCTCCACTTGTCCCAGCGAAGCGAACTGGACTCCGCTTATCCGTATCGAGGAGAACGTTCTAAAGGTGAACCCGACTCCAACATTTCTCGGTGTAACTCTGGACAGAACCCTAACGTTCAGGCAACACGTTACGCGGATAAAATCCAGAGTGATGAACCGAATTAGAATTCTGTCCACACTGGCATCCAAGGAATGGGGTTGTTCAAGGCCAAGCCTATATCGCATTTACCAAGCTACCATACATAGTGTCTTCCACTATTGTGGTCCAGCCTGGCAGCCATGGTTGGCAAAGAGCAATAGGACTATCCTGGAACGAGTTCAAAACAGGGCGCTCCGCGTGTTGACCGGGCAGCTAGCAGATACACCATTAGAATGCCTTCGTCTTGAGGCAGGGATATCATCTTTCGAGACTGCAATAAGGCGTAACTGTGCAGTGGCCTGGGAAAAGTCTGCAAGAGTCCCCTGGTCGAACCCAAGACGCCAGCTCTTCGAAGCCCCCGTCTTCCACAGATGGAAGCGGAAATCCTGGAGTGAGTCGGCAAAAAGAGAGTGTGACGATCTAGGCATCAGCGATTTCGAGAGAAAACCGTTTCCCGGTCCAGGCTCTCCACCGTGGCTATGTCTCAACAATTCTCGAGTTTCGATCCACACGGGATTAGCTAATAACTCGAAGAAGAATAGCAGCCATGTAACGCTACTGGAAGACGCCATATCATCAATCTCTATGCACGGCCCAACCAAGTTCACGATATACACGGACGGTGCAGCTGATGCGGGTATAAAGAATGGTGGAAGCGCGGCGATAATCACGACAGGCGGCCCGAGTAATCCAACCCTGATAAAAACGTTATCCTGTAAGGGTAGTCGTTGGACGTCCTCGTACGAGACAGAGGTCACGGCCCTGCTACTAGCAGCAAACTGGATAAAGCAAGAGGGAACAGAGGAAGACCACATCCTAATTTGCTCAGATAGCCAATCAGCCCTCTCGGCACTTGAAGGATCCGGCAAAGAAGACGACAGCGACATAGCCACCGTCCGCAAACGCCTAGCCTCAGTGAAACCTAGAATATCCATGCAATGGATACCCGGTCACTGTGGTATTATCGGAAACGAGTGGGCGGTCAAAGCTGCAGGTGTCGCCGCTACTACGGTAACGAGTCTCCCGCCACTCTCTCCAGATACTCAGACGCCCCTGATCTCATACGCCGCAGTGAAGGCCCTAATAATAAGGGAAATAAAGGACCCTCCCACATCGCACCAACGCACAAAAGAGGTATACGGCGACCGTTCTGGGATTACCAACAAAAACAAAAAAATCTATAAAAATCACGGTATCCCAGACGACAACCAGACTCTAAGCAGAAGCGACGCGGTCCTCATAGCGCAACTCCGGAGTGGCCACTGTCACAAGCTCGCAGCATACAGGAATGTTGTCGAACAGAACTCGTCCCCGTACTGCCCATACTGCAAGGACGAATTTGAGACGCTCGAACATTGGCTGAGAGAATGCCCGGCGACGGCCAGAAAACGTATACGCGGTTTTGGGGGTGCGGCGCCTCCCTTGTCCGTCTTGGTGGATGACCCCAAGATGGTCCTAGCGTTCTCTCATGGACTCACGTCCATGTGACGCATCGCCGCACTCAACAACAACAACAACCTACAATGCAACCTACAATGCAACCTACAATGCAACCTACAATGCAACCTACAATGCAACCTACAATGTAACCTACAATACAACCTACAATGCAACCTACAATGCAACCTACAGTGCAACCTATAATGCAACCTACAATGCAACCTACAATGCAACCTACAATGCAACCTACAATTCGACCTACAATGCAACCTACAATGCAACCTACAATGTAACCTACAATACAACCTACAATGCAACCTACAATGCAACCTACAGTGCAACCTATAATGCAACCTACAATGCAACCTACAATACAACCTACAATGCAACCTACAATGCAACCTACAATGCAACCTATAATGCAACCTACAATGCAACCTACAATGCAACCTACAATGCAACCTACAATGCAACCTACAATGCAACCTACAATGCAACCTATAATGCAACCTATAATGCAACCTACAATGCAACCTACAATACAACCTACAATGCAACCTACAATGCAACCTACAGTGCAACCTATAATGCAACCTACAATGAAATCTACAATGCAACCTACAATGCAACCTACAATGCAACCTACAATGCAACCTACAATGCAACCTACAATGCAACCTACAATACAACCTACAATGCAACCTACAATGCAACCTACAGTGCAACCTATAATGCAACCTACAATGCAACCTATAATGCAACCTACAATGCAACCTATAGATTACATTATATATAATGTAATCTACAATGCAACCTACAATACAACCTACAATGCAACCTACAATGCAACCTACAATACAACCTACAATGCAACCTACAATTCAACCTACAATGAAACCTACAATGCAACCTACAATGCAACCTACAATGCAACCTATAATGCAACCTACAATGCAACCTCCAATTCAACCTACAATGAAATCTACAATGCAACCTACAATGCAACCTATAATGCAACCTACAATGCAACCTACAATGCAACCTACAATGCAACCTACAATGCAACCTACAATGTAACCTACAATACAACATACAATGCAACCTACAATGAAATCTACAATGAAACCTACAATGCAACCTATAATGCAACCTACAATGCAATCTACAATGCAACCTACAATGCAACCTATAATGCAACCTACAATGCAACATACAATTCAACCTACAATGAAATCTACAATGCAACCTACAATGCAACCTACAATGCAACCTACAGTGCAACCTACAATGCAACCTATAATGCAACCTACAATGCAACCTACAATGCAACCTACAATGCAACCTACAATGAAATCTACAATGCAACCTACAATGCAACCTATAATGCAACCTACAATGCAACCTACAATGCAACCTACAATGCAACCTACAATGCAACCTACAATACAACCTACAATGCAACCTACAATGCAACCTACAATGTAACCTACAATACAACCTACAATGCAACCTACAATGCAACCTACAATGCA
The DNA here is from genome assembly GCA_964019155.1 of Osedax fenrisi. Classification (NCBI taxonomy): domain Eukaryota; kingdom Metazoa; phylum Annelida; class Polychaeta; order Sabellida; family Siboglinidae; genus Osedax; species Osedax fenrisi. The sequence goes on from OZ025243.1 coordinate 75,693,066, forward strand.
ACCTATAATGCAACCTACAATGCAACCTACAATTCAACCTACAATGAAATCTACAATGCAACCTACAATGCAACCTACAATGTAACCTACAATACAACCTACAATGCAACCTACAATGCAACCTACAGTGCAACCTATAATGCAACCTACAATGCAACCTACAATACAACCTACAATGCAACCTACAATGCAACCTACAATGAAATCTACAATGCAACCTACAATGCAACCTACAATACAACCTACAATGCAACCTACAATGCAACCTACAGTGCAACCTATAATGCAACCTACAATGCAACCTACAATACAACCTACAATGCAACCTACAATGCAACCTACAATGCAACCTATAATGCAACCTACAATGCAACCTACAATGCAACCTACAATGCAACCTACAATGAAATCTACAATGCAACCTACAATGCAACCTATAATGCAACCTACAATGCAACCTACAATGCAACCTACAATGCAACCTACAATGCAACCTACAATACAACCTACAATGCAACCTACAATGCAACCTATAATGCAACCTACAATGCAACCTACAATACAACCTACAATTCAACCTACAATGCAACCTACAATGAAATCTACAATGCAACCTACAATGCAACCTATAATGCAACCTACAATGCAACCTACAATGCAACCTACAATGCAACCTATAATGCAACCTACAATGCAACCTACAATTCAACCTACAATGAAATCTACAATGCAACCTACAATGCAACCTACAATGCAACCTACAATGCAACCTACAATGCAACCTACAATGCAACCTACAATGTAACCTACAATACAACCTACAATGCAACCTACAATGCAACCTACAATGCAACCTATAATGCAACCTACAATGCAACCTACAATTCAACCTACAATGAAATCTACAATGTAACCTACAATGCAACCTACAATGCAACCTACAATGCAACCTACAATGCAACCTACAATGCAACCTACAATGCAACCTACAATGTAACCTACAATACAACCTACAATGCAACCTACAATGCAACCTACAGTGCAACCTATAATGCAACCTACAATTCAACCTACAATACAACCTACAATGCAACCTACAATGCAACCTACAATGCAACCTATAATGCAACCTACAATGCAACCTACAATGCAACCTACAATGCAACCTACAATGAAATCTACAATGCAACCTACAATGCAACCTATAATGCAACCTACAATGCAACCTACAATGCAACCTACAATGCAACCTATAATGCAACCTACAATGCATCCTACAATTCAACCTACAATGAAATCTACAATGCAACCTACAATGCAACCTACAATGCAACCTACAATGTAACCTACAATACAACCTACAATGCAACCTACAATGCAACCTACAGTGCAACCTATAATGCAACCTACAATGCAACCTACAATACAACCTACAATGCAACCTACAATGCAACCTACAATGCAACCTATAATGAAACCTACAATGCAACCTACAATGCAACCTACAATGCAACCTACAATGCAACCTACAATGCAACCTATAATGCAACCTATAATGCAACCTACAATGCAACCTACAATACAACCTACAATGCAACCTACAATGCAACCTACAGTGCAACCTATAATGCAACCTACAATGAAATCTACAATGCAACCTACAATGCAACCTACAATGCAACCTACAATGCAACCTACAATGTAACCTACAATGCAACCTACAATGCAACCTACAATGCAACCTATAATGCAAACTACAATGCAACCTACAATACAACCTACAATGCAACCTACAATGCAACCTACAATGCAACCTACAATGCAACCTATAATGCAACCTACAATGCAACCTACAATACAACCTACAATGCAACCTACAATGCAACCTACAATACAACCTATAATGCAACCTACAATGCAACCTATAGATTACATTATATATAATGTAATCTACAATGCAACCTACAATACAACCTACAATGCAACCTACAATGCAACCTACAATACAACCTACAATGCAACCTACAATTCAACCTACAATGAAACCTACAATGCAACCTACAATGCAACATACAATGCAACCTATAGGTTACGCAACTGTTATGCAATCGTATTCGCTATTGTTGGGTATAGAAATAATATTATATATATATATATATAATACATAGATTATTTTACACTTGTATACTGTATTACTAATAAATTGTATACCTATAGTTTTTAATATTTACAATTTATGCATATATAAAGAAATATATAACAATGGTCAAATTAATTAATTTATAATATATTCAATATAAATGATTATATATATGCATAGTATTCTGGTTATTTAGTTAATGTTAATATTAATGTTACCTGTTATTTAGGTTATTTGTACTCCCGTACACACATACTCACATCCCTGTATACACAGTACAAATAACCTAAATAACCAGTAACAATCCTCTGAGACAATACTTCGGTCGCATACTAATGTCCTTTATAACGTACGACGTACGTGCTATTATATTATACAACTGATAACCCTTTATATTTTCAATTTTAAGGTTTCAAACGGTTTCGAAAACCCTTTAGTTTCCTTTGAAATACGATTAAAGGGTTTGGTAAACGAAACCCTTTACCTACTGATAGTGTATACACGATACCTTAGTTACCCAATAAGTATACTTTATAAAGTAATCAAAGTATCGTAATCAGATTATAATCACGGGGCTATGTATTGATTACGATCACAGATTTTCATTAGATTACAATCATTGATATTCATTTACTTACGATAATTGATATACATTTTTGATCAGTTAACTATCATTGATTACAATTATATTAATATCAATTAGGGGAAGTCTCCGATTACCGACCCCCTCCTAATACCGACCCCTCTCGTATCTCAGTAATTATAAGATATATAAAACAATGATATATACATGAACTGTTCGTAATTTAATGATAAATATGAATAAGTATTTTGTTTTTAAAAATATTCAATCTTACAATTGTTATTTGATAAAATTTAATATTCTATTTTTACTTTTTGAATATTTGAATAATAACTTTTTTAAATCATTGTAAATTCTTTATTAATTAAAAGAAAACTTAATACTGAGCATAATATTGTAGATTATATTAACATTTTTATAACAATTATAAAAATAATTTAATTTGAATAACTATTAACCAATATATCTTAAGTATAGCAACCCATATTATTTTCCTATTAACTACCCTCTAAATTACCCTAATACCGACCCCGTGTGATTTATAATATCCAATCAAAATAGATCCGTATTTTACTTTAAAATATTTCGTAAGTTGTTTTTGTATCATTGATATAGATTTATGATTCATGGTTCCAGTTGATTATATACATACTGATTAATAAATAAATATTAAATAATATACATTATTTTAATATAATTAAAATGAAGTTTAAATTTAAATTTAATATTACTATTAAAACATAGATTCAATAATAAATAAATTGCGTGCATGTTATAATTAATTATATTTATGTATATATACTATTTTATTGGATATTATAATACTACAATTATTTATATCACGATTAGGTGGTCGGTATTAGGCACATGTATCCGACCCCTTGTTTATTCTTGTAAATATAATTATATCAAAAATTTAAAATAGCAACAATATTCATTATCATAATATTACCCAATTACAAAATTTCAAATAAATATATTTAATATTGAATAAGTTATTACAAATAATCATTTAGGGGTCGGTAATCGGAGACTTTTCCCTATGTAAATTTATTCTGTGAAAGTTAACGATAAATGATTATCAGATCTTGAAATCAATGTTAGTGATCAGTTAATTATCATTGATGATAATCAAATTAATATCAATGATTTAAATGTGTAGTTGGTAAACTAAGCATATATGCAACTTTATTTGCTTATCAATGATTGTATTATGATTGTAATCAGATTATGATCAGTTAATCACATGTTAATTACTGGGTATTTATAAATATATATATATATATATATATATATATATATATATATATATATATATATATATATATATACGCTATAGTATATACTCTATAGTGATATTAAAATAAAATATACATAAACAATATAAGATAACGGATAAAAGCACTAACTTTGAGATATTTAGAAATCCGTGGTCTCCGAATATACGATAATTAAAATATTAGATTTGTTCATTTATCTATACGACTAAGTTACTTTAATTATGATTTATTTATGGATTTGCATTACTTTTATAGATATTTAATTAGAATATATTATTAAGGAATAATTTGGGAGAAGAACTAAGAAATTTTAAAAGTTGAAAGATATTTAAAGAAAATTAATTAAACAAATTATAGATACGATAAATGAGAGATTCTGAGAATTAAATATACGTATATAAAAGATTCACTTATATAAAGATTTTCCGAAGATTCGCAAAATCGTAAGATGTGTTCATATATCTCTAAAATTATTGTACTCTAATTATTATATATATATATGGAATTGTAATACCTTTAGATATATTTAATATAAGATACAATAACAAATTTAGAGAATTTGATCAAATATAAAATTCCAATTTTATTTTCATCAAATAAAATCCATTTTTGTATTATATACTGTATAATACACAGTATACTAAGGCCTGGATGTGTATTACGTATTATTGCGTAATCTTATTGCGTAATAACAATAGCGCTATTGTTGTGTATTGGGTGCGTAATTCGATGTGTATTCTACGAAGATGACATATTATAATATATTCTATAGAATATGATCATATTAATTGGACACTGTATATATAATCACACATATATATATATATATATATATATATATATATATATATATATATATATATATATTTATATATATATATATATATATATATATATATAAATGAACATATGAGTATACTAATTTAGGACACATCTTAATTATTACATATATTAGTTTCGTGTCCTTAAAATATATTAATTTCTATGTCAATATCGCAGCATATCTATGCACGAATATGGTTTTTAATAGAGATTTCTTAATAGGATCTTAGTTGTTATATATTTTATTATTATGCTTAAGTACACACACATTCAGTTTAGTAGGTAAAAATAATAGTAATATTGATAATAATTATTATTATTAATAATGATAATAGTAATAATATTTATTTATTGAATCTCATATATATATATTGAATACAATACAAATAGCGGATACACATGACTAATCCATAAGTCTTAGACTTATACATGTTATAAATAACTGTGAGGGGCCCCGGACAATACAACACAAATAGTGACATTTTTATTCTTGTGTTTTGATTTATCGTTTATTAAGTTCTTGATAAACACAAGAGAAAAACAAGAAATGCCTGGAGTCGAACTCGGGACCTCTCGTCCCACTGAGCTATAGACCCCTGATTTTTAATCAATATACATATTAAAATGTTTAATTAATAGAGTGCATTTAAATAATTATTAATATCTATAAATGAAATCGTACACAGTAAAAACTAAACGTGTATTAGTCTCAATGTAAACGTTCATTGGGTGGTCGAAATAGCGAACCTTCTGTAACGTTCTTTATAGTGTAAATTACCTAATACGGACACTTTAACAATAAATGGTATTAACCTTTTATGACTACATATTTTAATTCAAAAATTACAATATATTAATATTATATGATTATAGGTATTATTATGATTTTATATTTTATTTCATATTTTTATTCAATAGATAACGGGGGTGTCCATAGTATGTACCCATGTCCGAATACGGACACCTGTTTATAATACGAATACCCTATATACCATTAGATAAACGATATATTATTTATGAATCAATCAGACAAATTACAATTACATTATTTATAATTAATTTTATGAATAATTTATTCTAATTTAATTAGTTAATAATTTATTTATTTATTTATTTTTTAATTAATAATACAATTTAAGTATCTAACTAATAAATATTTTAGATTTAGTTTTATTGGTGGTATTAATATTATAATACACGCAATTTTTTATGAAAATCAGAATAGTTCATAAGTTGCGCGCTGATTGGTTATATTATATTATATTATATGTCCATATTAAAAAATCTAGAATGTCCGTATTAGGGACTTATATGACCTCTAGATATATGCTTATAATTTAAAGAATATTTGATAACAAATATAGAAATTATATATATAATTGTATAATGCTTTATTGTTTAATAATATAGTGCTATATTTTATAGATAGATAGATAGATAGATAGATAATAGTTTATTGATTAGAATCAAAACGATGGATAACAATAAATAATAATGACAGAAATATATAAATAATAGTTAGCAAATATAAATAAGTTGTGATTTACACACACCGAAAGTAAATAAAATAATAATAAAGCAATATTTGTGATGTTGATCAAACGAGCTGAACACATCATTATATAGATACATTTGTATATTCTTGAGAAGGTTTTAAGTTTTTTTAAGAATTTTTGTCTTCATAAATTTAAAAACGTAATACAAAAATCAGTTTATTGGATATATCAGCAATATTTTGAATAATTAAAAAATAAAAAATATATTTTTAGACTATTTATATAATTATGAATATTTTATTCTTTAACATTTTTTTGTAGGATTTATGGTTTATGAGATACCGAGAGTGTCTGTATTCGGGTACTGTCCGCGGACTGTGTTACGCGTATTCTGATACGCGTATTCTGTTACATTCCTCTACTCTATATTCTGGTGAACGTTTTTGTATACAAATTCTTTATATTCAATATATTATAGAATTACATATCGGTTATATTTAAAACATGAATTAAGTAATAATAATAATACTATTTGTAATATTTAATACAATGTTTCAATGTTCAATATTGAGCAATTATTATAACATTATTTCAAAGTGTATTATTTTAATTATCGATATAATTATGATTATAATTATTGTTTAAGTTGACACATAAATGAAATTGTGCTGATTTAAAAAAAAGAAACAAACTTAAATAATTTATGATTTAAAAATAGCAACTTTATTTATTAAATTCATAATATTAACTTAAATATAAAATTAAAATAATAATTGATAATTAATTTACATTAGTATTAAATTAATGAATAAATTAAAATAAAGAAAATATATAATATTATATTGTTTCTATATTAAATAAAATAATGTATGTGTAAATTAATATTATTGACAAGATTTTTTTAAAATAATTATGTATTTAATAATATGTCTATAATAATATCAGTATATATGTATCTATATTTTCTCGCTATCGCTTCATTATTGTATCCTTAATATACAATCATATAATACTTTAATACACAAGGTCATTGTGATTTTCATTATATAATGATCGTTTAGACATTTTTGATAAAGGTTCATTATATAAATATATTTTAAGAACGTTTATGTTACAGTTTATAATGTATCATTAAACTCTGAAAATGTCTAAAGAATGTTTACATGTTAATGTGTACGATGATAATGATGATGATGATGATGATGATGATGATGATGATTATGTTGATTATGTTATTATATAAATAATTTTTCAGTAAAACATTTTTAGTAATATATTTTTAGTAATATATAATTTTAATAATTTTATAAATATATATTTATAAATATATTTACGTAAACAGTAAAACATACTATTGTATTTATGTGTATTGTTAATAATAACATTTGTATTATAATTTCGTATTATAAATATTACAAGTAATATATCAATAGTTATGCATTAATGCATCAAGTTATGCATCAATTGATTTATAATTATAATATTATGTGTAGTAATAGCGAAGTCTATAGACTAAATATATTAAGTATTCAGTAGTATGTCAAATGTCGTTCGTAAATGCATTTTGATATCATGAACATATTGATTTGCGTCGCCTGCGAAATCAGCATTAGTACACTACCATATATGGTGGTAGTACTACCGTAGTACCATTAGTACACTACCGTATATGGTGGTAGTACTACTGTAGTACCATTAGTACACTACCATATATGGTGGTAGTACTACTGTAGTACCATTAGTACACTACCATATATGGTGGTAGTACTACCGTAGTACCATTAGTACACTACCGTATATGGTGGTAGTACTACTGTAGTACCATTAGTACACTACCGTATATGGTCTCGAGCTATCCGGAGTACGTAGTAAGTCGGTACGAATATTAAACAGTTATTTATCTTTATGAGTATCGTAGTGTATTGTTAATGTATTATATTCGGATACTATAGTGGAGATAAATAACTGTTTAATATGCGTACTGAATTACTATGTAATCCAGATATATCTATAGTATATATGATAGGTAGTATACTAATGCTGATTTCGTAGACAACGTAAATCAATATGTTATTAAAACATATATATATATATATATATATATATATATGTTTTAATGAGTTATTATGTATATTTAGTTGAGTATACCATAATATATTAGCATAATATAAACATTGATTATATTATAATATAGAAATTGTAAACATGAATATAAGTCTACGACTTCTCGACGGTTCTTTGACCCTATCCGATATTTGTATTCGCGATTCAATACATAAATAAATATAAAGTGATCACTTTTGCATTAACTACACCATGCTTAAAAAAATAATATACACTAATAACAAATATATATATATAGAAATTATGAAAATAAAAATATAAATATTCTATATTACACATATTACATATATGTGTTATGTATATATGTATTATTATATATATATATGATCATATATGTTTACGATTATATAATTACAATATATATATATATATATATATATATATCATATATGCGGCTTTAAAGGGAAAT
>OZ025243.1:75709419-75720556 GCA_964019155.1 Osedax fenrisi
ACTACATATGCTAAAAGGCAAAAATAATTTTTCTTTCATATATCTGTAATTTAAATTTTTTCGTTAATTTTCAATATAAATTCCTATCTTTTTTAAATATTGTTTATATCTCAGAATTTTTGTCAATTTTCAATTTTTTTTGTATTATATCTAGAATGATTAAGAGGAGTTATTCCGAGTTAGTTGACATTTTTCTATGAAGGGAACTAAAAAAGTTACCAAAACGGTCTCTCCTACTGTACATACTTCGTACAGTGTACGTCGTATAATGTAGTTGTAGGGTAGGGTCTATCATAGCATATTTAAAGTTAAAAGAGTATCAACAGACAGTTATATTCTTGTAATATATATTCCAAGAATATACGTAAGAATATATCACCACATTTTTTTTATTTAGTAAAGTCTAAGGTTAACACCCTGTGAAGTTTAACATATCGTTAGATATAAATGTTACCTATATATAAAATAAATTATGAAACATAAGTATTTCAAACATTTGTAATGAATATTTGTTGATCAAGTTTTAACATATCATTTATGTTATATTAATAGAATATAACATATAAAGAATACATTTTGTTTTATCCTGGAAATTTCCAGGAATTTCCTAGAATTAAAAATGTTATCAAATTGAAAATATTATTTAAATAGAAATATATACATATATGTCCACAATAAACATGTTAACATAATGAACTTGTTATATACAAAATAATCCCTCTAAAAAAAGGTTCATTGCTATTTTAGTTGTATTTTAGAAACAAAATTATATATTTTGTACGTTAAAAATATTATGAATTTATTTTTTTTTAATTATTTGTTAGTATTAGTATTAATTAATATGTTATTATTATTTTTTTAATTGAAGGTTAAATTTTAATAACAAATTGAAATTTTCACAACCTATTGTATTTCGAATTTATTTATTTTTAAATATTTGTAATACTTAATCTAATTAGATAATATATATTATTGTAATACAATATTTTAAAGTGAAAACAATAATAATAATAGATGTATGTAAGCGTAGGAATATTGGGTAACATGGACAATATTGTTTGTAGGTTAATTTGTGTCGTCATTTTACCTAACTTTAACAGTCTTTTCAAAACTGACTCAAACAAATATTTGATATCTACATATATTATTATAATTTCAATATCTATCCTATACAAAGTGTCTAAACAAAAGTATATGATCACCCTTAACGTACACTGTACGTCGTACACTGTATATAAAACCTATACGAAAATGTTTGTCATTCAATAATCTATAAGTTGCAGACCAGGTGTTTATGAACATCACTCTACCTTAACGTACAATGTACGGTGTACACTGTATAGTGTACACTCACACACACACACACACTCTCACACATTACACACTCACACACACATTACACACACACACACACACATATACATACACCGGTAGTACCTCTTACATATGCACACATAAATACGCTCACTCATACACATAAGTAACTTCATCCTCACGCACACAAACATACGCCCGTGGTACACTACAGTGGTACACTATATATATTGTTTCAGCTGGTGTAGCTGTATATGCCCATATATACACACATTACAAATATACAAGATATGATCTATTTGTGCGCGGAATTACTATAAATTAGTATCATTAATACTATTATGCAGGTATAAGTATTGTAATCAAATATTATAATGTATCTCTGATATTACATTATAAATATAAAAGATATGATCTATTTGTGCGCGGAATTACTATAAATTAGTATCATTAATACTATTATGCAGGTATAAGTATCGTAATCAAATACTATAATGTATCTCTGATTATCTTCGAATGATGCCACAATAACAGATGATGAGCTGTCATACTTTATATGTGTGTATCTATGAAATAAATATCGACACGCCCACATATGTGTACACAGTTAGGTTGTGTACACACCTACCACTATAATTATAATATAATTATATTATAATAGACAGTACATATAAATACAGGAAGGACATTATGATATGTAGAGCCATTTGGTTATAAGTTAATTAAACTTCATCTACGTTCCTGGATTGGATTCCACCAGGAAACAACTGAAACAATTTCAAATTCAAATTTCAAACATATCGTAAACATATTAACATAGCAGTGTAAACGTATGTATGTATAGGTATACCTATGCGATATCGAATCATTCGTGATAGATATTGATAGGTACATATTAGATACATATTAGGTACATATTGTGCGTACTCGTGTCAGCGCACATTTAACTATAGTAAGTACATTGTACTTAGGTATAAGAACATGTGACGTCGTCAATTTACCTGTATAGTTTATGTTTTAACGTTCAAATATATCAAATAAATATATATATATTATAAGTCTATTTTATATTATAGTATATTTATAAATGATTTTTTCCAAAGATAATGATTCAATAACAATAGAATTTATGTACTATATTAATATGTAATTATCATAAAGTTAATTATTTAATTACATATTAATTATTACATAACTATATAAATGACCGTATGTATACATAATCGTATTAATAATAATTTATAATTACATGATTTCAGATATAAATGTTCGTTCGTGCCACGGTTGAGAAATTTCCATTGCATACCCAAGAAAGTGTAACGTATTACTTGTTATTAAGGGGTCACATTCCATTACCAGTATTTCCGGCAATTTGCCGCGAATATAGTAACTTTAAAACGTTGTTCTATCAAGTTAACTACAATTGTAGCGGGATACCCCATTACTTTTCGGCAACTTGCCTGAAATATAGTAACTTTAAAGGTGTATCCTATTACAACTTGATATAAAATCGTTTTAAAGTTACAATATTTCCGGCAAATACGACCGGAAATACTTGTAGTGGGATACTCCTTTACGTAAACATTATATTTATTTATATTATTATTATTTCAACATTTCACCCTGTTACCATCCATCTATGATTTAAAAATTATTTATTATTATTTTATTAATATTAACGTTTATTAATATTTATATATATATATACATATATATATATTGATTATTTAGATATGGATTCAAATTTAGACAATTATATGTTGCATATTCCTATTCATATTTATTTATTACATAATTGATAAATTAAAGAATAATATGTATTGTAATAATTTAAATAAATAACTGAATTATATCAATATCGTATTTAATATGTTACAATATATTTATTAATAAAACAGTTATTTATTATGTTTAATATACTTATTTCTATATATATATATAGATATAACCTTATATATCATTAATAAATGTATAACACATGCATACCATAATATGTTGACACTTTGTGTGTAACTTTCTTTAGCATTAGAAGAGAAAATATTTAAAAATAAAATGCATTATATCTTCATATATATATATATTATACATAATTATCTAAATATGTACCGAACTTTAACATATTAATAAAATGATTTCTAATAAATAATCGATAATATTTAATTAATTAACTTTATTTTAATCCTTACATATGAATTATTAATTAATTAACTCTATAATATTAATATTATAATATGAAGCAATTGATTTATAAATATAATACCAATAATATAATAATACTATACATATATATAGTTGTAATATAGTATATATATATAGAGTAAGAATTATTTCGTTATTTATATGCTGCTTCCAGGGATTTTTACATAGAGTTATGTAGTTGATTGGAAATCTCTCTAAGAAGTAGGTATGTTTGTCAGCGTTGTCATTCGATTACATAAATAATCTAGTTTCTTATCCGGGGTTGAGGTTAGTGCAAATGTAATAAGGACTGCCTCAGCTTCAGTTCGAAAGAAATGTCTTGTTAGCTTATCTTATAGTTTATATGTCCTTGCGTCATCCATGCTATTCAATGCTTCTCACTCTATTATACGTATTACATTAACTTCCTGTGGATGCAATATAGCAGCCCATTTATTTGTAGTTGTGCATTCCCCCTTTACCTCTGTTTTTACTGTTTTTCTTTACCCCCCCCCCCCCTTTACCCCTTTACCCCCCGTACACCTCTGTAATCACGATATAGACTTGCATACATCAGCTCTATCGCTATCTTCTTGGCTCAGTAATAGTTAGTTCGTATTTTATAATAAGCAGATATATCTGCTTCTGACTTTTAATTTAATTTACTTATAAACTATATATAATAATAATATCAGATTCAGTTGATGACCGAGATCAAAAACCAAGGTATGGTATAGAAGTTATATTGAACTTATCTAGGTACCAACCTGCTCTTGGTAATGAGATAATTAATACAAAAACGAATAAATATAAATAAATATTTCACAATTCTATATAGTTCATTCGTATTCTGTCTCATAAAAAAATCAATACAATAAAATTAAATATATCTCTCAATACCAAGAAATCATCATGTATATAACAATAAAATAATAATAAAATATAATAAAAATATATAATAAAATATTTAAAAATGTAAAAAGCTACTAAAATAATAAATAAGTTAAACTATACATTATCAAATAAAAGTAAAAACCAAAGTAAGGCTACAAAGATAAAAAATATTTATACAATACGAACAATTTAAAAGAGCTAAAAAGAAGAAAAGGTGACCATGTAAATAAAATAACAAACAATACAGATAAGGTGTAAGTGATTAAATATAATTATTTAAAAGCATGCATGCTTTTTTTTTACAATGCATATTAAAAACATGTTTTTAATATGCATTGTAAAAGTATTCAAATTCGTCAAAGATGATATGGTTGTATTTATATAATTCCATAAACATGCGCCTTTATAACGAATACTAAATTTCTCATGATCAAATCTTATTTTTGGTATTAAGAATGTTCTATTTAACCGAAACGTATATAAGGAGCAATTATAGGTAAATAACTTACAAATTGAACTATGCAAATAATGCTTGTTATATATTCTAAACATTTATTTATAAATAGATATATTTATTATATCTTTAAATTTAAGAATGTTATGTCTTAAAAAAATGTAATCAATATTGGTTTTGTTATCAAGTTTATATATTGATCTCATACATTTATTTTGTAAAATTTGAATGCATTTTATATTGCTATGGTAAGTACTTCCCCATATAATAAAACAATAATTAATATGACTATGAAAAAAAGAAAAATATAGCATAATTAAAGTAGTAATATTAAATTTATATTTATATATATGTTGTAAACTAAATCCATAGTAAAGTTTGTTTTTAATATTATTTATTTGCATTTTCCAATTACGACTTTCGTCAATTAAAATGCCTAGGAATTTAAAATTAGTTGATTGTTTTATGGCTATATTATTTATTTTTATGTTCAATTTATGTCTCTTATGCGATGGAATACAATTAATTTTGTTTTATCAATATTAAGAACTAGCTTATTACCGCAAAGCCAGTCACATATTAAAACTCGAGTAGAATTTATTTCATTTTCTAGATCATATAAATTATGATACTTAAATGTTAAAGTGGTAACGTCAGCAAAAAGAGTAAAATTTCATTTATTGGTTATATTAGGTAAATCATTTATGTACATTAAAAATAATACTGGTCCCAAAACTGAACCTTGTGATACACCACATTTAATCGGAAGTATTTTAGAATTGGTATTATAGCTTACGTATTACCTAATACCTGTTTGTCAAATAGCTTTTTAATAATGACAAAGTGATACCTCTGAAACCATATATATATATAATTTGTTTAATAAAATGGCATGATTAATAGTGTCGAAAGACTTTTTTAAATCAATCGTTATTGTGGATATGAATAATTTATAATTTATATTCAATTAATCAATATAATTTATCAAAGCATCACATATTTATGTAGATTTTTGAAATCCAAATTGAGAATTGTTTATTAAAGAATTGTTATCTTAAAATGAAAATTTCTTACTTTTAAAATTTTTTCAAACATTTTTGAAAATTGTGATATTAATGATATGACTATATTAATGACCTATAATTCGAACAATCATTTTTATTTCCTTTTTTATATAAATAAAGTATATATAGTATATTTTGTGAAATGTGAACGCTGTAATTAGGTGGTACACCTATAGGTAGTATACTAGAGTATACACCTAGTATACTAGAGTATATGTGAGGTTATCCATATTTACGTAATTTTTAAGTATGCGATTGTGATTTTTATTTTAGGATATATTTATTTTTTATTTTGAAACTGCCTGTGTCAGTTGGCTAAGGCGTCAGCTACATAAGAAGTATACTGTCATATATGACACGGGTTCAAGCCCCGTCACGACCATTAAAATAGGTTATAAAATATTATTTAGAAGTTATATTATATAATTGTGTATAAGTAAATGATCGGCTCTCGTTAAACCATGGATGCATTAACGTGAGGGTGGCTTTAAAGGGAAAGTATAGCCATATATCGTTATAAGTTAAAACTGCATCTAAGTTCCTGAGTGGGATGAAAGGAAACCTAATAATGTGTAAACGGAAGATAGAATTGAGGCCGATATATTCATATATGGAAAGCATATGGTAATTAAATGCATATGTTGTATTTATTAGTAATCAATTATTTTAAAGATTTTTTATTTTAAAGTCGATATTGAAGAATTATACGCCATGATACCAGAAATTGAACGTTTATTTTTTGATTTAAATTCTGATTTATTACTGCTTTATATGTGAGTCAATTTAAATCAAAAATAAAGCAGTAATAAATCAGTATTTTAATCAGAAATATATCAGTACTAAATAAGAATTGTAATCATATTTAAATCATAATTTAAACTTTTAAAATTTAAACTTAATCAGATTTAAAACGTTTTCACAGTTTAAACTTATCAGAATTTAATAAGATTTAAATCAGTAGAATTAAAGCAGATTTAAAATCAGAATGTTCGAAAATCTGATTAAAAATTACTATTTTAATATATTATACTTATAAGTATTTAAGTCTGCTATTAGTGTATGCTGGGATGTTCAGTATAGCAATTGTAGTTAGTTCGTCAATGTATTGGGGTGTAGACTTCATTGAGGTTAGATTTGTTACTTTGGTTTTAATATTATCTATTGATTTAGTAAGTGTTTCACAGAATATATTGTGTGGTTGTAGTTAGGTGATTTATAGAATGAAGTTATTTCTGAGTTAAGTGTGTCTAGTTTATATTCAATATTTGTTGTGATTTTAGTAAGGTAATTTACTTTGTCGTCTGCAGTATAAAAGTTGGGTTTGTTATGTCAGTATTATTATCAACATTAGTTGATTTAACTATGCAAGATTGACATGTAAATTGATTTAAAGTATTGTGAAGATAAAATATGATTCGGATATTTAGACTGAGATATATTTGTATAATCATTAGGTAATATATATATATTATATAAACAGTCAACATATATAGAATATCCACAAGAACATTTAATACATTTTGCATTTAATGGTTTTTCACATGAATTACAACTCATTATAATGTATGATTAGATTTAAAGAAATCACTGAAGCGAAACGTTTAGAACTCAATAAAACAAAAATAACATAATTATAAAGATCCGTAAAAATCAATGATATAATGTTTATATATGATAATATATTAATATAAATGCCACGATGGTTTAATGCGGGTTACCGATAACCAGATCAAGCCAGGCACGGGATATTCCTCCTGGACGGTGGCTGAAATAGTATAAGAGATATAATATGTGGAAATACTCACAAGATATATTGAATGAATAAATGAATTTCCGATTATTAAACAATAGAAATTAAATGTATTGAAGAATACGTCTAATCAGTACGAATGCAGAAACAGAATGATATATGATTCACTTATTTACGATATATCCTTTTTATTATTAGTTTAAACATATTATGTATTGTTATTTTTATATATGAATTATAATTTATTTTTACTTAGGGGAAAGTCCCCGATTACCGACCCCCTCCTAATACCGACCCCCTCTCGTATCTCAGTAAATATAAGAGATATAAAAAAATAATATAATAACTAACATTTAGTAATTTAATGATAAATATGAAAACGTATTTTGTTTTAAAAAATATTTAATCATAAAATTGTTATTTTATAAAATGTAATACTCTGTTTTTACTTTTTAAATATTTGAATAATAACTTTTTTTAAATCATTGTAAATACTTTATTATTTAAAATAAAACTTAATACTTCGCATAATATTGTAGATCACTATTATAAAAATAATTTAATTTAAATAACTATTAACCAATATATCTTAATTATAGCAACCCATGTTATTTTTCTATTACCGACCCCCTAAATTACCCTAATACCGACCCCATGTGATTTATAATATCCAATCAAATAGATTCGTATTTTACTTTAAAATATGTCGTAAGTTGTTTGTGTATCATTGATATAGATTTAGGATACATACTGATTAATAAACAAATATTAAATAATAATATACACTATTTAAATATAATTACTATCAAGTTTAAATTCAAATTTAATATTACTATTAAAACATAAATTCAATACAAAATAAATTGCGTGAATGTTATATTTAAATATATTTATGTATATCTACTATTTTGATTGGATATTATAATACTATAATTATTTATATCACTATTATTGTAGGGGTCGGTAATATGAGAAGGGGTCGGTATTAAGTACATGTATCCGATTAGCGACCCCCCCTGTTTATTTTTATAAATATAATTATAGCAAAAATATAAAATAGCCACATTATTCATTGCCATAATATTACCCTAATTACAAAATTTCAAATACATATATTTAATATTGAATACGTTATTACAAATAATCATTTAAGGGTCGGTAATCGGAGACTTTCCCCTATATGATTAATATTTATTCTTATTTATATTTATATATATATATTAAATTATACAATATATATGGTATGGTATTGTATCTGATTCGGGTAAACCCCAGGGAAGCTAAAGAAGCCTTGGCGGCTTTTATAGTTATCAACCCATTTTTATTTTAAACAGTTCAAAAATACAATAATAAGTTTTCACTTCCTGTTTACAATAATAAAATAATAAAATTTGAACTGTTTAAAAAATCATCATATTACCGTTAACGATTACATCATTTCAATTATTTAAAACAATTAACCAAAAATGGATAAATAAATAAATAAAGTGTATTGATAATTGAATGTAAAATAAAAATAAAACTAAATGAATATAAACTAATGGAATAAGAAACTAAGTAGATTAAGATAAGACTTGGAAATTAAAAGCAATGTACATTAAAATATGTTATTGTGTAAAATTTAAAAAATATGTTTTATAAATATATAAAAACTAAAATAATTATGAATAAAATAAATAAACAATAATACTGAAGAAATGTGGAAAAAAAGACGTATATATACGTCTTTTTTACGTGAGTTTATAAACTCTATAATTGATATATACTAGACCAATAATACCTAAAAAATATAGATAAAAAGTCATATATAATATTAATATAAGAGAAGAAATTGTAACGAAATTGAAAATAAGTATGTTATAAAATAAAAATAAAACTAAATAAATAAAAACTAAAAGAATAAGAAACTAAGCAGATTAAGAACAAAATACTTGGAAATTTAAAAACAATGTACATTAAAATATGTTATTGAGTAAAATTTATAATAAATATGTTTTTCTAATATATAAAAACTAAAAGAATTATGAAAATAAAAGACCAATAATACTGAAGAAGTGTAGATAAAAAGTCATATAAACCTATAATGGACATAACAAGACCATACTGAAAAAATATAGATACAAATATTAAAATATACTAGTTTAAGATGAGATAGTTTTTTAATTTATTTTTAAACTTATTGAGTGGTTTATTTTCCTTTAGCTCATCATTAAGTTTATTCCATATAGTAGGGCCTTTAATGTATAGTGTATATAAGCATTTATTTGTTGTGGTAAAATGAGTGTATTTAAAAGAGTTCATGTGTATTTCGTGTATTGTATGGTATGATTTTCTTATTGAATAAACTAGAGTTTGGACTAACATTGTTATGGTATATATTATGCATAAAATTACATGTTTGATATTTAATTAAGTCATGTCATTTTAGTATATTTGCTTGTATAAAAAGAGTATCCGTTTTTGTAAGTTTTGGTTTGTTAAATATTATTCTAACAATTTTTTTTTGAATTATATATACATCATTAATATTAGAATTATAGTTATTTCCCCATAGAATGTTACAATAGTTTAGATGTTGTAAAAGTAATGAATTATATAATAATATTAACGTTTTAAAATCAAAGAGTTCTTTTACATTTTTTAAAATCCATATTATTTTATATGGTTTTGTTTTAATTGCTGCTATTTCTAATTTCCAGATTAGCTTCTGATCTATTATTACATTTAAAAATGTTGTGTTTTTTACACAATTAATATTAATACCAGCTATATTTAGATCTAGAACATTGGATGAATTGAAAATCATATAATATGTTTTCTTCAAATGCATAGATAGTCTATTTGATATCAACCAGTTATTTATTTTTACAAGTTCATTATTTACATTTTCCTGAAGTCTAACTATGTTGTTGTTATCTTCTAAAAAATAAAGAGTGTCGTCAGCGAACATTGTTAATTTTAGAAGTTTAGAACTATTTATAATATCATTTATATATTTAAAAAAAAGTATTGGTCATAATACAGTTCCTTGAGTTACACCACAATTTGAGAAATATTCATTTGATATTTCATCTTTAAATTGTAGAATTGAGGTATTTTTATTAAATAATTCTTTAACCAAAGTAATGGTAAGCCACGTATACCGTAGTGGTGAAGTTTTTTTATTAATATTTCGTGATTCATAGTAGGATTCACCTATCGAATGCTTTTTTTAAATCTATAAATATTGCTGTACATATTTTATTGGAATTTATACTTCTAGAAATTATAGTTTCTAAATTAACAATTGCATTGAGAGTACTTGATTATTTTCTAAATACAAATTGGGAATCACATATGATGTTATATTTATCTAAAAAATTACTAGTCTATTATAAAATAATTTTTCAAAATATTTTTGAAAATATACAAGTCAATGAAATAGGCCTATAATTTTTAAAAAGATTTTTATTTCCGGATTTATATAAGGGAATAATACGTGAC
>OZ025243.1:75720756-75900756 GCA_964019155.1 Osedax fenrisi
TGTCCAATAATTAAAAATCTTATTATCTTTCCTTAATTATGTTGCTCTGTAATATATTTCAGAGTTTACTTTTGTCAAATGTTTGTATTTTTGAGTTTTTTAATAAGTTGAATTTAGTTTCGTTAAAATTAAACTTTACAATCGTTTATATTGTTGTTCATTTATTGTAGGTAGTCTATGAATTTCAACAATATCTAATAATTGATTTTTGTGTCCAACTTATTTTTTGCAAATTATATGTATGTATTACGTGGTATTTTGGTTTCAAAAAAAACCCGAATTATCAGTTATAATTATATTAGATTTTTTGAGTATTGTTTTAGTTTATGTATTCTATTTTCTAGTAAAGTAATTTTAATGTTTTTAGAATTCACTGTGCTGTCTAGTATTTCAATGTTGTTGGTTAGTATCGAAACTGTATTGTTTAAACTAGAAATTGTATCTTTAATACTAGAAAATGTGTGTACAACTTCTGATAGTTCTGCAATTATCTTTTGAAGATTAGCAATTTCTACTTTGGTCATACTAATATAGGAATTATAACAATATAAATTAAAAATATATATATCTATATACTTCTACATATAATTACGTGTATACCTATACCTATATAAATTGATGAATATACAATATAAATATAAATACAAATATAAGTACACATATAGATGTAGTCCTACACTTATCTATACTAAAATTGTATTACATATATATATATATATATATATATATATATGTTATTAATTTATAAGATATTACAAATTAAGTGAATTATATAAAAATATAAAAAATATAAATCAAAATAATATTGTATTTATACAGATATAATATCTAATAAATAGTATATGTAAAAATAAATAATAAATTACTTATCTTTATAGTGATTCTAGAAGATTATTTATATAAGGAAATAGACACGACTAATAATAATAATAGTGTAAACAGGAATTGATATATATTAAATATATTGTATACATTTTTATATTTTCCGTTTTGTTAAACTATTATATTGAACTAATTATATTTTAGATTACTATATCAGTATTGATATTATATATTTATATATTCATAATATATCTGCTATAGATTCTATTGGGGAGATATGTCTAATATATTACGGACCTTTACTTATATTACAGATATGAAATTCAGAATAGTTCATACTCTGCGCGCTGATTGATTATAAGGTGTCCGACGGACACCCTATATAATATATCCGATATACGGACACTGTCCGTATTAAGACATCTAGAACGTCCGTATTATATAATTATATGATCTCTAGATATATGCTTATAACCTAATGAATATTTGAAAACAAATATAAAAATTATATATATAATTTCATAATGCTTTATTTTTTAATAATATAGTATTATATTTTATATCGATACATTTGTATATTATTGAGAAGGTTTTAAGTTAAAAAAAATTTTCATAAATTTAAAAACGTAATAAAAATATCAGTTCACATTACATATCTTTCCTCTACTACTAATTATAAATTATTTGCATAATTTCAGTTTTATTAGTTATTTTTATTGTCAATATATCACATGTAAATTCAACATATATATAAATTAAATTTATATGTGATATTTTGACTATACAATTTGCTAATAAAGCTAAATAGACATATGTCTGCCATTATTGATATATCAATAAATCTGCAAATATGAAATAATATATATTATCATTCTAAGTATTAGAAATGTGATTTTTATTTTTCATGAAATAGGTTATTGTATTACATGTGATATGTGTTTAGAACTTTTTTTTAATAGATGATAGATATGCTCTATATATAATTGGTGGAAAAGGATATTAATTATTAGATACGATACATTAATTCATAGAAGGGGTGCTAATTTGTAAATCGATAATACCCATAATTTATTTCAAATGTAGATGTATATTTTTATTATGAATCCAAAAACTTCTGAAAATAAGTACTACTTAATATAATTATTAGAGTCTAAACTTAAGAATAAACTTAAAAGTGAATTTCTTTGCAAATACTGCCTATCCATTACACTATCATATATATATATATATATATATATATAAATTTATATATAAAGAATAAATAATGGAAATAAAATTGATATTTTATATAAAAATAGAATAATAATCTAAAAATAGAATTTCCGATGACAATCAATCTGAACACGGTCGGTCGCGTAACTATAACGTGTAACAATGGATGGACATAGAGATGTGATATAATGATATACTATGAGCGTTATCATCATGGCGGTGATGGGCAATACATATCAGGGGCGGCTCTAGTAGGTTGTCAGGGGGGGCAATACATATCAGGGGCGGCTCCAGTAGGTTGTCAAGGGGGGTAATACATATCAGGGGCGGCTCCAGTAGGTTGTCAAGGGGGGCAATACATATCAGGGGCGGCTCCAGTAGGTTGTGAAGGGGGGCAATACATATCAGGGGTGCTCCAGTAGTTTGTGAAGGGGGGCAATACATAGCAGGGGCGGCTCCAGTAGGTTGTCAAGGGGGCAATACATATTAGGGGTGCTCCAGTAGTTTGTGAAGGGGGGCAATACATAGCAGGGGTGGCTCCAGTAGGTTGTCAAGGGGGGCAATACATATCAGGGGCGGCTCCAGTAGATTGTCAAGGGGGGCAATACATATCAGGGGTGCTCCAGTAGGTTGTGAAGGGGGGCAATACATATCAGGGGTGGCTCCAGTAGGTTGTCAAGGGGGGCAATACATATCAGGGCCGGCTCCAGTAGATTGTCAAGGGGGGCAATACATATCAGGGGTGCTCCAGTAGGTTGTCAAGGGGGGCAATACATATCAGGGGCGGCTCCAGTAGATTGTCAAGGGGGGCAATACATATTAGGGGTGCTCCAGTAGTTTGTGAAGGGGGGCAATACATAGCAGGGGTGGCTCCAGTAGGTTGTCAAGGGGGGAAATACATATCAGGGGCGGCTCCAGTAGATTGTGAAGGGGGGCAATACATATCAGGGGTGCTCCAGTAGGTTGTGAAGGGGGGCAATACATATCAGGGGTGGCTACAGTAGGTTGTCAAGGGGGGGCAATACATATCAGGGGCGGTTCCAGTAGGTTGTCGAGGGGGGGCAATAAATAACTATATGTATTCATATAGTAATACGATTAATATAATTAAACATATATGCTATATCAGATATTGCATTTAAACGATACTTCCTTTGACTGAACTGGGTAGGAGTAGGGGTTGTTACACCTATCGCCCCTCCCCCGGGGCCGCCCCTACGATGTATTACGTAATAAAGATTCGTAATCACACACGTGGAGATCCGTAGTAGACTGCGGAATCTGAACAATCGGTCCATTGTTGTGTGTAGATGTTTGATCAGGCTTGTATTCCGTGTTGTATACTGTGGAGATGAAGGAGGTACGGGTTAAGTATCGAGTGACTCATCGTATGATTCAGTAGGTGAATCATTAGGTGAATGTTAATTAAGTATAATCAATTGTTAAGTGAATCATATATTAATATCACTATATCATTTTATTCCATTCACATTATATAAATTATAAATGTATGAGTAATTAGTTAAATATATAATTATATAATATATACGGTGGACTAGCACCACAACCCCCATCACCAGCACCACAACCCTACCACCTTCACTATGTTCACACTCTGTACTACCACTACTACTACTACTACTACTACTACTATCACTACTACTACTACGCTGTTAGAAATAAATGGTATAACATTGATTAAAAAATGGTATAACCCCGTGGCGCCCTGGTATACCATTTACGGTATAACTAATTAAAAAAGTTATACCATATTTTATAAAAAGTTATACCATATTTGATATAAAGTTATACCATAGTTTATACCATATATTATATAAAGTTATACCATATTTTATATAAAGTTATACCATATTTTATAAAAAGTTATACCATATTTGATATAAAGTTATACCATAATTTATACCATATATTATATAAAGTTATACCATATTTTATAAAAAGTTATACCATATTTGATATAAAGTTATACCATCATTTATTAAAATTTATACCATATATTATATAAAGTTATACCATAATTTATAAAAAGTTATACCATATTTGATATAAAGTTATACCATAATTTATTAAAATTTATACCATATATTATATAAAGTTATACCATAATTTATTAAAAGTTATACAATATTTTATTTAAAGTTATACCATAATTTATTAAAATGTATATTATATAAATTTATATCATAATTTATTAAAAGTTATACTATATTTTATTTAAATTTATATCAGTGTTTATAATTACTTACTATTCTATATTATTAATTTATATATGGAATCGACATTTATAATGATAATTTATTTTCTAAAAACCACATATTTTGGTGTAACAATATTGTTTATTAACAGATACATTTTTAAATAAATAACGTGATACAAAATTACATAAACAATTAATGTTTGTAGGACATGTTACGTGAAACAAATAAAATTAACAATACCACTTAATAAAATACGAAATAAATTATTTTGAACGAAAACCAAACAATTATCGACACACATAATAAGCATCCTCTTTTCTGATATATGCATATATCCATGTATCCATGGAGTCATTATTTCCTGCAATTAAAATTCAAATATTTATATAAGTTATATATATATATATAGTATACTAGAGTATGAATAATACTATTGTATATTATATAATAGTATAAATATGTATCTTATAAGAAACTTTATACAGTTAATATCATATATGATAATACTATATAAAGTATACTTTATAATTGTATACTTTATATACGTTAGAATTGTAATTAGAAAAATCTAATATATTATATTAATTACTGCAGTTATATATATATAATAGAGTATACTATACTTTTGAATTAGCATACGAAAAATCATAAAATAACTATAATATTAAATCTATAGTTATTAAGTAATTATTAAGTAACCTTGTCTTTATTTTCATTGTAAATTCATTTTTCAATAATTCGCAAATTCCATCATAAAATATATGATTCCCGCATCTATTTTAGGAAATATTATATTATATATTTAATTTATACACTTTATAATCTATATTTGATTAAGGAAAGAAGGATATTGATAATATTTGTACAACAGTTAACATTATTTATATATACCTATTAGTAATATTATTTAAATTTTATTACATTGTGAACTAAAAATAAAATAAATAATTGACCATATATGGATATATAGTATACTATCCATGGACTAATAAAATATAATTGCATATTTATTTTATATAGATATTTAACTAATGTTATTAATTAGATAACTAAATTACCTGTTTGATCAGTTTGCGTAGTAGCGATACCTAGTACATCAATATATTCGTCTATATATTTGTGTATATACGTTATATGCTTTATCATCCCCATCAACTCACTATTCCTCTCCGGCAGTGTTTCTAATATTTTAAATGAAATTTGAAATTCTGCAAATAATTCTACAGTGTCCTGCATATTAATGATTGGCATATAGTTATCATAATTTTATAATATATATGTATGTAATAATGTGAATGTTCTAATACAGTTTATTAATCAAAGCAAAGACCTGTTGAACATAATAATAATATAACATAATTATAATAATAATAATAATAATACCTACCCAATGAGATGCATACCGAAGAATGAGGCAATCTCACCGAGTGGAATTTATTCTATAGACAAATAACGAAATATACTTTACAGACGATAACAATATAAAATACCAGAAAAATAAACACTTACATGGCTATGGCTATAGACATATATGCATTTAACATAGAGCGAGACACCGAAATCTAGTTTAAAGTTTTATGTAGATATATCGATTTCTGTTACGTAATGCTAAATGCATTTAAATGTATATTACATTAATCGATATACCTATCTACAACTTTGACTTTATAACATATATATATATATAATTATATAATTATATTCTAACAATTTAATTATATATTATAAATAATATATAAATATATTATAAAATTATATATTATATAAACTTTTATATTATTATATATAATATGATATAATTTGTATATATATATATATATATATAATGTAGTATAAATACCTTATGTATATTGTAATGTGTTGAAAAATAGATGCTTCTCATGTTGAGTGTAGAGTGGAAATAGAATATGTTAATAAATAAAATGGAATTATTTATATATATATATATATATATACTCGAATAATTATAAGTATTTGTATATGAAATATAGGAAATATGTATATGTATACATATTTCCCTATGGGGAATCTATATAGTTTCTGAAAACCAGTTTAATTGCAATTAGAAGCAATACATGCTATCTCTATAATAATTTAACACAACAATAAGTAAACTGTTATATATTAAATGTTACATATTTCCCTATGGGGAATCTATATAGTTTCTGAAAACCAGTTTAATTGCAATTAGAAGCAATATATGCTATGTCTATAATAATTTAACACAACAATAAGTAAACTGTTATATTAAGGATATTATGAAGGATACTATTATGAATTATATTCTTATACATTTTATTTTCAATCAAATATAAACTTAATTTTAAAATGTTATGGTATAACTGGTATTTCCATATTGTATACCATATAATTCATAAAGTTATACCATTATATTTAATAGCTAATGGTATAACTACAAATTATAAATGTTATACCATATAATTCGTAACCTTATACCATTTAAATTAAGCTATATGGTATAACTAAACAAAACAAATGTTATACTATATAATTTGTGATCTTATACCATTTCAATTAATCTATATGGTAATCTATATGGTATAACTAAAAAAATCAAATGTTATACCATATAATATGTGATCTTATACCATTTAACGTAATTGTATGGTATAACTCGTATGTCCATATGTTATACCATATATTTCATAATGTTATACCCTTATTTTTAACAGTGTACTACTACTACTACTACTACTACTACTACTACTACTACTACTACTACTACTACTACCACTACTACTACTACCACTACTACTACTACTACTACTACTACTACTACTACTACTACTACTACTACTACTACTACTACTACTACTACTACTACTACTACTACTACTACTACTACTACTACTACTACTACTACTACTACTACTACTACTACTACTACTACTACTACTACTACTACTACTACCACCACCACCACTACTACTACTACTACCACTACTACTACTACTACTACTACTACTACTACTACTACTACTACTACTACTACTACTACTACTACTACTACTACTACTACTACTACTACTACTACTACTACTACTACTACTACTACTACTACTACTACTACTACTACTACTACTACTACTACTACTACTACTACTACTACTACTATCAATCAATCAATCAATCAAAACGATTTATTTAAACACTGCAAATAACACACCAGGCGTTCTCAAGAGTGTAACAAAGCAAACAAACAAAAATAACATAATTGAATATAAACAAAATAATAATTAGTATTATTATAAACTGTACATTGCAAAATGCAATATTGGTTATTGATATATAAAAAAAAAACCATATGATATAATGTCATCTGGAAAATAAAACATATCAATAACATACATAACATAAATAACGTAAAAATAATAAATTAAGACTTTTCAATATTGAATAAATAACGTTTTAAATTAAATTTAAAGGTATCGTGATTAGGAATCATTCTTATTTTCAAGGGAAGAGAATTCCATAGTGGCGGCGCATAGTATTGAAAGGCTCTCTTGGAAGTTACTGGTTTCACTGATTTCTTGACTTGTAAGCAGTATACATCATTAGATGATCGAAGTTCACGACAGATAGGCACTTTAACTGATAGGCAAGTTCTAATATATGAAGGACCTGCAGTGAGTGATTTATGAATTATACATAGAATTCTATATTTGCTTCTATTAATATTGTTGAGAATATTAAGATTATGTTGACGCAATGTAACACTCGAGTGATCAAATAAAGGTTGTTGATAGATTAATCGTACTGCCGAATGATCAATTCTATAGATACATTTATTCAATTTTTTGGATAGACCTAAATATATCGAATTACAATAATTAGTCGACGAAAATACCATTGCTTTAATTAGCATCGTAGTGAGGTCTTTGCTAATGAACTTTCTTATATATCGTATATTATATAAATGAAAATTTGCTTTCCTGCAAACAGTTGACATATGATCATCAAAATTCAATTTATTATCAATAGTAATACCAAGATATTTAATTTTTAGTGATGGAATAATTCTAATATTATCAATAAATATATCAGTGAAGTTATTAAAGTTATGCGGTAAGTTCAGTAATTCAGTTTTAGAAGTATTAAGTAGAAGTTTGTTCATAAGTAGCCATTTATTCACTTGATTGGCACATTCAACTAGCTCATTATTCATGACCAATCTACTATTAACAGAATAAATAAGAATATCATCAGCATAGAGATGAAATCTTAATGTTTTAAATGATTTGATAATATTAGTTATTGGGTTCAGATATATAGAGAATAGTAGTGGACCTAAGACGGATCCTTGCGGAACCCCGTACTTAAATGATTGAGATTTAGAATAAGAGTTATTGATCTTAACAGAAAAAGTTCTATTAGTGACAAATCCAATTAAGAAATCATGAGCAGTTGAAGATATACCGATGTCTAAAAGTCTATCTGAAAGGATATCAAAAGATAGCGTATCAAAAGCAGATGACAGATCTAGAAGTAGAATCTGAATTTTCTCATTTCTATCTAAAGATGTATATATATCATTTAGTATAAGAGTTATCGCAGTTTCTGTACTGTGGTTCTTTCTAAAAGCACTTTGTAAGTTACAGGATAAGTTATTAAAATCAATAAAAGTAGTTATCTGTTTAAAAACAATTTTTTCGAGAATTTTAGAGATTAAAGGTAGTTGAGCAATAGGGCGAAAGTTCGAGAGTTCATTTATATTAAGACTATTTTTCTTTAAAATAGGAGTAATAATAGAATGTTTTAAAATAGAAGGAATAACACCTGTAATAAGGGATTGATTAATGATTGAAGAAAAAAGTGGAGTGAGTGTGTTAGCTAAAGATTTCATCACAGTAAGAGGCAGAGAATCAGAGGGAGAAGCAGAAGAAGCCGTAACTAAAAGATTATAGATGTCAACATTAGAAGGGAGCGTAAAATGAGTAAGAGTAGGAGTTTGATTTAAATGAGTATTTTGAGAATTTTCAGAGGAATTATTCAAATAATTGTATTGATTTATAGAAGGGGGTGACAATTTTATTTTAATGACTGAGTAAATAATATCAATTTTAGAAATGAAAAAATCACTAAAATTATTACATAAAATATCATCAGAAATATTAGGATAAGATTTGTGATGAGATTTACCTAGAAGAGAATTAGTGAAAGCATAAAGCTTGCCCATGTTATTACCACACTTTAAAATTTTATTTTTATAAAATTCTTTTTTAGTAGAAGTTATGCTCCTTTTAAAAGATAATTTTAACTTTTTTAAATTTATCATGTTAAAAGATGTTGAGTTTTTATTGAACATTCTTTCAGCTTTTCTCATTTGGCGTTTGATATATAAATTATCATTCGAGAACCATTCATTAGTACGATCACTAACTACTTTATTTTTAGAAGGAGCATATTTATTCAGTAGAAAAGTAAGAATTTGATCTAAAAAAGATATAGATATATTGTTGAAATTGGAGCTAGTATGATACTTGATATCAGTACTAAAAGATTCATAATCAATATTGCGAATATTTCTGTAGCTAATCGTTCGATTTGAATTGCAGTTAATATTAACGTTCAGAATGAATGAAACAGCATAATGATCAGAAATAAGAAATTTAATTGGAAGAATTGTTAAATAATTTAGATGAAAACTAGAACTGATAATTAAATCAAGAATATTATTAGATATATGTGTCCTTTCAGATACATGTTGAGTTAAAGATAAAGATTGTAAAATATTATTAAAAGAGAGAGCAGCAGTATTATCAGATCCAATATGAAAATTGAAATCTCCTAAAATAACGGTATTAGTAAGAGATATGTGGGAAACAAGTTCAAAAAAACAATCAATGAAAGAAGAATAAGCATTACTTGGAGGTCTATAAATTACAATTAATTTAAAATTATTG
Organism: Osedax fenrisi; assembly: GCA_964019155.1. NCBI lineage: Eukaryota > Metazoa > Annelida > Polychaeta > Sabellida > Siboglinidae > Osedax > Osedax fenrisi. The sequence continues at coordinate 75,730,934 of OZ025243.1, forward strand.
CAAAAATTTAATTTAAAGTTTGAAATTAAACATTCACTATTAGGTAAGTCAAATAATCTTGAATTGATAAGTTCAATACTTTTTTTATACAGTATACCTACTCCACCACCCGTACGACCACACACACGATTAGCTTGAATAAAATTATAATCTGTTGATTTTAATGAAGAAATGACTGCACAGTCGTTTTCATTAAACCATGTTTCCGTTAATGCTATGATGTCATGATTAAATTCATTAATAAAATCAAGAATGAAAATCAAATTTGCCTTAACGGAACGAGCATTTATTAATGAAATTGTAGGGTGGTAGGACTTAGTAGACACATTTAGTCAAGCTGATTGTGGATCAGAAGATTTATTTTTGATATCACTTATATAACTATTAAATGATATTTTCCATTCATTAAATGTATTATCACATGGTATATAAGGATTACCACTCCAGTCAATTACATCAGAACCATCACTATTTATAATATTTCTTAATTCATATTTATTATTTCTTCGGTTTAAAACACATTTATAACCTTGAATTAATTTGCTTTTTAAAGCATGGTAAGAAATATGTTTGAATTGTTTAACTTCAGGTGTTAACAAAGGGTGAACGAATAAATTTTTGAAATCAGAATTTCGCAATAGATTAGTAGAAGATAATATTAGATCTCTAGAAAAGGTAGAATTCAGAGTAATAATGGCAGAACTAAAATGAAATTTAGCATTAGTAATTATACTAATATCTAATTTAAATAATTGAAAAATTGATTGAAGATTATTCATATTATTATTTAGATGAGGTATATTATCAATAACTACTATATTAGAATTATTATTAGAAGCTTGATTATAATTAATATTTGTTTCTAATGAAGATTTTAGTTGAGTAGATAAATTAGAAATAGATTTCAGTGAGTCAGCATATGATAATTTCATATTATTATTATTGGAGTCATGAGTGGTAGTTTCAATTAGTTTTTTAATATTATCTAATTTATCATTAATACTAGTTAATTGTGGTAATATTAATGAATCATTTTATACTACTACTACTACTACTACTACTACTACTACTACTACTACTACTACTACTACTACTACTACTACTACTACTACTACTACTACTACTACTACTACTACTACTACTACTACTACTACTACTACTACTACTACTACTACTACTACTACTACTACTACTACTACTACTACTACTACTACTACTACTACTACTACTACTACTACTACTACTACTACTACTACTACTACTACTACTACCACCACTACTACTATCACAATTACTATTAACGACACCACTTTTACTTCCACGTAAATTCTGAATTCACTACAACTACCCAACCATACCTCCCCACTATAACTACCACTACCATTACCATCACCACTACTACTATATTTCTACCACAACTACCACTATAGGTATACCTCCACCACCACCACGCCCCCCACTATTCCCACCCCTACTCCAACCACCCCCCATAACCATCACCACTATAGAGGTTATAGTATTATAGTATACCACCACTACCACTAGTACAACCACCACTACCACTAGTACAACCACCACTACCACTAGTACAACCACCACTACCACTAGTACAACCACCACTACCACTAGTACAACCACCACTACCACTATTACAACCACCACTACCACTAATACAACCACCACTACCACTAGTACAACCACCACTACCACTAGTACAACCACCACTACCACTAGTACAACCACCACTACCACTAGTACAACCACCACTACCACTAGTACAACCACCACTACCACTAGTACAACCACCACTACCACTAGTACAACCACCACTACCACTAGTACAACCACCACTACCACTAGTACAACCACCACTACCACTAATACAACCACCACTACCACTAGTACAACCACCACTACCACTAGTACAACCACCACTACCACTAGTACAACCACCACTACCACTAGTACAACCACCACTACCACTAATACAACCACCACTACCACTAGTACAACCACCACTACCACTAGTACAACCACCACTACCACTAGTACAACCACCACTACCACTAGTACAACCACCACTACCACTAGTACAACCACCACTACCACTAGTACAACCACCACTACCACTAGTACAACCACCACTACCACTAGTACAACCACCACTACCACTAGTACAACCACCACTACCATTAGTACAACCACCACTACCACTAGTACAAACACCACTACCACTAGTACAACCACCACTACCAAAATCAAATCAATCAAATCAAAACGTTTTATTTAAACACTCATTTCATAACACATTAGTGTTCTGATAAGTGTATGAAAGAAAACAACTAGAAATAAATAAATAAATAAACAATTTAATTTCTATCGATTAAATACTGTTTAACACGTATTTTGAACGCAACAGGGTTTATAATAAGACGACAATTATTTATTTAGTTGGAGCAATATAAGAATATGCCCGTTTCGCGGTACGTTTCAGCTTTGGTATAGTGACTTTAAGTTGTCGAGTATCAATATTATATCGAAATGATCTAATATGAACTACGAATTTTAGATGTGATCTAATATACGTAGGCTGATTATGGATTAACGTTCGATGAGTGATATTCAGTATTCTTTGTTCAGCACGGTCTGATGCATTCAAGATTCTGCTTTCTTTCATTTTCAGAGTAATACTTGAGTGGTCGTGTCTTGGTTGTCGATAGATATTCCTAACTGCCGATCTAATAATTCTATCGATAGGAAGTAAAGTAGATTTCGGTAGACCAATTAGGAGCGAATTACAGTAATCTAAAGAGGAGAACACCAATGAATTTGTTAGAATTGTTGTAGGTCTTTTATTTAAGTAATGACCTATCTTGCGTATTTTGTAAAGTTCGTAGTTAGCTTTTTTACACATGCTACTTACATGTCGATTCATATTTACGTTGTCATCGATTATGACCCCTAAGTATCTGATTGACGTGCTTGGGGTTATTTCATTATTATTGATGAATATCTGTGGAAAGTTGGAATAGTTACTGGGAATATTCAACAATTCAGATTTATCAGTATTTAGCGATAGTTTATTATCGGTAAGCCAGGCGTAAATAGCATTAGCACAATTCGATAATTCATTATCAAATTCAGAATTATATTTTGATAATTCAGTATATAATAGAATGTCATCTGCATATAAATGGTACTTAACATGCTTAAACTGTCTGATAACATTAGAAAGTGGTATAATATATATGATAAATAATAGTGGCCCAAGTACAGATCCTTGAGGAACACCTGTATCAAATGAGTTATAATTAGAATATTCCTTTCCTATTTTTACAGTAAACGTACCACTAGTACAACCACCACTACCACTAGTACAACCACCACTACCACTAGTACAACCACCACTACCACTAGTACAACCACCACCACCACTAGTACAACCACCACTACCACTAGTACAACCACCACTACCACTAGTACAACCACCACTACCACTAGTACAACCACCACTACCACTAGTACAACCACCACTACCACTAGTACAGCCACCACTACCACTAGTACAACCACCACTACCACTAGTACAACCACCACTACCACTAGTACAACCACCACTACCACTAGTACAACCACCACTACCACTAGTACAACCACCACTACCACTAGTACAACCACCACTACCACTAGTACAACCACCACTACCACTAGTACAACCACCACTACCACTAGTACAACCACCACTACCACTAGTACAACCACCACTACCACTAGTACAACCACCACTACCACTAGTACAACCACCACTACCACTAGTACAACCACCACTACCACTAGTACAACCACCACTACCACTAGTACAACCACCACTACCACTAGTACAACCACCACTACCACTAGTACAACCACCACTACCACTAGTACAACCACCACTACCACTAGTACAACCACCACTACCACTAGTACAACCACCACTACCCCATCATCACAATCACCAGTACCACCACAACCACACCACTACTAACGATAGTGATATAGTTTAACTGCCTGACTGCCTTTCTTAGCGAAGTTCCAGTAGGTGTCATTAAGGGGTGTACACACCGCGAGCAACGAGTGCCGGCACTCGGTGCTAGCACTCGTTGCCAGCAAGTGCTAGCAACAATTATTTTAGGGTGTACACACCGCGAGCACAATTTGTGCTAGCATATAATATGCTAGCACAATTTATGATTTATAATTTTATGTATGTATGTATGCATGTATGTGTGTGTGTATGTGTGTGTGTGAGAGTGAGTGTGTGTGTAGTAGTACATACACACTGTGTACTATATAATAATACAACTATGGAGATTCGTTATATATATATATACATAGAGCTAGAGATAAATATTCTCTAGCTCTATGTATATATAAATCGTAAGTAGGTCACTACCACAATGCAATGCGTTGTTTACTATTCCGGTAACGAGTACTGCAAAATTCAACCTGCTGAATTTACTAGATTTTACTGGCACTCAGTGCTAGCACTGGATACTAGCAGTTTGCTCGACGATGCTAGCACTTTGTGGTGTACACACCGCGAGCGCGCACGAGCGCCAGCGTGCTAGCATCGTCGAGCACAAAGTGGCTCGCAAATAGAACATTTAGCGAGCCACTTTGTGCTAGCACGCTGGCGCTCGCCTGCGCTCGTGCGCGCTCGCCTAAGCTCGCCTGCGCTCGCGGTGTGTACACCCCTTTAAGGGGTGTACACACCGCGAGCGCAGAGTTACGCTTAGTATACGAGCATAGAGTTAGAGAGGAAGCTTTCCTCTCTCTAACTCTGTGTATACGAGTAACGTTTGTTGACCACTAACCAACCGGCTATTGTCCACAGTACGTCCACTTGTCCACTGTTCTCCTTGACCAGTGTTCCGGGTACCTGGTCAAAGTACATATATTATATATATGTACACGTATATATATATCAATCGTAAATATAAACTAACATTTTAATATTTATTAACTTAACATTTTAATGTGTACTCATTTATTACTTTTACTATATTATGTTATATCATTCACATATTATACAAATTATAAATATATATTACATACATAGATTTATAGTTTTATTTTAATGGAAACATCAATATTATATAATATATTATATTCTACATACACATAACCTTAAACTAATATATACACTGATATACGTGTAGGTAAATGATACATTCTAAATAAGAACCCAGAGGTAAACTACTAATTGTTTTAAGTGAAATGAATCATTCTTAAATTTTCCGAACATTAAATTAATATTCGTTATTAATTGCAAATGTATTTATAAACAATAACCGGGACGTTACTATAACTACATGTCAAGGAACGTCGTTACTCGTTTCGTTACTATTAGAAGGTGACTGTATGTAATTTATACAAAATCATTAACTATATATTCATGATGGTAGTAATGAAATAAGAATGAATCAAGTAGTTGTATATGAATCAGTTTAACGTGTGTCTCATCTATCTACATACTTATCCCGGGTGCCTGGTCATTTTATTAAATAACTAACAATGCGATCCTTACATGTCGACCTTAGAGTCTGAAGATTTATACATTAGAATATATATATATATATATATATATAATTAATAAGTAATTTTATTGTTATAAAAAATAAAATTTGAAGTGTAATTAGATATTAAATAATCTAGTATACTATCATATATGATATATAAATACTTAAATACTATATATATATATATATATATATATGATATATTATATATATATACATATATTATATGCGTGAATACCAATTAATGATACGAGAGCATTAAATTATTGGTTATAGTTATTGGGTGGATGTATTTTGTTTACATTTATATATCCATTTATATATATATATATATTATTGGTCCGAAGTATAAGTTATTCTTTTTTACCAAATTTACATATGTATATTTACTATTATATATATATATATATAATATATATATATAATATATATTATATATATATATAGTGTTCCAAATATAAGTTAGACATCAACAGTTATAGACTGATATACCCACTGTTCCACGCTTTATGAAGTTATATCAAATATAATTCGATGGTTGAGGTTATCTATGCAATATAATAGAATAACTAAATAAACAAATGTAATATTGAAAATAGTTTATTACACACACATATATATATATATATATATATATATATATATATATATATATATATAAGCATGAATTCTCAAATATGTATTATATATGTATAATACATATTTTAGAATTCATGATTATATATATATATATATATAATTATATATATATATATATATATATATATATATAAAATAAGAATCATAAATGTAAAATTGTATTGTCAAAAACTATCTATATTTTTAATTATAATATTTAGTTAATTACTAATAATTTAATAATATTATTATAATACATATTTTAGAATTCATGATTATATATATATATATATATAAAATAAGAATCATAAATGTAAAATTGTATAGTCAAAAACTATCTATATTTTTAATTATAATATTTAGTTAATTACTAATAATTTAATAATATTATTATAATATTAGTAATTACAGTAATAATTTAATAATATAATTAAAAATATATTGTAATTATTGTATTATATATATATACATATAATTGAAATATAGTTATCGGCCACAATACCCTTCCTCCCCTATAATTATGACATTTAACAATACGTGTATATGACATGGTATCTAGGCATACTAATGAAAATGAGGATGACGACGCATTCGATGTAACGTCGGAGCTAGGTGAAGAATGGTATATCGAGAGGCTGTTAATGAGGCTGTTAATGAGGCTGTATAGGAGAAGATACTAATACGTCCGATACACTTGAAGCAGACACCGAAATACCAGTGATGGTACTAGAATCTACAAGGCATGTTCCAGCATTCAACTTACATCACAACTTAAGTTGAACTTAAGTTATGATGTATTTGTATAAGAAGATGTGGTGATCTTAATATACACAACTATAAAGCGGGAATATAATACTAATATCCATTGTTTAGGACAATACATATATTTAACAACGTATATAAATATATATATATATATATATATATATGTGTGTGTGTATTGGCCTAAATAATGGATATTATTTTTATATTCCATTATTTATATATGCGTATCATGAATGATACACTCATTAATTTATTGTTGTTTTTAATACGTCCATATAGGAAACTAATTATTCATATATGAGTATATATAAATATATATTTAAATATATATAATATAACTTTCAAAAACTGTCTATATTTTAAATATAATATTTAGTCATTAATGCCATTACTAAATTATAGTTATTAAATTGTGTAGCATTATTTTATTATAATATATATATATATATATATATATATATATATATATATATATATATTTAGCATATATATAAAATTAAGTAAATATGAATATATATATATATATATATATATATATATATATATATATATATATATATATATATATATTTAGGGGTCATGCATATAAGTTTCCCGTCAGCAATAAGGTACTGATACCCTTTGGTCAGATGCAGTATGAAAGGTATAACTAATACGTTATGTTTTAGGTTTACAAAACTATAATAGAATAATTAATCGAGAAAATGTAATATTGAAAATAGGTGTGTATATATAAATATATATATGTGTATTTATATTTAAATTTCTCCATTAATGCTTTAATAATTCTACTTATATCTCCCACCGACTTATATATAATTGGTTCCCACTAAAAGAAACGCTATCTTCTAAGCCTCCTCTCACTCGCTTACAAATCCATGTATTCCCTTTTTCCTCCTTATATAATAATAATAATTATCAGATTAGTTCCTCATAATAAACCAATCGATAACCTCTCTCCATCCATTCGTACCCTTCATTTATGATCTACCTCAAGGCCTACCTATCATCGACTTAATATTATTATTTACCTATATTTTATATTCATCATCATTCTATTTGCATTAATTGTTTGATTTTATCGTTTTGTTTATAAACAATAAATATATTTATTATTTATTCTATCTAAGTATTTTTGTTTTCGTTCATTATAATGTGTTGATAAGGGGGTACCCCACTACAAGTATTTCCTACATTCCTACAAGTATTCCACTACAACTATTTTCTATCAAGTTGTAATGGGATACCTCCATTAAAGTGACTATATGTCAGGCAAGTTGCCTGAATGTAAGGTGTATCCCACTACAATTGTAGTTAACTTGGTACAAAATAGTTTTAAAGTTACAATATTTCCGGCAAGTTGTCGGAATATTGTAGTATACCCTATTTATATGCACGACGGGTCACAATCACATCTATTATAAGTGCCAATAAACCATATTATTAACATCATCATATAATATAGGTATATATATATAGTTTGTCTTCTTTCTATTATATATATATATATATAATAGAAAGAATAAATATAAAATTGAATTTTCTAAAAATATCTATATTTTAATTATAATATTTAGTCATTGCTGTAATACTACTAATATTAGAATAGTTTTTAAATGTTGTTAACTTATTTTACTATATAATATAAATATTATTTATATATAAATTTCCAATATATATACATTGAAAATGTGTATATAAATAAACATACCAATAAGTATGTTTTAATATTATATATTATATTATATTCCAAGGAATACTAATAAATATATATATATATATATATATATATTCGTATACGAATGATGATATCTACGATATTAGTAAATAATGTGATCTCGACATAACAATTATGTATTAGAAAAGATACGATACGATTCGAACAGATATATATATATATATATATATATATATATATATATATATATATATATATATATATATATATATATGTGTGTGTGTGTGTGTAATATGAATAACTATACATAATGTAATCTGTGATAGGTTGAAAGCCTATGCAAAAACTAGGAATCCCTTAAATTCAATAGGAGTTGATAGGTGATTTAAAATAAATTCGATAGTGAGGCTAAACCAACTAAGGATACTAATGCACGTGAGGATGAAAATGATTTGGAGCTCGGTGATGAATGGGATCTCGCGAGAGAGAGAGAGAGAGAGAGCTACTGATGGAGTATCAGAGACGATACACTTGAAGCAGACACCGATATACCAGTGATGGTACAAGAATCTACTAGCCATGTCCCAGCATTCAACTTAAGTTGAACTTAAGTTGTGATGTAAGTTGAACTTAAGTTTATCGACTTAAGTTGAACTTAAGTTGTGATTTATTTTTATAAGAAGATGTGGTGATCTTAATATACACAACTATAAAGCGGGAATATAATACTAATATCCATTGTTTAGGACAATACATATATGTCTATGTATTGGCCTAAATAATGGACATTAGTGTTATATTCCATACTTTAGTTGTCTACAGTATACTGTAGCATTCTTATATTTGCCTAACATGAAATTAATATTCGTTATTAATTGCAAATGTATTTATAAACAATACCCGGTCGTTACTATATATATGGTTATAACCATGGAGGGTCACTGCTATAACTACATGTACAGGAATATCGTTACCCGTTTCGTTACTATTAGCAGGTGACTGCATGTAATTTATTATTATTATTATTATTATTAAATTTTATTTAAACACTTTTTAAACATAAAATAAACGTTAACAAAGGTGTATGAAAAGTAATTTATACAAAATCATTAAATATATATTCATGATGGTAGTAATCAAATAATAAGTAATCAAGTAGTTGTATAGTAATCAAGTAGTTGTATAGTAATCAGTTTAACGTGTGTCTCATCTATCTACTCACTTATTCCGGGTGCCTGATAATGTTATTAAGGGGATGCGATACCATTGATTATTTCGAAAAAAATTGAATTTCAAATTTTGTATTAATGTAAAATTGTAATACTTCACATATTATCTTTTATGTGGTGTTTAAATTATGTTCATTACATTATTCATTTTGTTCAAATTATATCATTTGTACCTGTATATTCATGTTGTTTATATTCATATATTATATTTGAAACTTGATTTACTCAGAATAATTATTTGTGACCAATCATGCTGACATAATTGGTATTAACTTTTGTACAATACATATATATATATATATATATTATTACAAAAAGAAATTATGAAAAATCAATGTATTTCAATGCATTTAAAAAAATTAATTTTAAAAATATTTAAAAAAAATACCTCTTAACACAGTATTCATAGATATATTCATATACATTTTTTAATAAATTTACCCTACTTCTTTTTATTCATTTATTTTAATATATTTATTACATATTTTTTATTTGTTTATAAAAAGTATTTTCCCCTACAGTATTAACTTTTTTTTTAAATCTATAATTTTTATTTTTATTATAATAATCTTCATGTTTTATTTCGTTTATATAAGGTATTGTTCTTTTCATTATTATAATTTATAAATATATATATAATATATATAATATATATTAATATATAATATATATTATATATATATATATATATATAAATAATCACTAATTCAATTATTAATTTAAAAAAAAAAACAAATTAATATTTAAAAAAATAATAAAATCAAAAATATTATTTTTTGTTTTATGTTAGGTATTAAGGTGCAACTCCATTTTTTATTTTTAACAATTTATATTTAACAACATACTTTCTCTCTTTTTAGAGTAATTTTAATTTTTTAAATTCATAATTATATGTATATTTTATTTTATTTATGAGAATCTATAGATACTCTATAGAGTCTAGATTCTAGACTAACCAAAAATATGATGATTGGGGATATTCTAGTAAAAACATTAACTTGTTTATTAATGTCCCCATTATTCCTTGACTGTTGGAGAGGAATGATAAATCTTATTTATTTATATATAATATATAGGATGGCGTGCATACTGAAATGGTTACAGATTGGTTATTATGTTCGCGTTAGTGATTTAAGGATACCTGTGAATTTATTGAAATTATTGAACTTCACATATATTCTTAAATCACTAAAAGACATACTCATCTCGACATAACCATTTTAAAATTTACTCCACCCTAATATATATATATATATATATATATATATATATATATTCATGATAATGTTACATGGATGCATACAATATATACTATACTATAGTATACAAAGGTATACTATACATGTCCCACCCTAATTAAATATATCAATAACAATAACAAAACATTAATAATGTTTAAAAGTCGGAGAAAGCAAGACATAAAACAATACTGGATGTATGTTATACCATCATATCTATAATAAAAGTCATTAGTTTTCTATATTAATATATAAATATATATATATATATATATATATGTATATATATAATATCTCATATATATATATAATATCTCATGTATATATATATATACATATGAGATATTATATATATATATATATATATATACATAATGGTAAAGTATATAACGTATGCTAATATGGATACGGTTGACTGCACACGCTCACAACAAGTCACAAGAGTGAAACAAGTGACATTGTAACTAGCCCTATGTAATAACGGTATATATCAGTAATAGGTCATTACCGTATTAGCAACAAATGTTCTCTGCCCTATTATCATTCTATTAAACATGTTGGTGAAAGACAGTAACCTATTTCATTTTGGGACATTTCAAGATAGGTTACTTGTTAAAGTGTCACCGGTTAAAGCTCGTAGTTCACGAAGAACTTCGATCATACAGATACGAACGGAAGCCATATAGTAAGAATGAACCTTGTCGTGGTGTTAATGGTGGCTAAGGAAGCGTCTACAACGGTAGAGGTCATGCTGGATTAACGTAGAGGTCATCGTGTATACACGGAACTCATTAAAGATAGTCAGAATCGAATGCAGGAATACCAATTAATGATACGAGAGCATTAGCGTATTGGTTATAGCAAAGCCATTTGGTTATATACTAACTATAACCAAATATATATATATATATATATATATATATATATATTATTGGTCCGAAGTATAAGTTAGTCTTTTTTACCATATTTACATATGTATATTTACTATTATACCACATTTACCACTAAATATATATATATATATATATATATATATATTTAGTGGTATGTATATAATATATATATATATATATATATATATATATATATATATATTTAGTGGTATATATATATATATATATAATATATAATATATATATATATATATATATATATATATATTTAGTGGTCCGAAATATAAGTTAGCCATTAACAGTTATAGAATGATATCCCCCTGTTCCGGGCATTATGAAGTTATATCAAATATAATTCGATGGTTGAGGTTATCTATGCAATATAATAGAATAACTAAATGAACAAATGTAATATTGAAAATAGTTTATTATATATATATATATATAATCATGAATTCTCAAATATGTATTATATATGTATTATACATATTTGAGAATTCATGATTATATATATAAAATAAGAATCATAAATGTAAAATTAATTGTCAAAAACTATCTATATTTTTAATTATAATATTTAGTTATTACTGTAATTACTAATAATATAATAATATTATTATAATATTATTATAATATTAGTAATTAACCCACGATAATTTTAAATGATATATATATATATATATACAATATACTAAACTATAGTATACTATATATATATATATTGTATATACTATAGTATATATTGTATATATATATATATATATATACATTAACCCACGATAATTTTAAATTATATATATATACTATATACTAAACTATAGTATACAAAAGTATACTATAGAAGATATTGTATTTATATACATGTTCCCCACCACACCCATAGGTTATAATAATTAAATATATGTCAATAACAACACAACACATTAATAATGTTGAAAACTCGGAGAAAGCGACACAGAAAACAATACTGGATGTATGTTATACCATCATATCTATAATAAAAGTCGTTAGTTTTCTATATTAATATATAAATAAATAAAATTATATATTTATATATATATAATAGAACTTTCAAAAACTGTCTATATTTTAAATATATTTAGTCAATGCTACCATTACTAAATTATAGTTTTTAAATTGTGTAGCATTATCTTATTATAATATATATATATATTTATATTTTTAGCATATATATAAAATTAAGTAAATATGAATATATATCTATATATATATATGTAGGGGTCATGCATATAAGTTTCCCGTCAGCAGTGGGGTACTGATACCCTATAGTCCGATGCAGTATGAACGGTCTAACTAATAGGTTATGTTTTAGGTTTACAAAACTATAAAAGAATATTTATTCGAGAAAATGTAATATTGAAAATAGGTGTGTATATATAAATATATATATATGTGAATTTATATTTAAATGTTTCCTTTAATCGCTTTAATAATTCAACTGATATCTCCCACCAACTTATATATATAACTGGTTCCCATTAAAAGAAATGCTATCTTATACGCCTCCTTTCGCTCGCTTACAAATCCACTTATTCCCTTTTTCCTCCCTATATAATAATAATAATATCAGATTAGTTCCTCGTAATAAACCAATCGATAACCTCTCTCCCTCCATTCGTACCCTTCCTTTATGATCTACCTCAAGGCCTACCCATCATCGACTTAATATTATTATTTACCTATATTTTACTTATTCATCATCATTCTATTGTTATTAATTGTTTGATTTTATCGTATTGTTTATAAACAATAAATATATTTGTTATTTATTATATCTATGTATTTTTGTTCTCGTTAATTATGTGTTGATAATGGGGTACTATATTTCAGGCAAGTTGTCGGAAAGTAAAGGGTATCCCACTACAATTGTTGTTGACTTATTAACAACTAGTTTTAAAGTTACAATATTTCCGGCAAGTTGTCAGGAATATTGTAGTATACCCTATTTATATGCACGACGGGTCACAATCACAGCTATTATAAGTGCTAATAAACCATATTATTATCATCATCATATAATATATGTATATATATATATATATATATATATATATATGTATATATACACCTATGTATTTTAATCTTTAATATTAACTTTAGTATACTATTATACTAATAAAACGTAATCTCTTTATACACATATAGGAGGAAGGCTTCACGTTACTCGCCAAAAGGATATTCTTGATATGTGTACTGGCTACGTTGATGTTACTTGCGGTGTGTGTGGGATTTGTAAGGAGACTGACCGATAGCAACAATTACGGAGAGATGCATATCGAAAATGTATGGAGTATGAATGAGGGTATGCAAAGGGTAAAGAGCTATATGTATGTGGAACGTGTCTGAACATACTTTTTGATGCTTTATACATTAGAATATATATATATATATATATATATATATATATATATATATTACTATATATTACTCATATACTGAGATTTTATACATCTTTACATCTGTTGCTTCACAACTATATATCTTGGTCACTGTCCAGGAGGATTATCCCGTGCCTGGCTTGCTTTGGTTGTCGGTAACCCGTATTTAAACCGTCGTGACCTCGAGATTAGTGTTTATATATATTTAATTAAATTGCATTATAAGATATAATTTATATAATTGTATATATATATATTGATTGTATTGGGTAACCCTTTATAATTTGTGCATATATATGTTTTTATTATATCAGTTAATGTGTTTTTTCAAACTACAGTATATACAAATTGTTTTCTATTGATTAATTTATTTGGTCACACCTCACTGATTTCTATATTTTTTTTCTCTTCTATTCATACTATTATGTTACTTCATACTGTTATAATTCAGTGACACATATATTAAGTTTCGTGTATATTATTTATTGTTTACCTATATATTATCTAGCATTAGTTATTTGTTCACTTATATCAATTCACATAATATACATTATATTATAATGTCATTGTGTTATGAATGTAAATCCACGTTGAAGGATAAATATATTAAATGTGACTGCGGTTATGCAATAGATTATGATTGTTTAATTATAGCTGGTATATTACCTAATGATTATAATAATCTAACACAATCTAAATATGCGTTACACTTACTTTCTTCTCCGTATTTTAAATTTATTTGTAAAACATGTATAAACTCTAATGATATAGATAAATCGAATAGTATATCTGATTCTGATTCTATGAATAGTTTAAATAACTTATCTAGTAAAATCAATGAGATGCATTCAGATAGTATAATTAATGACAGTGACAATGATGACATAAACAATAGTAGTAATACTACTCCTACTTACTCTGATATTCTTCGAATTAATAATAATGGGCCTACATCTACTTCTAGTATATACAATAAAAATCACAATCTAAAATCACAATCTAAAGCAGTTAATTTGATCCCATCCATAGTAATTGAACATATTTCATCATCTAATAGAAATATTGAGTTTATTAAGAAATTATTTATATCTATCGATGTTGATCCTAATACTATTAAACAACTATCATTTCGTTCGCATTTCTGTAATATCATATTAAGTTCTCCATGTGCTAGTGATGCATTACTAAGATGTCGTTCTTTACTAGCAAAGTGTCCTTTATATGATAAATTATTCATTAGACCATATCTTGAATGGGAAGTCGTAAAGATGGGTAGACTATTTTATCACGTATTTAAGAGTGAGCTACTACCTGGTTATAAGTCTATTTTTAATTACAGAACAAATGTATATGAGATTCGTAAATTAAAGATGTTTAATGATAAATCTATAACTGATTGGAAATCATCTGCGTATATCCCTACTGCTGATGAAATAATTAAGTGGGAAAAATCACTATCATTATTTATAAGTAGCAAAAAAGAAACTGAAACTGATTCTGTTAATCTTCAATGACTATCTAAGCTAGACAATAAAGGAAGTGATAATTCATATGTAACTTGCATATTACTAAATTGTAGATCACTTAGTTCTAATTTTGAACTTATTATGGATTTGATATTTGATCTAAAACCTTCTCTGTGCTTCTTTACAGAAACTTGGTTGCATTCGTCGGATACTTCAATGATTTCACAATTTCCTTCATATTTTACTTTTATACATAGATCTAGAAATAATGACAAACCTGGAGGAGGTATTGGTATATTAGTTAATAATAATGACTTTAATATTAACTCTTATAATTATCTAGACTTATATAGTTGTGAAGCCACGACTGCATGTATTTCCTCAAAGTCTCGTGTAGTATCACCATACACTAAATTTAATATTATTATAATTTATAGACCACCAAATAAAAATGACTACTCTTTATTTTTTGACGAATTCTCTGATCTAGTTTTAAATTCGGATCCCATTAATACGATCATAGTTGGTGACTTAAATTTTCATTTTAATTCTTTAGTTTCACCCCATTCGGATTTTTGTATACTACTAGATACGTTATCCTTATTGCAACATATCACATTTCCCACTCATATAAAGGGTAACACACTTGATTATGTTATAACTAACTGTAAAGCTAATATTATCTCAAATACTATCAGCTCATCACTTATATCTGATCATTTTTCAATTGTGTTTAATATCGACATTCCTAAGTCACATATCATATCAAATGCTTGTTCTTACCGAAGAATTGATTCTATTGACACTAATATATTTGTATCTGATTTTAATGATCTTGTCTTCCCTGGAATTGATATAACGCAATTGAATGGTATACTAGATTTGTTATTGAATAAACATGCCCCATTAGTTACTCCAAAGATATCTAATACGCATAGGGCTCCTTGGTATAATAAAACTTTAGCTAACCTAAAACGTAGAACTAGATACTATGAGCGATATTTTGTTAAAGAAAGATCTGATATATCTTATGAATTATTTCGAAAGGTTCGTTCTGAATATAGAAATTCCATAAAGGAGTTTAAAATAAAATATATAAAAAATACAATTGAGTGTTGCTCAATTAACTCTCGTAAGTGTTATTCTCTTATTAACAATCTCACTGGTAGATAGAATAATATAACTTTACCTAATATACCTGATGATGAAATATGTTCAACTTTTATAAATCATTTTCGGGATAAGATTACCATGATATGTGATACTATTAAAATTGCTAAATCTAATATTAGTATTAATCTCGATCCATTTGCTCCCGACTTTATTCCTGATTCTAATTTTGCACGGAATTATAGTTTCTCAGATTTTTACATGGTTTCAGATTCGAAAATTTATGATTTAATTATGTCATCTTCGTCGACTAGTCCTAATGATATTTTACCACTTAGTCTTATTAAAAAACTTTCTTATACCCTTGTGCCGCATTATTGTTCTATTGTTAATTGTTCTTTATACACTTCTAATTGTCCTACTATATTTAAACATGCGTTAGTTACTCCATTATTGAAGAAGTCTAACTTAGATTGTTCTAACCTCTCAATTTATAGACCTATATCGAAACTACCTATGCTAAGTAAAATAATTGAGAAAGTTGTTAGTAAACAAATCAGAGAGTACCTAATGATTAATGATCTTTATGATGATTTTCAGAATGCATATCGACCAGGACATAGTACTGAGACTACTTTAATAAAGTTAACTAATGATATAATAGGCTACTTAGATGATTCAGAACATGCGCAGTTACTTCTTCTTGATCTATCAGCTGCTTTCGATAGTTTAGATCATAATATTCTTATATCTAGACTAAGATCAATAGGTTTTAATGGTGCTGCACTAAATTGGTTAATTTCATATATATCTAATAGAACATACTCTATATATATTAAAGGTATTTATTCACCAAATGAATCTCTAATATATGGTGTTCCACAAGGATCTGTATTGGGCCCGTTATTATTTATGATTTACATTCTTCCTCTTTCTAAAGTTATTAAACAATTTACTAATATAAACTATGTAATATATGCTGATGATATTCAGTTATACTGGAAATTACCTACTTGTAGCAATAATGTACCTAATGAGTTAACCTTGTGTGCTCGAAATGTAAGAAAGTGGCTTATTCTAAATAACCTTTTTCCTAACTAAAACTAAACTACTGTAGCAATAATGTACCTAATGAGTTAACCTTGTGTGCTCGAAATGTAAGAAAGTGGCTTATTCTAAATAACCTTTTTCCTAACTAAAACTAAACTACTTAATATTTCCCTCAAACCTTTTATTTTTCCCACTATTACATTTGATTCTACAGTTATTATTCCAAGTGATTGTGCTAAATCTCTTGGAGTAATATTAGATTAAAAATTAGGATTTACTCAATTCGCCACTTCGCAATGTAGATCCGCTAATTTTAATCTTTTTAATATTAGAAAAATTAGAAAGTACTTGAGTACGGAATCAACAATTGCGTTAGTGCAATCTCTTGTGTTATCTAGATTACAATATTGCAATAGTTTACTAATTAATTCCAAACTGAAATTATTTTATGGATTAAATAGGGTTATTAAATCATCTACAAGATTAATCTTTAATATTAAGAGGTGTGACCAAATAAGTATTACAAACAAATTAGGCGATTTAAATTGGTTCCTTATGGACAATATGTGCAAATTTAAAATACTAAGTATAACTCATAAAACTATTATTTTGAAAAAGCCTATATATTTAAATAAACTCCTTAATGAAGAGCTAATGAGAAACACTCGTCTGCAATATTCAAATTTACTTTCAGTGCCGAAAATAAATCTGATGAGAATTGGGAAAAGATCGTTCGGCTAGGCTGCTCCTTCCATGTGGAATTCTCTTCACAAGTCATTACGATGTACAAGGAGTCACACCGAATTCAAGAAGAAATTGCGAATTTTTTTGTTAACTATTTAATTAATTTATTAATTTAATTATTTATTTTTATATATTCTCAACACTTGTGAGATTTTAAAATATAACGAGTGTCTAAATAAATAATTACCTTACCTTACCTTACTATTATAAGTAATGTATATATATATATATACATTACTTTTTCTAATATATATTAATGATATGCCTAATATATTGAAATATTCTACACCTATAATTTGTGCAGATGATACCAATTTAATTTTCAGTAGTAAATCTTTTGATATTCTGCAAACTAATATACAAGATGACCTTTATAATTTAACTCACTGGCTATTTAGTAATAAATTAACATTAAATGTAAAAAAAACCAAATTTATGCTCTATAATATTCGAAATTCTAAATCAAAAAAGAAACTAGAATTAAAAGTTTATAATGAAATTATAGAGCAGGTGAATCATTTATCGTTCCTTGGTATAATAATTGATGATAAATGTAACTGGAATTATCATATAAATTATATCAGATCAAAACTAAGTAGATCCATTGCTATTATAAATAAAATAAAACATGAACTACCTTTACAAAATCGTATACAAATATATCATAGTATTTTTGAAAGTCATCTAAATTATTGTTCATCTATTTGGGGTAGTACATTTTTGTCTAATATTCAACGAATTATATTGCAAAATAGGGTAATAAACAATTTGTTTTTTTCTTTTAATGTAGATATAGATACAATTTATAAAAAATTCAATCTTTTAAAATTTCAAGATATTATAAAGATTAATATCTTAAAATATATAAATAGATATATGACTAAATCTTTGACTATAATTTTACAATATCTTTTTACACAAAATTCAAATTTTTATAAGCCTTTATCTAAAAAATTGGTTTTACCCAAAATTAGAACACATAGAAAATCGTTTTGCCTTACTAACAAAGCTCCTGAGATATGGAATGCATTACCAGCTTCTTTTCACAAATTAATGAATAAAAAAACTTTTAAAACAAATATTAAATTATTTATTACCTCTTCGTATTAGTTAACTTTTTATATTTTTTATTGTGTTTAGTTTCTTTATCTTTTTCTCTTTTATTTTTATATTTTTTACATATTTTATGCATTTATTTCATTTGTGTTATATATTTTTCTTCTTTTAATATACATTTATTTTATTTATATATACTTTTATTATTTATTATATTTTATTTTGTATTTAACTGAAAATGATGACCTCTCCTTGATAACAAAATTCAAGTATATTCTTACTCATTTATTCAGCACGATTTTCATTTACACGAATCACATTTACAAATCAAATAAGTTTAATAATATATACAATAGTATATATATATACAAAATTATAGTTCTAATGATATACAAAATTGAAATTTTAAAATAAGTTATTGTCATTTTATAATTTACTAATATTTATTTTTATTTTTTATTCTTGTAATGCTGTTATCAAGTTGAGTGGGAAAATACCTAGTCAAGCTTTGCTTTTGTATTTTCCTGAGTGTTTACACTCTATCTGATTCATTATATATTAAGGTGGAGTGACTTTTGAAATGGTTATGGCGAGTTTATTATGTTCGCGTTAGTGATTTAAGGATATCTGTGAATTTATTGAAATTATTGAACTGCAAATGTATTCTGAAATCACTAACGCGAGACATAACCATTTCATAATTCACTCTACCTTAATATATATATATATATATATATATATATATATATATATATATATATATATAAATATATATATACATTAACCCACGATAATTTTAAATGATATATATATACTATATACTAAACTATAGTATACAAAAGTATACTATAGTATATATTGTATATATATATATATATATACATGTTCCCCACCACACCTATAGGTTATAGTAATTAAACATATGTCAATAACAACACAACACATTAATAATGGTGAAAACTATGAGAAAGCACCACAGAAAACAATACTGGATATATGTTATACCATCATATCAATAATAGAAGTCGTTAGTTGTCCATATTAATATATAAATAACTAAAATTATATATTTATATATATATATATATATATATATATATATATATATACATATGAGATATTTAATATATATACATATAAGTGCGGTTGATGAATTTTTTTTTCATTTATATATCCATATTTATATTATATAATTTATAAATATAAATATATTCTTTGATATATATATATATATATAATACATATTTGAGAATTCATGATTATATATTTCTAAACTTAAATTCGACTTACATCTAAACTTAAGTTGAACTTAAGTTGAACATAACTTGTGTTATACTTAAGTCATATAACATAAGTTTATTGTATAATTAAATATATGTTTAAATGTATTGTTCTTACAACTTAAGTATCTACCTTAAGTTAAACTTAAGTAACATAAGTTTATAAAATATAATATGTAATATATAATATAATATTGCATCAAAATTTAATGTCAACACAAATTCTACTTAAGTTGATTGTATTAAGTTAATAATATATGCTTACATGCTCATATTAATATAAAAACTTATATCAGAACTTAAGTTCAACCTACATCAGAACTTAAGTTCAAATTAAATCAGAACTTAAGTTCAAGTTAATTGTTGATATAAGTTGAATGCTGGGGTATTATATTTAATATGTATTATACTTTAATACTAGCAATATCATTATTTAAATTATCGTAAATTGTATCCAATATATATACGATATATATATATATACATGAAGGCAATTTGTATATAAATAAACATACTTATAAGTATGTTTTAATATTATATTTTATATTATCTTCCAAGGAATAATAATACATTTTAGAATTAATATATATATATATATATATATATATATATATATATATATAATATGAATAACTATACATAATGTAATCTGTGATAGGTTGAAAGCCTATGCAAAAACTACGAATCCCTTAAATTGCAATAAGAGTTGATAGGTGAATTAAAATAAATTCGATAGTGATGCTAAACCAACGGATACTAATGAACGTGAGGATGACAATGAGTTGGAGCTCGGTGATGAATGGGATCTCGCGAGAGAGAGAGAGCTACTGATGGAGTATCATATACGATACACTTGAAGCAGACACCGAAATACCAGTGATGGTACAAGAATCCACTAGGCATGTTGCTACTAGGCATCTACTAGGCATGTTGCTACAGTAGCTGAGGACTTGACCTTGAGTGACACCGAATCGGAGGTCAGCGAATATAACGAAGACGTGGCGGTCGTGATATACACAACTATAAAGCGGGAATATAATACTAATATCCATTGTTTAGGACAATACATATATGTTTATGTATCGGCCTAAATAATGGATATTAGTGTTATATTCCATACTTTATACACATTAGTTTATTGTAATTTTTAATATATCCGTATATATATGGAATATATATTCCTATAGGAAAATAATTATTCATATATGAGTATATATATATATGTATACATATATATATATATATATATATATATATATATATATATATATATATATATATATATGAGTATATATATATATATATATATATATATATATATATATATGCATATATATGTGCATACACATGTGTGTGTGTGTGTATACTTAAGTATTAATAAGTATTAATTATGCATGTAATTTACATCATGTTAAATATATCACATAAAGTATTGATATAAATATACTTAATTTCGCTTACTTAATTTCACTTTATAAAGTATATATATAATACGTTGATAGCGAATGTTAATTGTACGTTAATGCATATTTATAATTTAAAAATGATAAATTATAAGATAATATGTTAAATATAGTATAATTAACTATACTGAAATATTAGTTATATATAGATATATTGATAAAGAACACGATATATATGTTAAAGATTCATACATAAAAGTGTGTGTGCAATATCAATACACCTATATGTATATACAGATGAATACACCCTTAAGTTATTAATATATAACTAATAAGATTAATATATATATATATATATATATATATATATAATAACACATCTACATATATCACTTTTAGATATAAGTTAAGATTCATAAATTAAATTATTTTTTATATATAAAAAATGTAATACATTTTTTTTTGTATTAAATTTGTTATATTAATTAATTTAAATTACAATAAAAATAGATATATTTAATTTTATAATTAATACTTAAATATAATAATAAATATAATTTATTTAATACATATTTTGTAGTTGTTGATAATATAATATCTAGAGAAAAAACATTAGAAGAGACGAAGAGAAAATTGATGATAATGAAAAGGGAAAATATATAAATATTAAAAGCTCAGAATATAATACTAAGACGGGTTATTTAATTTATAATTATAATTTGAAATGTAGTCATGCATATATATATATATATTTTATTTATTTATTTATTTATTTATTTAAATCAGACTTTATTAAATTATGAAATACAGAGGTCCATAGAATATAAACGAAAATTAAAAAGAATAAACTAAAAAAAAACAATTAATCTAAGAAACGAAATTTAAAATACTATACAAACAATGAGTTATACCACATGGTAAACAGTGGCGATGGGAACACAATATTATATTCATATAATTGAACAATTAGTGAATTACACGATAATTGTATTCGTTTATATAGCGAATAATATGAATTGCGTAATTTAACAGTTAAATTATTAACATAATCGTTAAAAAACATTAAAGAGGCACTATTTCTACGTCTGTAGTTCATAACAATACGATAAGCATTATTATAAGCTATATTAAGTTTAGCCATGCAATATCTATTTGGTATCCATATGCTACTAAGGTATATATTAGAAACAAATGTTTTAAATAGAATAATTTTTGTATCCTTAGAGCAATGATTAAAGTTATATGATATTCCATAGCTTTGTTTATATAACTTTTTAATATTACTATATATATATCAATATCATCAGATAAGTCCTCTGAAATCCAATGTCCAAGATATCTATATGATTTGACAACTTTTAGAAGTTTATTATCTATATATAATTTCACATATATATATATATATATATTGTTATTTTATGGTTTATTTAGTTGAGTCCTTTTATCCCATCCAGGAACTTTGATGAATTTTCCACTAATAACCTTTACATATATATATATATATATATATATATATATATATATATATATATATATATATGTGTGTGACTACATTTAACATGATAATTATAAATTAAATAACCCGTCTTAGTTAATATATATATATGTGTGCGTATGTGTGTGTGTGCGTGTGTATATGTGTGTATATGTTTATCCTATATGTGTTAGTGTATGTGTTTTTGTATATATATATTATATATAATATATATTATATATATAATATATATTATATATATTATGTTAAATTGAATACGTGACTAGTAGGTCTATAATGCAGCTATATGGGTATAATGTATTACTTTCAAAATAAATGAACAAGCTTAAGATATATTATAATTTACTAAATTAAATAAACAATAATTATTATAAATATTATTGAATAAGTAATGTATAGATTATCGATAGGAGGCAGCATATATGACATGGTACACTGTTAAAAATAATGACTTTATAAAACAACTATTTTTCGTTAAATACGAGGTAAAGGTTTTTATATTTAAAACACCTTTAGTTCATTAAAGCAAAACTAAAGGGTGTTGGTAAACCTTTACCTTTTTAGTAAATTACAATTAAAGGGTTTTTGAAAACCTTTAGGTTTGATTAAATAATAACTAAAGGTTTATATAACCCTTTAGTTTTTATTAAATGCTAACTAAAGGTTTCGAAACCTTTAGTTATACCTCTAGTTGTACTAAAGGTTTTATATATTGCAATACAAGTCAAGCCTCTCCACATCGAGCTTATTTACTATCGAGCCTATAGGCTATATATATATAGAGTATACTATTTACAATATATTATATACTATACACTATGTATATTGTTACTTACTATAGATTATTAAATAATAACTAAAGGGTTTCGAAACCCTTTAGTTATATCTATAGGTATAACTATATATATAGTTTTAGAGACAAATTGTTGTTTAATATATTAGTTAATATATAATTAAAACCAAATATATTTTTGATATTTTAAGTTTTTGTAAATATTTATAACACATTTTGTAAGTAAAATAAATTAATATATACTTTATAAGTTAAAAATATTGTTTTAAATTTACATATTATTAATTTGATATGCAAATATATATTTTGTTTTAAATTGTCTTTTTTTTATAACAGTATAATTTCACATATAAATATTATTTAAAAGGCAATTATTTCTTGTCGGGCACGGATGTTATGTTTAATATATTATGTTCGCTAATATGATAATAGAGTTTATTTGTTATCAGGAAACTTTTACAGCTTAATTAATTTACAGCTTATTTGTTTATATTATACAGTTATATTTATGAAAATAATTATTTATAATTACAATGTATATATATATATATCATTGCTATTTTAATTATGTATAATTTAATTTGAGATCAATTGTATTCACCAATATATTAAAACCATTTAGTTAATTTAATATCAAAATCCTTTAGTTCAAATAAGTTCAAAACCCTTTAGTTAATAAAATGTAAAAAACATTTAGTTCAAATAAGTTAAAACCCTTTAGTTAATATTCTATCAAAATATTTTAGTTCAAATAAGAATAGAAACATTTAGTTAATATTGATCAAAACCATTTAGTTCTTTATGTAGTAAAACCCTTCATGTTTCACTAAATATTTTACTAAAGGGTCGAAAACCCTTCACTCACAGGACCATTTACTAAAGATTTATTCAGCGAAAACTAAAGGGTTATTTTTAATAGTGTAGGGGGCCTTAGGGGGTTATAGTAGGGAATATATAGGCTATAACCTATAGGTTATATACTACATATGTATACATATATTATAGTATATTTACTATAGTACATATATGTACATTATACTGTTCGTGTTTCAATATCAACATTATTATTATTTAATATAAATCCCTCTGGCTTATTATATTAGCTAGATAGGTCTTGAATCCAAGTTCAGACGTAGACTTAGTTTTAGTAAACATAGCAAAGGACTCTTTCCTTGAGGATAATTCTACCTGGGTAGGAGAGTAGTTGGAAGACTTCCAGTTTATATGTCAGGCAAGTTGCCGGAAAGTAAGGGGTAATACCCCTTCAATTGTAGTTGACTTGATACAAAATAGTTTTAAAGTTACACTATTCCCGGTAAGTTGTCGTGAATATTGTAGTATACTCTATTTATATGCACGACGGGTAATCACAGCGATTATAAGTGCCAATAAACCATATTATTATCATCATCATATAATATATATATTTATATATATAATAGAAAGATTAATTATAAAATTGAATTTTCTAAAAATATCTATATGTTATTATAATATGTAGTCATTGATGTAATACTACTAATATTATAATAGTTTTTAAATGGTGTTAAATTATTTTACTATATATGATATACATATTATTTAAATATAAATTGCCAATATATATATATATATATATGTTGGCAATTTGTATATAAATAAACATACTTATATGTATGTTTTAATGTTATATTTTATATTATATTCCAAGGAATACTAATACATTTTAGAATTAATATATATATAAATATATATATATATATATATATATATATATATATATATATATTGTGTGTATGTGTGTAATATGAATAACTATACATAATGTAATCTGTAATAGGTTGAAAGCCTATGCAAAAACCACGAATCCCTTAAATTGCAATAGGAATTAGGTGAATTAAAATAAATTCGGTAGTGAGGCTAAACCAACTAAAGATACTAATGAATGCGAGGATGACAATGAGTTGGAGCTCGGTGATGAATGGGATCTCGCGAGAGAGAGAGAGCTACTGATGGAGTATCATAGACGAAACACTTGAAGTAGACACCGAACCAGCAGTGATGGTACGAGCATCCACTATCAATGTTGCTACAGTAGCTGCGGACTTGGCCTTGAGTGACACCGACTCGGAGGTCAGCGAATATAACGAAGGCGTGTTGGTCGTGATATACACAACTATAAAGCGGGAATATAATACTAATATCCATTATTTAGGACAATACATATATATTATGTATTGGCCTAAATAATGGATATTAGTGTTATATTCCTTAATTTATACACATTAGTTTATTGTAATTTTTAATATATCCGTATATATATGGAATATACATTAATTATTCATATATGAGTATATATATATATATATGTATATACTTAATAAATATTACTTATACATGTAATTTACACCATGTTAAATATATCACATAAATGTGTTGATATAAATGTATTAATATATTAATATATTAATTATATTAATATACTTAATTTTACTTACTTAATAAATATTTTTTAATTTAAAAATGATAAATTATAAATAATATGTTAAATATATAGTATCATTAACTATACTGAAATATTAGTTAATATAGATATATTGATAAAGAACACGATATATATGTTAAAGATTCATACATACAAGTTTGTGTGCATTATCAAAACACCTATATGTACACACAGATGAATACACCCTTAAATTATTAATATATAACTAATAAGATTATTATATATGTATATTATAATATCTGATTTATATTAGAACTTTTATCTTTATATTATGACATCAATATAATTAATATAATTATATTTGCAATGACTGAATGAATAAATATCAGTATTTCAATAGAGATATTTTTATATTTGTTCCGTATTTAAAACATTAAATATTAAAAAAATCATTTATTCATTATATGATATATTTGTAGACTTGTACATCTTGTAAACTAATATTAATATTGTTGATAACAACATTCTAAATATACCAAATTTGTTCATATATAAAACGTATACATTTTATGTATGAAACATTTTCTTCTAAAATCAAAATATTTCCCGATAGATGGAAATAGGTCAAAAATAGCTCTAAAATGAAAGTATTATGTAATTATGATCGGTGTAGAAGTGGAAATCAAAAAATTCGTCCGAATGACAATTCTACTGTCTTAGAGAATTAGAAGCCATTTAAATCTTGTAAATCCGTCCAGCCGTTTTCTTAAACATAGAACGCATATATATAAATAAATAAATAAATATTTAAATAGACTTTCTTTTATATGTATATAGATAGAATTTAAATATGTTTAAATTTAGTTTTAAAACTTAAATAATTTAACATCAGATACCTATTATTTATTAAATATGTTATCTTACATCTAATCTTAATTCGACTTACATCTAAACATAAGTTGTACTTAAGTTTCTAACTTAAGTTGAACCTAACTTAACATAAGTTTATTATATAATTAAATATATGTTTAAATTTATTGTTCTTACAACTTAAATTTCTTCCTTAAGTTAAACTTACGTTATGTAACATAAGTATGTAAAATATAATATTTAATATATACTATAATATTGCATCAAAACTTAATGTCAACTAGAGTTCTACTTAAGTTAATTGTAGTAAGTTAATCATACATGCTCACATGCTTATATTAATATAACAAAGTATATAATAACTTAAGTTCAACCTACATCAGAACTTAAGTTCAAATTAAATCAGAACTTATGTTCAAGTTAATTTTGATATAAGTTGAATGCTGGGGTATTATATTTAATATGTATTATACTTTAATACTAGCAACATCATTATTTAAATTATCGTACATTTTATCCTATATATATACGATATATATATATATATATATATATATATATATATACCCGGCGATAGACCAGAAAAGGACCTCAACGGAACCTTAACTCTATGTCCTTTTGAGATTTAAAATATCTATACATTATAATTTATAACTTATATTTAATATTTCATACGAACTGTTATATCTCAATAAATAATATTTATTTATTTATATATATATATATATATATATATATATATATATATATATATATATATATATGTATATATACACCTATGTATTTTAATCTTTAATATTAACTATAGTATACTATTCTACTAATAAAAGTAATCTCGTCATACATATATAGGAGGAAAGCTTCACTTTACTCGCCAAAAGGATATTCTTGATATGTGTACTGGCTACGTTGATGTTACTTGCGGTGTGTGTGGGATTTGTAAGGAGACTGACCGATAGCAACAATTACGGAGAGATGCATATCGAAAATGTATGGAGTATGAATGAGGGTATGCAAAGGGTAAAGAGCTATATGTATGTGGAACGTGTCTGAACATACTTTTTGATGCTTTATACATTAGAATATATATATATATATATATATATATATATATATATTACTATATATTACTCATATACTGAGATTTTATACATCTTTACATCTGTTGCTTCACAACTATATATCTTGGTCACTGTCCAGGAGGATTATCCCGTGCCTGGCTTGCTTTGGTTGTCGGTAACCCGTATTTAAACCGTCGTGACCTCGAGATTAGTGTTTATATATATTTAATTAAATTGCATTATAAGATATAATTTATATAATTGTATATATATATTGATTGTATTGGGTAACCCTTTATAATTTGTGCATATATATGTTTTTATTATATCAGTTAATGTGTTTTTTCAAACTACAGTATATACAAATTGTTTTCTATTGATTAATTTATTTGGTCACACCTCACTGATTTCTATATTTTTTTTCTCTTCTATTCATACTATTATGTTACTTCATACTATTATAATTCAGTGACACATATATTAAGTTTCGTGTATATTATTTATTGTTTACCTATATATTATCTAGCATTAGTTATTTGTTCACTTATATCAATTCACATAATATACATTATATTATAATGTCATTGTGTTATGAATGTAAATCCACGTTGAAGGATAAATATATTAAATGTGACTGCGGTTATGCAATAGATTATGATTGTTTAATTATAGCTGGTATATTACCTAATGATTATAATAATCTAACACAATCTAAATATGCGTTACACTTACTTTCTTCTCCGTATTTTAAATTTATTTGTAAAACATGTATAAACTATAATGATATAGATAAATCGAATAGTATATCTGATTCTGATTCTATGAATAGTTTAAATAACTTATCTAGTAAAATCAATGAGATGCATTCAGATAGTATAATTAATGACAGTGACAATGATGACATAAACAATAGTAGTAATACTACTCCTACTTACTCTGATATTCTTCGAATTAATAATAATGGGCCTACATCTACTTCTAGTATATACAATAAAAATCACAATCTAAAATCACAATCTAAAGCAGTTAATTTGATCCCATCCATAGTAATTGAACATATTTCATCATCTAATAGAAATATTGAGTTTATTAAGAAATTATTTATATCTATCGATGTTGATCCTAATACTATTAAACAACTATCATTTCGTTCGCATTTCTGTAATATCATATTAAGTTCTCCATGTGCTAGTGATGCATTACTAAGATGTCGTTCTTTACTAGCAAAGTGTCCTTTATATGATAAATTATTCATTAGACCATATCTTGAATGGGAAGTCGTAAAGATGGGTAGACTATTTTATCACGTATTTAAGAGTGAGCTACTACCTGGTTATAAGTCTATTTTTAATTACAGAACAAATGTATATGAGATTCGTAAATTAAAGATGTTTAATGATAAATCTATAACTGATTGGAAATCATCTGCGTATATCCCTACTGCTGATGAAATAATTAAGTGGGAAAAATCACTATCATTATTTATAAGTAGCAAAAAAGAAACTGAAACTGATTCTGTTAATCTTCAATGACTATCTAAGCTAGACAATAAAGGAAGTGATAATTCATATGTAACTTGCATATTACTAAATTGTAGATCACTTAGTTCTAATTTTGAACTTATTATGGATTTGATATTTGATCTAAAACCTTCTCTGTGCTTCTTTACAGAAACTTGGTTGCATTCGTCGGATACTTCAATGATTTCACAATTTCCTTCATATTTTACTTTTATACATAGATCTAGAAATAATGACAAACCTGGAGGAGGTATTGGTATATTAGTTAATAATAATGACTTTAATATTAACTCTTATAATTATCTAGACTTATATAGTTGTGAAGCCACGACTGCATGTATTTCCTCAAAGTCTCGTGTAGTATCACCATACACTAAATTTAATATTATTATAATTTATAGACCACCAAATAAAAATGACTACTCTTTATTTTTTGACGAATTCTCTGATCTAGTTTTAAATTCGGATCCCATTAATACGATCATAGTTGGTGACTTAAATTTTCATTTTAATTCTTTAGTTTCACCCCATTCGGATTTTTGTATACTACTAGATACGTTATCCTTATTGCAACATATCACATTTCCCACTCATATAAAGGGTAACACACTTGATTATGTTATAACTAACTGTAAAGCTAATATTATCTCAAATACTATCAGCTCATCACTTATATCTGATCATTTTTCAATTGTGTTTAATATCGACATTCCTAAGTCACATATCATATCAAATGCTTGTTCTTACCGAAGAATTGATTCTATTGACACTAATATATTTGTATCTGATTTTAATGATCTTGTCTTCCCTGGAATTGATATAACGCAATTGAATGGTATACTAGATTTGTTATTGAATAAACATGCCCCATTAGTTACTCCAAAGATATCTAATACGCATAGGGCTCCTTGGTATAATAAAACTTTAGCTAACCTAAAACGTAGAACTAGATACTATGAGCGATATTTTGTTAAAGAAAGATCTGATATATCTTATGAATTATTTCGAAAGGTTCGTTCTGAATATAGAAATTCCATAAAGGAGTTTAAAATAAAATATATAAAAAATACAATTGAGTGTTGCTCAATTAACTCTCGTAAGTGTTATTCTCTTATTAACAATCTCACTGGTAGATAGAATAATATAACTTTACCTAATATACCTGATGATGAAATATGTTCAACTTTTATAAATCATTTTCGGGATAAGATTACCATGATATGTGATACTATTAAAATTGCTAAATCTAATATTAGTATTAATCTCGATCCATTTGCTCCCGACTTTATTCCTGATTCTAATTTTGCACGGAATTATAGTTTCTCAGATTTTTACATGGTTTCAGATTCGAAAATTTATGATTTAATTATGTCATCTTCGTCGACTAGTCCTAATGATATTTTACCACTTAGTCTTATTAAAAAACTTTCTTATACCCTTGTGCCGCATTATTGTTCTATTGTTAATTGTTCTTTATACACTTCTAATTGTCCTACTATATTTAAACATGCGTTAGTTACTCCATTATTGAAGAAGTCTAACTTAGATTGTTCTAACCTCTCAATTTATAGACCTATATCGAAACTACCTATGCTAAGTAAAATAATTGAGAAAGTTGTTAGTAAACAAATCAGAGAGTACCTAATGATTAATGATCTTTATGATGATTTTCAGAATGCATATCGACCAGGACATAGTACTGAGACTACTTTAATAAAGTTAACTAATGATATAATAGGCTACTTAGATGATTCAGAACATGCGCAGTTACTTCTTCTTGATCTATCAGCTGCTTTCGATAGTTTAGATCATAATATTCTTATATCTAGACTAAGATCAATAGGTTTTAATGGTGCTGCACTAAATTGGTTAATTTCATATATATCTAATAGAACATACTCTATATATATTAAAGGTATTTATTCACCAAATGAATCTCTAATATATGGTGTTCCACAAGGATCTGTATTGGGCCCGTTATTATTTATGATTTACATTCTTCCTCTTTCTAAAGTTATTAAACAATTTACTAATATAAACTATGTAATATATGCTGATGATATTCAGTTATACTGGAAATTACCTACTTGTAGCAATAATGTACCTAATGAGTTAACCTTGTGTGCTCGAAATGTAAGAAAGTGGCTTATTCTAAATAACCTTTTTCCTAACTCTTCTAAAACTAAACTACTTAATATTTCCCTCAAACCTTTTATTTTTCCCACTATTACATTTGATTCTACAGTTATTATTCCAAGTGATTGTGCTAAATCTCTTGGAGTAATATTAGATTAAAAATTAGGATTTACTCAATTCGCCACTTCGCAATGTAGATCCGCTAATTTTAATCTTTTTAATATTAGAAAAATTAGAAAGTACTTGAGTACGGAATCAACAATTGCGTTAGTGCAATCTCTTGTGTTATCTAGATTACAATATTGCAATAGTTTACTAATTAATTCCAAACTGAAATTATTTTATGGATTAAATAGGGTTATTAAATCATCTACAAGATTAATCTTTAATATTAAGAGGTGTGACCAAATAAGTATTACAAACAAATTAGGCGATTTAAATTGGTTCCTTATGGACAATATGTGCAAATTTAAAATACTAAGTATAACTCATAAAACTATTATTTTGAAAAAGCCTATATATTTAAATAAACTCCTTAATGAAGAGCTAATGAGAAACACTCGTCTGCAATATTCAAATTTACTTTCAGTGCCGAAAATAAATCTGATGAGAATTGGGAAAAGATCGTTCGGCTAGGCTGCTCCTTCCATGTGGAATTCTCTTCACAAGTCATTACGATGTACAAGGAGTCACACCGAATTCAAGAAGAAATTGCGAATTTTTTTGTTAACTATTTAATTAATTTATTAATTTAATTATTTATTTTTATATATTCTCAACACTTGTGAGATTTTAAAATATAACGAGTGTCTAAATAAATAATTACCTTACCTTACCTTACTATTATAAGTAATGTATATATATATATATACATTACTTTTTCTAATATATATTAATGATATGCCTAATATATTGAAATATTCTACACCTATAATTTGTGCAGATGATACCAATTTAATTTTCAGTAGTAAATCTTTTGATATTCTGCAAACTAATATACAAGATGACCTTTATAATTTAACTCACTGGCTATTTAGTAATAAATTAACATTAAATGTAAAAAAAACCAAATTTATGCTCTATAATATTCGAAATTCTAAATCAAAAAAGAAACTAGAATTAAAAGTTTATAATGAAATTATAGAGCAGGTGAATCATTTATCGTTCCTTGGTATAATAATTGATGATAAATGTAACTGGAATTATCATATAAATTATATCAGATCAAAACTAAGTAGATCCATTGCTATTATAAATAAAATAAAACATGAACTACCTTTACAAAATCGTATACAAATATATCATAGTATTTTTGAAAGTCATCTAAATTATTGTTCATCTATTTGGGGTAGTACATTTTTGTCTAATATTCAACGAATTATATTGCAAAATAGGGTAATAAACAATTTGTTTTTTTCTTTTAATGTAGATATAGATACAATTTATAAAAAATTCAATCTTTTAAAATTTCAAGATATTATAAAGATTAATATCTTAAAATATATAAATAGATATATGACTAAATCTTTGACTATAATTTTACAATATCTTTTTACACAAAATTCAAATTTGTATAAGCCTTTATCTAAAAAATTGGTTTTACCCAAAATTAGAACACATAGAAAATCGTTTTGCCTTACTAACAAAGCTCCTGAGATATGGAATGCATTACCAGCTTCTTTTCACAAATTAATGAATAAAAAAACTTTT
Source organism: Osedax fenrisi (assembly GCA_964019155.1). Taxonomy (NCBI): domain Eukaryota; kingdom Metazoa; phylum Annelida; class Polychaeta; order Sabellida; family Siboglinidae; genus Osedax; species Osedax fenrisi. Next base: position 75,765,431 of record OZ025243.1, read on the forward strand.
AAAACAAATATTAAATTATTTATTACCTCTTCGTATTAGTTAACTTTTTATATTTTTTATTGTGTTTAGTTTCTTTATCTTTTTCTCTTTTATTTTTATATTTTTTACATATTTTATGCATTTATTTCATTTGTGTTATATATTTTTCTTCTTTTAATATACATTTATTTTATTTATATATACTTTTATTATTTATTATATTTTATTTTGTATTTAACTGAAAATGATGACCTCTCCTTGATAACAAAATTCAAGTATATTCTTACTCATTTATTCTAATATTAGATTAAAAATTAGGATTTACTCAATTCGCCACTTCGCAATGTAGATCCGCTAATTTTAATCTTTTTAATATTAGAAAAATTAGAAAGTACTTGAGTACGGAATCAACAATTGCGTTAGTGCAATCTCTTGTGTTATCTAGATTACAATATTGCAATAGTTTACTAATTAATTCCAAACTGAAATTATTTTATGGATTAAATAGGGTTATTAAATCATCTACAAGATTAATCTTTAATATTAAGAGGTGTGACCAAATAAGTATTACAAACAAATTAGGCGATTTAAATTGGTTCCTTATGGACAATATGTGCAAATTTAAAATACTAAGTATAACTCATAAAACTATTATTTTGAAAAAGCCTATATATTTAAATAAACTCCTTAATGAAGAGCTAATGAGAAACACTCGTCTGCAATATTCAAATTTACTTTCAGTGCCGAAAATAAATCTGATGAGAATTGGGAAAAGATCGTTCGGCTAGGCTGCTCCTTCCATGTGGAATTCTCTTCACAAGTCATTACGATGTACAAGGAGTCACACCGAATTCAAGAAGAAATTGCGAATTTTTTTGTTAACTATTTAATTAATTTATTAATTTAATTATTTATTTTTATATATTCTCAACACTTGTGAGATTTTAAAATATAACGAGTGTCTAAATAAATAATTACCTTACCTTACCTTACTATTATAAGTAATGTATATATATATATATACATTACTTTTTCTAATATATATTAATGATATGCCTAATATATTGAAATATTCTACACCTATAATTTGTGCAGATGATACCAATTTAATTTTCAGTAGTAAATCTTTTGATATTCTGCAAACTAATATACAAGATGACCTTTATAATTTAACTCACTGGCTATTTAGTAATAAATTAACATTAAATGTAAAAAAAACCAAATTTATGCTCTATAATATTCGAAATTCTAAATCAAAAAAGAAACTAGAATTAAAAGTTTATAATGAAATTATAGAGCAGGTGAATCATTTATCGTTCCTTGGTATAATAATTGATGATAAATGTAACTGGAATTATCATATAAATTATATCAGATCAAAACTAAGTAGATCCATTGCTATTATAAATAAAATAAAACATGAACTACCTTTACAAAATCGTATACAAATATATCATAGTATTTTTGAAAGTCATCTAAATTATTGTTCATCTATTTGGGGTAGTACATTTTTGTCTAATATTCAACGAATTATATTGCAAAATAGGGTAATAAACAATTTGTTTTTTTCTTTTAATGTATATATAGATACAATTTATAAAAAATTCAATCTTTTAAAATTTCAAGATATTATAAAGATTAATATCTTAAAATATATAAATAGATATATGACTAAATCTTTGACTATAATTTTACAATATCTTTTTACACAAAATTCAAATTTTTATAAGCCTTTATCTAAAAAATTGGTTTTACCCAAAATTAGAACACATAGAAAATCGTTTTGCCTTACTAACAAAGCTCCTGAGATATGGAATGCATTACCAGCTTCTTTTCACAAATTAATGAATAAAAAAACTTTTAAAACAAATATTAAATTATTTATTACCTCTTCGTATTAGTTAACTTTTTATATTTTTTATTGTGTTTAGTTTCTTTATCTTTTTCTCTTTTATTTTTATATTTTTTACATATTTTATGCATTTATTTCATTTGTGTTATATATTTTTCTTCTTTTAATATACATTTATTTTATTTATATATACTTTTATTATTTATTATATTTTATTTTGTATTTAACTGAAAATGATGACCTCTCCTTGATAACAAAATTCAAGTATATTCTTACTCATTTATTCAGCACGATTTTCATTTACACGAATCACATTTACAAATCAAATAAGTTTAATAATATATACAATAGTATATATATATACAAAATTATAGTTCTAATGATATACAAAATTGAAATTTTAAAATAAGTTATTGTCATTTTATAATTTACTAATATTTATTTTTATTTTTTATTCTTGTAATGCTGTTATCAAGTTGAGTGGGAAAATACCTAGTCAAGCTTTGCTTTTGTATTTTCCTGAGTGTTTACACTCTATCTGATTCATTATATATTAAGGTGGAGTGACTTTTGAAATGGTTATGGCGAGTTTATTATGTTCGCGTTAGTGATTTAAGGATATCTGTGAATTTATTGAAATTATTGAACTGCAAATGTATTCTGAAATCACTAACGCGAGACATAACCATTTCATAATTCACTCTACCTTAATATATATATATATATATATATATATATATATATATATATATATATAAATATATATATACATTAACCCACGATAATTTTAAATGATATATATATACTATATACTAAACTATAGTATACAAAAGTATACTATAGTATATATTGTATATATATATATATATACATGTTCCCCACCACACCTATAGGTTATAGTAATTAAACATATGTCAATAACAACACAACACATTAATAATGGTGAAAACTATGAGAAAGCACCACAGAAAACAATACTGGATATATGTTATACCATCATATCAATAATAGAAGTCGTTAGTTGTCCATATTAATATATAAATAACTAAAATTATATATTTATATATATATATATATATATATATATATATATACATATGAGATATTTAATATATATACATATAAGTGCGGTTGATGAATTTTTTTTTCATTTATATATCCATATTTATATTATATAATTTATAAATATAAATATATTCTTTGATATATATATATATATATAATACATATTTGAGAATTCATGATTATATATTTCTAAACTTAAATTCGACTTACATCTAAACTTAAGTTGAACTTAAGTTGAACATAACTTGTGTTATACTTAAGTCATATAACATAAGTTTATTGTATAATTAAATATATGTTTAAATGTATTGTTCTTACAACTTAAGTATCTACCTTAAGTTAAACTTAAGTAACATAAGTTTATAAAATATAATATGTAATATATAATATAATATTGCATCAAAATTTAATGTCAACACAAATTCTACTTAAGTTGATTGTAGTAAGTTAATAATATATGCTTACATGCTCATATTAATATAAAAACTTATATCAGAACTTAAGTTCAACCTACATCAGAACTTAAGTTCAAATTAAATCAGAACTTAAGTTCAAGTTAATTGTTGATATAAGTTGAATGCTGGGGTATTATATTTAATATGTATTATACTTTAATACTAGCAATATCATTATTTAAATTATCGTAAATTGTATCCAATATATATACGATATATATATATATACATGAAGGCAATTTGTATATAAATAAACATACTTATAAGTATGTTTTAATATTATATTTTATATTATCTTCCAAGGAATAATAATACATTTTAGAATTAATATATATATATATATATATATATATATATATATATATATATATATAATATGAATAACTATACATAATGTAATCTGTGATAGGTTGAAAGCCTATGCAAAAACTACGAATCCCTTAAATTGCAATAAGAGTTGATAGGTGAATTAAAATAAATTCGATAGTGATGCTAAACCAACGGATACTAATGAACGTGAGGATGACAATGAGTTGGAGCTCGGTGATGAATGGGATCTCGCGAGAGAGAGAGAGCTACTGATGGAGTATCATATACGATACACTTGAAGCAGACACCGAAATACCAGTGATGGTACAAGAATCCACTAGGCATGTTGCTACTAGGCATCTACTAGGCATGTTGCTACAGTAGCTGAGGACTTGACCTTGAGTGACACCGAATCGGAGGTCAGCGAATATAACGAAGACGTGGCGGTCGTGATATACACAACTATAAAGCGGGAATATAATACTAATATCCATTGTTTAGGACAATACATATATGTTTATGTATCGGCCTAAATAATGGATATTAGTGTTATATTCCATACTTTATACACATTAGTTTATTGTAATTTTTAATATATCCGTATATATATGGAATATATATTCCTATAGGAAAATAATTATTCATATATGAGTATATATATATATGTATACATATATATATATATATATATATATATATATATATATATATATATATATATATATATATATGAGTATATATATATATATATATATATATATATATATATATATATATATATATATATATATATATATATATGCATATATATGTGCATACACATGTGTGTGTGTGTATACTTAAGTATTAATAAGTATTAATTATGCATGTAATTTACATCATGTTAAATATATCACATAAAGTATTGATATAAATATACTTAATTTCGCTTACTTAATTTCACTTTATAAAGTATATATATAATACGTTGATAGCGAAAGTTAATTGTACGTTAATGCATATTTATAATTTAAAAATGATAAATTATAAGATAATATGTTAAATATAGTATAATTAACTATACTGAAATATTAGTTATATATAGATATATTGATAAAGAACACGATATATATGTTAAAGATTCATACATAAAAGTGTGTGTGCAATATCAATACACCTATATGTATATACAGATGAATACACCCTTAAGTTATTAATATATAACTAATAAGATTAATATATATATATATATATATATATATATATATATAATAACACATCTACATATATCACTTTTAGATTGTAAGTTAAGATTCATAAATTAAATTATTTTTTATATATAAAAAATGTAATACATTTTTTTTTGTATTAAATTTGTTATATTAATTAATTTAAATTACAATAAAAATAGATATATTTAATTTTATAATTAATACTTAAATATAATAATAAATATAATTTATTTAATACATATTTTGTAGTTGTTGATAATATAATATCTAGAGAAAAAACATTAGAAGAGACGAAGAGAAAATTGATGATAATGAAAAGGGAAAATATATAAATATTAAAAGCTCAGAATATAATACTAAGACGGGTTATTTAATTTATAATTATAATTTGAAATGTAGTCATGCATATATATATATATATTTTATTTATTTATTTATTTATTTATTTAAATCAGACTTTATTAAATTATGAAATACAGAGGTCCATAGAATATAAACGAAAATTAAAAAGAATAAACTAAAAAAAAACAATTAATCTAAGAAACGAAATTTAAAATACTATACAAACAATGAGTTATACCACATGGTAAACAGTGGCGATGGGAACACAATATTATATTCATATAATTGAACAATTAGTGAATTACACGATAATTGTATTCGTTTATATAGCGAATAATATGAATTGCGTAATTTAACAGTTAAATTATTAACATAATCGTTAAAAAACATTAAAGAGGCACTATTTCTACGTCTGTAGTTCATAACAATACGATAAGCATTATTATAAGCTATATTAAGTTTAGCCATGCAATATCTATTTGGTATCCATATGCTACTAAGGTATATATTAGAAACAAATGTTTTAAATAGAATAATTTTTGTATCCTTAGAGCAATGATTAAAGTTATATGATATTCCATAGCTTTGTTTATATAACTTTTTAATATTACTATATATATATCAATATCATCAGATAAGTCCTCTGAAATCCAATGTCCAAGATATCTATATGATTTGACAACTTTTAGAAGTTTATTATCTATATATAATTTCACATATATATATATATATATATTGTTATTTTATGGTTTATTTAGTTGAGTCCTTTTATCCCATCCAGGAACTTTGATGAATTTTCCACTAATAACCTTTACATATATATATATATATATATATATATATATATATATATATATATATATATATATATATATATATATGTGTGACTACATTTAACATGATAATTATAAATTAAATAACCCGTCTTAGTTAATATATATATATGTGTGCGTATGTGTGTGTGTGCGTGTGTATATGTGTGTATATGTTTATCCTATATGTGTTAGTGTATGTGTTTTTGTATATATATATTATATATAATATATATTATATATATAATATATATTATATATATTATGTTAAATTGAATACGTGACTAGTAGGTCTATAATGCAGCTATATGGGTATAATGTATTACTTTCAAAATAAATGAACAAGCTTAAGATATATTATAATTTACTAAATTAAATAAACAATAATTATTATAAATATTATTGAATAAGTAATGTATAGATTATCGATAGGAGGCAGCATATATGACATGGTACACTGTTAAAAATAATGACTTTATAAAACAACTATTTTTCGTTAAATACGAGGTAAAGGTTTTTATATTTAAAACACCTTTAGTTCATTAAAGCAAAACTAAAGGGTGTTGGTAAACCTTTACCTTTTTAGTAAATTACAATTAAAGGGTTTTTGAAAACCTTTAGGTTTGATTAAATAATAACTAAAGGTTTATATAACCCTTTAGTTTTTATTAAATGCTAACTAAAGGTTTCGAAACCTTTAGTTATACCTCTAGTTGTACTAAAGGTTTTATATATTGCAATACAAGTCAAGCCTCTCCACATCGAGCTTATTTACTATCGAGCCTATAGGCTATATATATATAGAGTATACTATTTACCATATTTTATATACTATACACTATGTATATTGTTACTTACTATAGATTATTAAATAATAACTAAAGGGTTTCGAAACCATTTAGTTATATCTATAGGTATAACTATATATATAGTTTTAGAGACAAATTGTTGTTTAATATAGTAGTTAATATATAATTAAAACCAAATATATTTTTGATATTTTAAGTTTTTGTAAATATTTAAAACACATTTTGTAAGTAAAATAAATTAATATATACTTTATAAGTTAAAAATATTGTTTTAAATTTACATATTATTAATTTGATATGCAAATATATATTTTGTTTTAAATTGTCTTTTTTTTATAACAGTATAATTTCACATATAAATATTATTTAAAAGGCAATTATTTCTTGTCGGGCACGGATGTTATGTTTAATATATTATGTTCGCTAATATGATAATAGAGTTTATTTGTTATCAGGAAACTTTTACAGTTTAATTAATTTACAGCTTATTTGTTTATATTATACAGTTATATTTATGAAAATAATTATTTATAATTACAATGTATATATATATATATCATTGCTATTTTAATTATGTATAATTTAATTTGAGATCAATTGTATTCACCAATATATTAAAACCATTTAGTTAATTTAATATCAAAATCCTTTAGTTCAAATAAGTTAAAAACCCTTTAGTTAATAAAATGTAAAAAACATTTAGTTCAAATAAGTTAAAACCCTTTAGTTAATATTCTATCAAAATATTTTAGTTCAAATAAGAATAGAAACATTTAGTTAATATTGATCAAAACCCTTCATGTTTCACTAAATATTTTACTAAAGGGTCGAAAACCCTTCACTCACAGGACCATTTACTAAAGATTTATTCAGCGAAAACTAAAGGGTTATTTTTAATAGTGTAGGGGGCCTTAGGGGGTTATAGTAGGGAATATATAGGCTATAACCTATAGGTTATATACTACATATGTATACATATATTATAGTATATTTACTATAGTACATATATGTACATTATACTGTTCGTGTTTCAATATCAACATTATTATTATTTAATATAAATCCCTCTGGCTTATTATATTAGCTAGATAGGTCTTGAATCCAAGTTCAGACGTAGACTTAGTTTTAGTAAACATAGCAAAGGACTCTTTCCTTGAGGATAATTCTACCTGGGTAGGAGAGTAGTTGGAAGACTTCCAGTTTATATGTCAGGCAAGTTGCCGGAAAGTAAGGGGTATCCCACTTCAATTGTAGTTGACTTGATACAAAATAGTTTTAAAGTTACACTATTCCCGGTAAGTTGTCGTGAATATTGTAGTATACCCTATTTATATGCACGACGGGTAATCACAGCTATTATAAGTGCCAATAAACCATATTATTATCATCATCATATAATATATATATTTATATATATAATAGAAAGAATAATTATAAAATTGAATTTTCTAAAAATATCTATATGTTATTATAATATGTAGTCATTGATGTAATACTACTAATATTATAATAGTTTTTAAATGGTGTTAAATTATTTTACTATATATGATATACATATTATTTAAATATAAATTGCCAATATATATATATATATATATATATATATATGTTGGCAATTTGTATATAAATAAACATACTTATATGTATGTTTTAATGTTATATTTTATATTATATTCCAAGGAATACTAATACATTTTAGAATTAATATATATATAAATATATATATATATATATATATATATATATATATATATATATATATATATTGTGTGTATGTGTGTAATATGAATAACTATACATAATGTAATCTGTAATAGGTTGAAAGCCTATGCAAAAACCACGAATCCCTTAAATTGCAATAGGAATTAGGTGAATTAAAATAAATTCGGTAGTGAGGCTAAACCAACTAAAGATACTAATGAATGCGAGGATGACAATGAGTTGGAGCTCGGTGATGAATGGGATCTCGCGAGAGAGAGAGAGCTACTGATGTAGTATCATAGACGAAACACTTGAAGTAGACACCGAACCAGCAGTGATGGTACGAGCATCCACTATCAATGTTGCTACAGTAGCTGCGGACTTGGCCTTGAGTGACACCGAATCGGAGGTCAGCGAATATAACGAAGGCGTGTTGGTCGTGATATACACAACTATAAAGCGGGAATATAATACTAATATCCATTGTTTAGGACAATACATATATGTTTATGTATTGGCCTAAATAATGGATATTAGTGTTATATTCCTTAATTTATACACATTAGTTTATTGTAATTTTTAATATATCCGTATATATATGGAATATACATTAATTATTCATATATGAGTATATATATATATATATATGTATATACTTAATAAATATTACTTATACATGTAATTTACACCATGTTAAATATATCACATAAATGTGTTGATATAAATGTATTAATATATTAATATATTAATTATATTAATATACTTAATTTTACTTACTTAATAAATATTTTTTAATTTAAAAATGATAAATTATAATATAATATGTTAAATATATAGTATCATTAACTATACTGAAATATTAGTTAATATAGATATATTGATAAAGAACACGATATATATGTTAAAGATTCATACATACAAGTTTGTGTGCATTATCAAAACACCTATATGTACACACAGATGAATACACCCTTAAATTATTAATATATAACTAATAAGATTATTATATATGTATATTATAATATCTGATTTATATTAGAACTTTTATCTTTATATTATGACATCAATATAATTAATATAATTATATTTGCAATGACTGAATGAATAAATATCAGTATTTCAATAGAGATATTTTTATATTTGTTCCGTATTTAAAACATTAAATATTAAAAAAATCATTTATTCATTATATGATATATTTGTAGACTTGTACATCTTGTAAACTAATATTAATATTGTTGATAACAACATTCTAAATATACCAAATTTGTTCATATATAAAACGTATACATTTTATGTATGAAACATTTTCTTCTAAAATCAAAATATTTCCCGATAGATGGAAATAGGTCAAAAATAGCTCTAAAATGAAAGTATTATGTAATTATGATCGGTGTAGAAGTGGAAATCAAAAAATTCGTCCGAATGACAATTCTACTGTCTTAGAGAATTAGAAGCCATTTAAATCTTGTAAATCCGTCCAGCCGTTTTCTTAAACATAGAACGCATATATATAAATAAATAAATAAATATTTAAATAGACTTTCTTTTATATGTATATAGATAGAATTTAAATATGTTTAAATTTAGTTTTAAAACTTAAATAATTTAACATCAGATACCTATTATTTATTAAATATGTTATCTTACATCTAATCTTAATTCGACTTACATCTAAACATAAGTTGTACTTAAGTTTCTAACTTAAGTTGAACCTAACTTAACATAAGTTTATTATATAATTAAATATATGTTTAAATTTATTGTTCTTACAACTTAAATTTCTTCCTTAAGTTAAACTTAAGTTATGTAACATAAGCTTATAAAATATAATATTTAATATATACTATAATATTGCATCAAAACTTAATGTCAACTAGAGTTCTACTTAAGTTAATTGTAGTAAGTTAATCATACATGCTCACATTCTTATATTAATATAACAAAGTATATAATAACTTAAGTTCAACCTACATCAGAACTTAAGTTCAAATTAAATCAGTACTTATGTTCAAGTTAATTTTGATATAAGTTGAATGCTGGGGTATTATATTTAATATGTATTATACTTTAATACTAGCAACATCATTATTTAAATTATCGTACATTTTATCCTATATATATACGATATATATATATATATATATATATATATATATACCCGGCGATAGACCAGAAAAGGACCTCAACGGAACCTTAACTCTATGTCCTTTTGAGATTTAAAATATCTATACATTATAATTTATAACTTATATTTAATATTTCATACGAACTGTTATATCTCAATAAATAATATTTATTTATTTATATATATATATATGTATATATATATATATATATATATATGTATATATATACACCTATGTATTTTAATCTTTAATATTAACTATAGTATACTATTATACTAATAAAACGTAATCTCTTTATACACATATAGGAGGAAGGCTTCACTTTACTCGCCAAAAGGATATTCTTGATATGTGTACTGGCTACGTTGATGTTACTTGCGGTGTGTGTCGGAGTTGTGAGGAGATTAAGCGATAGCAACAATTACGGAGAGATGCATATCGAAAATGTATAGGGTATGAATGAGGGTATGCAGAGGGTAAAGAGCTATATGTATGTTGAACGTGTCTGACCATAATGTCTAATGATTTATATATTAGAATATATATATATATATATTAGGGTGGAGTGGATTTTGAAATGGTTATGGCGAGTTGATTATGTTCGCGTTAGTGATTTAAGGATACCTGTGAATTTATTGAAATTATTGAACTGCACATGTATTCTGAAATCACTAACGCGAGACATAACCATTTCAAAATTCACTCTACCTTAATATATATATATACATTAACCCAAGATAATTTTAAATGATATATATATATATATATATACTTTATACTAAACTATAGTATACAAAAGTATACTATAGAAGATATTGTATATATATACATGTTCCCCACCACACATATAGGTGATAATAATTAAATATATGTCAATAACAACACAACACATTAATAATGTTGAAAACTCGGAGAAAGCGACACAGAAAACAATACTGGATGTATGTTATACCATCATATCTATAATAAAATTCGTTAGTTTTCTATATTAATATATAAATAAATAAAATTATATATTTATATATATATATATATATAATAGAACTTTCAAACCTGTCTATATTTTAAATATATTTAGTCAATGCTGCCATTACTAAATTATAGTTATTAAATTGTGTAGAATTATCTTATTATAATATATATATTATATATATATACATTTATATTTTTAGCATATATATAAAATTAAGTAAATATGAATATATATCTATATATATTTAGGGGTCATGCATATAAGTTTCCCGTCAACAATGGGGTACTGATACCCTATAGTCCGATGCAGTATAAACGTTATAACTAATACGTTATGTTTTAGGTTTTACTAAAACAATTATAATAATTAATCGAAAAAATGTAATATTGAAAATAAGTGTATATATACATATATATTTGTATTTATATTTAAATGTCTCCATTAATCGCTTTAATCATTCACCTAATATCTCCCACCAACTTATATATAACTGGTTCCCACTAAAAGAAACGTTATCTTATACGCCTCCTCTCGCTCGCTTACAAATCCAATTATGCCCTTTTTCCTCCTTATATAATAATAATAATTATCAGATTAGTTCCTCACAATAAACCAATTGATAACCTATCTCCCTCCATTAGGTCCCTCCATTCGTACCCTTCCTTTATGATCTACCTCTGGGCTTACCTATCATCGACTTAATATTATTATTTACCTATATTTTACTTATTCGTCATCATTCTATTTTCATTAATTATTTTATTTTATCGTTTTGTTTATAAACAATAAATATATTTATTATTTATTCTATCTATGTATTTTTGTTCTCGGTCATTATAATATGTTGTTAAGGGGGTACCCCACTACAAGTATTTCCTACTTTCCTACATGTATTCTAATACAACTATTTTCTATCAAATTGTAATGGGATACCTCCATTAAAGTTACTATATTTCAAGCACGTTGTCGGGAATATTGAATACCCCATTTATATGCACGATGGGTGATCACAGCTATGATAAGTGCCAATAAACCATATTATTATCATCATCATATAATATATATATATTTATATATATAATAGAAATAATATCTATAAAATTGAATTTTCAAAAATATCTATATTTTAATAATAATATTTAGTCATTGCTGTAATACTACTAATATTATAATAGTTTTTAAATGGTGTTAAATTATTTTACTATAATATACATATCATTTATATATAAATTTCTAATATATATATATATATATATACATATTGACAATTTGTATATAAATAAACATACTTATAAGTATGTTTTAATATTGTATTTTATATTAGATACCAAGGAATACTAATAAATATGAGGATTAATATATATATATATATATATATATATATATATATATATATATATATATAATGTAATCTGTGATAGGTTGAAAGACTGTACAAAAACTAGGAATCACTTAAATTGCAATATGAGTTGATAGGTGATTTAAAATAAAATCGATAGTGAGGCTAAACCAACTAAGGATACTAATGAACGTGAGGATGAAAATGAGTTGGAGCTCGGTGATGAATGGGATCTCGCGAGAGAGAGAGAGAGCTACTGATGGAGTATCAGAGACGATACACTTGAAGCAGACACCGAACCAGCAGTGATGGTACGAGCATTCACTATCAATGTTGCTACTAGGCATCTACTAGGCATGTTGCTACAGTAGCTGAGGACTTGACCTTGAGTGACACCGAATCGGAGGTCAGCGAATATAACGAAGTCGTGTTGGTCGTGATATACACAACTATAAAGCGGGGATGTAATACTAATATCCATTGTTTAGGACAATACATATATGTTTATGTATCGGCCTAAATAATGGATATTAGTGTTATATTCCATACTTTATACGCATTAGTTTATTGTAATTTTTAATATATCCGTATATATATGGAATATATATTCCTATAGGAAACTAATTATTCATATATGAGTATATATATATATGTATACATATATATATATATATATATATATATATATATATATATATATATATGAGTATATATATATATATATATATATATATATATACATGCATATATATGTGCATACACATGTGTGTGTATATACTTAAGTATTATACTATAAGTATTATACTATAAGTATTATACTATACTATAAGTATTAATAAGTATTAATTATGCATGTAATTTACATCATGTTAAATATATCACATAAATGTATTGATATAAATATAAATTTCGCTTACTTAATTTCACTTTATAATACGTTAATGCATATTTATAAATTAAAAATGATAAATTATAATATAATATGTTAAATATAGTATCATTAACTATACTGAAATATTAGTTAATATAGATATTTTGATAAAGAACACGATATATGTGTTAAAGATTCATACATACAAGTTTGTGTGCAATATCAACACACATATATGTATATACAGATGAACACGCCCTCAAGTTATTAATATATAACTTTTATATATACTTATCAACTTGATAATAAATAACGTTCATTCTTTTAATAAAATTAATATTTATATATATATATATATATTGGGAATTTGTATGTATATTATAATATCTGATTTTATATTAGAACTTTTATCTTTATATTATGACATCAATATATTTAATATAATTATATTTGCAATAACTGAATGAATACATATCAGTGTTTCTATAAAATAGAATTTATATATAGAGATATTTTTATATTTGTCCCGTATTTAAAACTTTAAGTATTAAACAAACATGTATTCATTATCTGATATATTTTAGACTTGTAAATATTTTTAACCAATATAAATATTTTTAACAACATTCCTAAACCAAGTGTTAATTTTATTTGATATATAAATGGTAAATCATCATTAAAAAATCAAATCAAATATCTGATGTTATAGATAATCCCAAATTCTGATATCATACCTATATCCCCATTTAAAGAGGTTATTCGTGATGTTTTATTATATAATATATTTCCACGAGAAAAAGCAATGCATGAGGTAATGTAATTAACATAAATATCTAGTTTAACGTAATTTCTAGTTTATTAAAATAAAATAAAATAATCATTATATATTATTTAAATATATTCTGTTGTCCATTTATATTTTATATAGTATACTATATATATATATATATATATATACTGCCTGTGTGGCTCAGTGGCTAAGGCGTCAGACACACAAGCAGTAGGACACGGGTTCGACCCTCGTCCGGACCATTAATTAAATTTATAAAATGGGTCTTAAAATATTATTTAGAAGTGATCTTATATAATTGTGTATAAATAAATGATCGGCTCTCGTTAAAACCATGGATGCCTTAACATGAGAGCGGCTTCGAAGGGAAATTAGAGCCATATATGGTTATAAGTGAAAGCTTAATCTAAGTTCCTGGATGGGATGAAAGGACTCCACCAAATAAAAATAACAATAACAATAACAATATATATATATACAAATATAATTATATATAATATATAATATTATATAATGATAATAGTATAATATATGTATTAAATGTAGTACTATAGTATACTAGTACTATAGTAGTAGCAGTAGTACACATCATGCAACTTAAAAGTTCAAAACGTAAGTTGAATTTCAATTCAAAACATAAGTTGAACTTAAGTTTATAAGCTCATCAATATATATTTACCATTTCTATTATATTTATTATCATCAAATCATTAACTCATATATTTCAATATTATATATAATTTTATTTGTTATATTTAAAACTTAAATTAAAAAATAATAACCTTTAAATATTGAATACAATATTTAAAAAATATGCAATTTTTACATATTCAATATTATAATTTATAATTGCATGCATGTATCATTTAATAAATGATACATGTATCAATATAATTATGATTAAAATTAAAATTGTAGTATAATGTATCATTTTAATATTATGATAATATTGAAAATTCGATATGATTACTTACAAATAATTTTAGCCTTTACATTAATTACTTTATTTTATTAAATTAAGCATAACTTAAATATTTAATAAAATAATAATTAATAATTAATTTGCGTCAATAATAATATAATAAATATATTAAAATAAATAAAAGTTATGATAAATTTTATAGATTTTGTTTTTATATTTCAAAAATTAGGAGAAACATATTTCAAAATATATATAAAAAATATATTTTAAAAATATGTTATAAAAATATTTAAAAAAATATGATATATATATATATTATACATTATAACAATATTTCAAAAATTAGTATGAAAATATTTTAAAATATTTTAAAAAAGACAAAAAATATAACAAATATTACAACATATATTTTTTAAATTGTCGAAAAATACTTTTTAAATATAACAAATATTTCAAAATATTACAAATTGTATTTTAAAAAAATGTCGAATAATATTTTATTTAAATGTTGAAAATATTTTTAAAAAATGTCCAAAATATTTCCAATAAATATTAAAAAAATATTAACCAATTTTCAAAAAAATTCCAAAAAAATATTTCAACATAATTTCAAAAAACTGTCCACAAAATATTTCAAAAAAACCCGAAAGATATTTTATAATGATTTAAGTTTAATTAGTTACATGACAACTCAATTTTAATACCAACAAGTATATTTGTTTAGTTTTTCTCGATCACGCGGTACGAAATTTAAAATAATTTCCCGAAAAAAACCATTCAGGTGAACATTTATTAGGATAGGTTAACAGATGTTAGCGACGTACCCGGTTCTCGAGTTAGCTCAACACATTCACATATGCAATTAAGCAGACTTTATTTTATATGTATAGATTTAAATATGTTTAAATTGGTGTTATTACAATATAACTTTATTAAATTTAATAATTTAACATCAGATACTAATATTTATTTAAATATGTTATCTTACATCTAAACTTAAATTCGACTTACATCTAAATATAAGTTTCTAACTGAAAGTTAAAGAAAGTTAAAGTTGAACATAACTTAAATCGTGTAACATAAGTTTATTATATATTTAAATAAATGTTTAAATTTATTGTTCTTACAACATAAGTTGCTACCTTAAGTTAAACTTAAGTTATGTAACATAAGCTTATAAAATATAATATTTAATATATAATATAATATTGCATGACAACTTAATGTCAACTAAATTTAATTTATACTTAAGTTGATTGTAGTAAGTTAATAAATAATGCTAACATCCTATATTAATATAAAAACTTATATTATAACTTAAGTTCAACCTACATCAGAACTTAAGTTCAAATTAAATCAGAACTTGAGTTCGAGTTTCGAATTGTTGATATAAGTTGAATGCTATGGTATTATATTTAATATGTATTATACTTAATACTCGCAAAATTATTATTTAAATTATCGTAAATTGTATCCTACATATACGATATATATTGAATATATACTATATATATATAAATATATATATATATATATATATATATATTAGTGATTTAGCCCGGACTCGGTTTATGGTTCCAATTCCGTGTTCTAATAAAAATGTAATGAGATCGGGTTTTGAAAATGGTCCAAGAGCGATCCCGGGTTTTAGTAAATTAATTTCGGTTGTTTGTGTCAAATAAAAATAAATTTATAAATGTATATAAATATAATTAATGGATATCAATAATGGATACTAAATATTACCAAAGCCAAAGATACACGCTCGCCTATTAAGGGGAGGTACGACGTACGATGTACGGTCCTTCAGAAAAAAAAATTTTAATTATTATGTTAGAAATAACATAAGCAAATATTTATCTATCATTTGAGCTATAAAGTATACTTCAAATCGTCATATAAGTACATAAAAATAATACTTTATTGGAAGTACAAAATTAAATTAATTTAAAATTACCAGTAATAATAACTAAATAATCGGTTAAATAAATGCTGTATAACTTTGTAATTTATTTATCAATTTTGATCATTTAAATTCATTTATTAACATCACATCAAATAGTCTTTGTTTGTTGAAAATGTATGTTATAGGTATACTATAGCCGTAACTATCATATGAGTATTGTCCAATTAAATTCAAGCATTTTAATCACAAGAAATGACAAGCGCGCATTATCGATTTATTTTTAAATGCCATTAACACAAAATAATGTTTTTCATATATTATTCTCACTCAAAATTCATTATCTACTTTAATAATGGAAATAATGAATTGAAATTTTGGACAGAATAGTAGACAATACAATTGCATATAATGAAATCCTTTTTTTACTACAATATTACGTCTATTATATAATCCAGTGATACAAATAAACAAACAAAATTGTAAATGTTTAAAAAATGTCAAAAATTATAAAAACATCAACAAAATGTTTAAAAATATTTTCAAATATTTCAACAAATTTTAAAAACTCATCAAAAAAATGTTTACAAATATTACAAAAAAATTAAAAAATATTTCAAATAAATCTTAAAAATATTTCAAAAAAATTAAAAAATATTTCAAAACAAAATTTAAAATATTTCAAAAAAAATTCAAAAAATGTTTCAAAAATCGTCGCTGAAGATTTTACGTTACAAAAAATTATTGTAATGGCAAAAACTCACTTTTTCTGGTCTACCCGGTAAATATGGTATATAATATAATATTTATTATAAACTTTCATTATCTCGAGTCTCGAGATAATGAATTGTAGGATTTGATTGTCTCGAGATAATGAAAAATGGGCAAAATTTAAATCACTAATATATATATATGTGTGTGTGTGAGTGGTCAATATTATAAACTAATCTGACACGTGTTCCGCTATGAACCGGACACGTTACATTTAGGACATCACACAGATAACCTAGATGTCCATCACAGTTCTTGTAGTAATTCATCTTCAGCCGATCTTCCCAATACTACGGTGGGTAACAGTGACTACTTTTACTACAAGGTGATAATAATACGTTATATAATGTTATTATTACGTTCATTATTATTGTATGTAGCGTAACCTATGAATATAAATGTACACATAATATGTATACGAATGTTTACTATAGTAAGTTTACGTGGTTAATAATTATTTGATTTCTTAATTAAATTTCTAATGTAATACTTTAATGTAATATTCTATGTAACTTATATCGTTAATGTTTTGCATCTTGTGAACATTTGAATCTTCGACATATCCGAAATATATCTACAATTAATAAATTATAAATATTAAATATAAATAAATTAAAAAATAATTAGTTGTATACGTTATTTAAATTGCAATATATATATATATATATTTTAAATATTCCAATATCCTAAATATATATATATTTATTATATATATACAATTATTACTTTAGATAAAAATTATAATTAATATTATAATATGGATTGTTATCACTAACTGTTTATACGAGTTAGAGGTGTACACTGTACATTGGCCTACTTCAATCGTCTGCTAAACATGTATATCTGTGTAGGAGTTAAATATGTAGGATTATTAAATGTGTATGACATATAAAATATTTATAAATATACTTATAGATATTTGAAATAATGTTTATTTGGGTCAAATCACACTAATACGTATATACGATCAATATTATACGAATTAATAATATTTTAGTAATGTATATTATATATATATATATTAATAGTATTATAATATTAAATAATTATATAATAATTATGAAACCTATATACAATTTATTAATCAAATAATTACCTATTAAAAAATTCGTCGGAGAAACATAAATAACTTATATTAAAATAAACGAACAAATAAATAGAGACGCTATAATTATTTATAAATATTAAATATATATATATTTCATCCAATTAAAATTAAACGAAATTATAGAGAAAATTGGAAATTAAAATAATTATTTTTAATTATTTAAATAAAAAATAACAAAGACTATGTATTTCAAAATCTTTGCAAATAATAACACACAATCCCACACACATATACATAAACATACACAGTGTGTATTACATGTAATATGTGTGCACACACTCATATATATATATATATATATATATATATATATATATATATATATATATGATCATGATTTATTATACACAAATATAATATCGAGCGCTATTGTCGAATGTGTTTTAAGTAGTATGTTACTTATATATAACAATAATAATAATAATAATAAAATGTGTTATGAATTATAATATATAAGTTAAATAAACATATTACTTAATGTAATGTTTAAGTATATCGCTTCTTCGATATATGGTTGATTTCCGTATATCGTCTGGAAGATAATCCACGTAGATTCAGCCATATACCGAAAACCCCTTCCGCCATGTTGTTTTCTGTTGATGGTAGGTAGCGTAAATAACTTAGTTCGAGTTTCTTATTGGTCGTATACATTTTGTTAGATGTAGTAGGTCAGTTAAGTATATTTGAGTATTTGTGTAGAGAACAGTAGGGTTTTTACCTATGTGAGTTGGGAATTTAATATGTTGTTTCTGATTTAAAGAGTTTAATATTTTATTGAATTCAATAGTATCGTGTGTAGTTAAATTCATCTTTATATTGAAATCTCCAGTTATTATTGTATTATCGTAAATAGGGCAGTTTGTGAAATAGATATAGTAGTCTGATACAAAATGCGGTTAAGTTAGAATTAGGTGGTCTGTATATTACAAATATCGTTATAGTCATATAACCTGATATTATTTTAACTTTAATACATTGAGAGTTATTTAAGTTTATATATGTTATCATTACAGTCTGATAGCACTTCCTGATCATTATTCCAACACCACCACCAAATCTATTAGTATATTATCTGTCCTTGGACAATGATGGAATATGTAATCACTGTGAATTACTATGGGGATTACTACAGTAATCCTTCTATAGAAGATTTTGTCCAAATTTCCGTAATACAAATGAAGTAGGGTGAAATAGTATTTAATAAGTCGAATATTAAAATATGATTTTTGATAAATGATCGTGCGTTGATTAAAAGTAGATATGGTGTATTAATAATATCTGTATTTATATTGTTATGTATACGCGAATATAGTCAAGTACGCTTAACGTTATTATCACTTGTATTTTCAGTGTTCTCTTTGTGTTCAGGATCCTTTGTATTTTAATTATCAGTAGGTGGGTTAGTAGAAGTGATGTAATATTGTAATTTGTGTTTTCAGTATTATTATTTATATCATTTATATTTTCAGTATTAATATGTAGGTTATTTGATTATTTATCTAGATATTATTTATAGTCTGTACACCATATATATTTTTCTTCAGTTGGGACATATGATTTACAATTACGATATATATATATATATATATATATATATATATATATATATATATATCTGCTACGGAAACAGTACAATTCAAATGAAATAAAACACATAGTTTTGTTTTTAATTAATAAGAATTCTTATTTTATAAGTTCCTGCTAAACACATGATAAGAGCAAGAAATAATGTGTATCTAGAAAGGACAATTTACATGTATTAACTGTTCCACTAGCGTATTTACTATATAATATGTAGTATGTAATATGTAAAGTAAACCAAGTATACTACATACATCAGATAACAATGTGTATATATATATATATATATATATATATATATATATATATTATATAATATAATATATATCTATGTTGCAGTGTGAATTATCTGTTTAATAAATTAAATAAATTATAATTTATTCAGTATACTGAGTTGAGTTTACTTCTGAAACGTTCTATGAATATCACGAGTATTATATGGAAATGTATATTCCATGCTAGCTGCCGAATTCTGAAAATATATTTTGCCATAGCTTTCCAATCTGATCTTGTGATAATGAAGTATTTTAATGGAAGACGATCTAGAATTTCTCGGATAAATCCGTTATGTCCAAAATCTTTTAAATATTTGGTGATTCAGTGCATTTATAAAAATCATAATTTTATATATTGGTCGCTGTTTAGCAGATACCATTATATATAATGGTAATATACCATATAATTTATCAGAAGTGCAAGTAGTTTGGATAATTGTATGCGAAATAGTAAGCGTACAGATGACCGTAAAACTTTACCTATGTAATTTAATAAGGAGTTTAGAGAGAGAGAGAGAGAGAGAGAGAGAGAGAGAGAGAGAGAGAGAGAGAGAGAGAGAGAGAGAGAGAGAGAGAGAGAGAGTAATAGAAAGAGATTAATATTGGACATAACTACAACTTCATATGGTTAACCGATTAGTAAAACTTCCGTATTAATACAGAAATATTGAGTTTAGTTGAACTACGTAAAACTTATATATATATATATATATATATATATATATATATATATATATATATATATATATATCGGAAATGGAATGGCTATAGTTATATTATTAAAGTTATATCAATAAAGTTGAACCATAAGTAGATACATTTATATAGGTTGTATTTGAATAATTTAATAAAATATTGTTTAAAAAAATACATTAACCAATGATATATATATGTTTAGAAGTCATGGAACGGGTGAAGTAATCGCTGATCATGGCCACACATTTGTGTAGAGATTTATTATTAACAACACACTTTGTAACTAGGCAAATTCAAGAAGAACTACCAGGCATCAGACCCTTAGCAATGGTGGGGCCTGTGGGGGCAAGGCCCCCCCCCCTGAGGTCAGGTAGGCCCCTAAAACTTGTTTTACATTAAGTTTGTATCATATAGTATTTACTATAGTATATCTATAGATATTAAATTATATTTATATTTTTATTTTATAATTTTTTTCATATTATATTTATTTATTAGAATGTATATATTTTAGTCATAGACATTATAGTGAGGATACAATTCAGTATTTATGGTTTTATAAAATATTTTCTAAAATTATGATAAATATTAAAATAAATTTTAATAATTTAATTGTAATTAGTTAATTAACCATTATCATGAGCAAATAACAAAAAACTATTTGGTTTTCTAACTAAACTAGGAGCAGACAAATTAATAGATCACAGAATAGCAGCAACAGAATCAACTATCCAACCAACCCAAAACTTAAACAATAACACTGCAAAAATGAAGAAACACAATTTTAAAGTATCGTCCATCTTATCTCAAATGTTTGTTCTAAACGTACAAGTTGTAGAGTACCGGAACATCTTTTGGAAATAAAATAAGAAGATTTACCAATAATATGTATATAAATAACGCAAAATAAAGCAAATTTAATTTATATCCATTTGTAGATTATAGTACTTTCATAGTAATTGGTTACTAAAATTGGAATTCCGCAATGGAAAAAGAAAATGGTGACGAAAAAGAGTTAACTGTTGATTGACTACCAGTGCACTCTCCTAAAAAGTATTCTTTTCGTCTCCTCAATGCTAGATCAGTACGAAATAAAGTTAATTTGATTACACAATTAATTATTGATTCTAATTTGTTCTATTCCTGCTAGTACTAAGACTTGGCTAGCTATTGATGATTCTGCTCTAGCTTCCCAACTTACCCCTGATTTTTTTAAGTAGTGCTTGCTAATAGTTCTACATCACTTCATCGTGTGGCCTAACTATGTTATTCTCATCGGAATTTAAGCTTATTTCGTCATATATCCCATATTTCTCTTCATATAAAATTCTGATCTGTAATATTCAGTTTCCATCATTATTTACCATTGTAATAATTGTATCTACAGTTCACCTTCATCTAGCCTATGGAGTTTCTTAGCTGACCTCTCTTCTATTTTAGAATATTTCACATCAGTTAACACGGTTATTCTTAGTGATTTTAATATTCAAATTAACAATGAAAAGCATGCTTCCTTATCTTTGATTGAACTTATATTTAAGTATTCCTTGACGCAACATGTTTTATTTACTACTAACACTAATAGTAATACTATTGATTTTTTTTTGTATTTAGCTGATTCTAAATTAATTTATTATCCCACTCAAAGTTCTCTAATATCTAATTACTTTGCAATATTATTTGATTTGAACTTGCAGGGATACAAATATTTTATCGACCTTCTATAGATCGTTCTATAGATCTAAGGATCGTTTCGGAAAACCTCCTATATTGATAAACCAATGTGTATTAACTGTGTATTCCATCAACTTAACAACATTATATCTTTTGATTTGTCTACACTTTTTGATTATTTCAAAGGCATTATATCATTCGCTTGCTATTTTTGTACCCTCCATTACTCTTATCAACATAACTTATTCTAAGTGTCCCGGGTTTAATTTTGAGCTTGTTAACACGAGGCAACTACTTCGTAGACTACAATGTAAATATGCAACCTCTAAACTAGAATCTGATCTTATTGCCTATACAATGTTTCCATCGCTTTACAATAAAAAACTTCTCTCTATCAAATCGTCATACTTTACTGATATGCTCGGTAGTTATGGAATATCTTCTAAGCAAGCTTATAAATTATCTTCCACCTTAGTAGGTAAAACAAAGACCAATAATATTACTGACCAACCTGATTCAGATTTTGTTCCTTGTTTACTAATTATTCCAACACCAAATTTCTAGCATTATCAATGTACTTTCAAATATCAACTCTGAAGATACAATCTCAATTTAACATCCACTCAGAATCACTGTTCATGTTTTTCGCTTCCCACACATAATCTCTTTGATGACATCCTTGACAACTTAACTGAATTACCCCCTTAATCATATTCCACTCAAGCTACTTCGTTCATTATCACCATATTTTATTGGAATTATCACTGAAATCATTCATAGATCTCTTATATTATCTATTGTTCCTTATTCAATGAAATATTCATAGATTATTCCGATTTAAAAAAACTACTCTTGACCAATCTAATTTATCAAGTTATCATCCAATATTCCAGTTATCATCCATAACTAAGATCTCAGAACGAGTTGTTTCCACTCAACTTATTAATTACAATATGTCTAATAAGCATTAATGCTGTTGTTGATAAATATAAAAATGCGTATCTTCCTTATCCTAGTACCGAAACTGCCCTTACTTTGATCATTAATGATATTCTAATATCTCTTGATAATAAAGCCCCATGCTATCTGTTACTACAATAGGTATGCTATCTCATACTTATCTAGTGCTTTTGATACTTTCAACACAATATTATTTCCATTAGACTTAATGAAATTAGTTCACACGGTCAATTCCACAGTTGTTTATGTATTGTATTTCATCTAGAACATCTTCGGTGAAGATTAACTACTCATAGTCTCCTTATTATGTTAACATACATGCAGTTACACAAGGCTCTGTTCTTGGAACTATATTTTTCATTATTTATAATCTTCCTATAAAATCAATGTTTCACAAATATCCTAATATTAACTATCATCTTTATGCCGATGATCTTCATGATTTCGTCTGATTAAAATGTCTATGTTTAATTGTATTACTGATCTCACTCATTAGTTCTCTCATAACTCCTTAAATATGACTAACACTGATACTATCACATTCTCAAGACCAAGCTATCTAACTATTACGCATAAAGTTATACACCTCAGATTTTCTGAATATCTAGCTCAATCCATTATTATTCAGAGTTATAACATATCTAGTCGGAAATGCTACATCATGAAATTGGTGCAACGCTCAATATAGTTGGCCTATTCTAAATCAGCTAATTTGGTTGTTGCTCCGAAAAGCTGGAATTCACTGCCATATGATATTCGCTGTACTACATCGCTTTCATTGTTTAAACGTAAACTATATGTCAATTTTAAATCATTGTAATTCGTCTATTTTGTTATACATTTTTGTATTTATTTTAGTTTTTGTTTTATATTATCAAATGACGCCTAAAATCACCATGTGTTTTTGAAATCATAATAATCTATATTTTATTTTTTTATTTTATTATATGCATATAAAGTTATGTTTATATAGTGTATAATATACACACACAGTGTATTTGTATGTATTGTTTATTTATATATAAATATATACCCTGTGTAATTCACATTGTGCATCAATATAAGTAATAGAGTATACTAGTAAATTACTAGTAGTGATATTATAACTATAGTTACCTACTATAGTAGGTACCTATACTAGTTTATATTCATTACATGTTAGTCTTAACATTTTGTGGGGCCTTGCCCCGCCCCCCCCTGGTATAAATGTCTGGCTACGGTCCTGCCTGGCATGCGTCGTGGCATGGAGTGACACGTAACCATATCGATTATATGCCAACACCACTCATATCCAAGTGTCATTAACACTACTAGGAGAACATACATTAGATCCGTTTTCTTCATTATACGTTACTATATTAATAAATCTCACTTAGTAACGAGTACTTAAAGTGCATAGGTGATAATAAGTGACTATAAGTGCACCTAATTATCATAAGGAGCATATTGAAATTCGGAAAAATGTTTACATCGACTACACTGGTTTCAAAAAAGCGTTTGATCGAGTGTAACACAAAGGTGTTTGGTTTTGCACACAACACTTTTGTGAATCACGTGACGTTATCGAAATGTTAACTCTAACGGTAAAGCTCGGAGAAAACTTTCAGGAATAACTTATCGCTAACATAACACAATTAATTTGTTCAAGAAATAATTAAAACCCAGATCGAACCTCATCTTATCACTACTTTAACATGTTTGTCGATATGATGGCTTAAGGGGGTTCACGGTCTTTAGATTTCAATGTAATTAGATAGGACTTTTTTTTTTTTGAAAATTCAAAAACTCAAGAAATAATTAAGATTTTCACATAATTTAAATTGCATAACATTAAGATATATTGTGTTAATTGTTCTATAGGAATTCTAAATGATTAGAATAATAGTTTTGAAAATATCAACATTTTTAAAAAATAAAAATTTTGTAAAAATAAAATATTTATTTAAAAAATTTAATTATCAATTATTTATAAACTCTACATCTAATCACAAATATTTTCTGTAGCTACAATATACATATAATACTAAACATACTTTGAAAATGTGAACAAGTTTAGTCAATTATTCATTGAGAAATAGAAATGTTCATAAAAAAAACTTATATTCTGAGATAATTGTTTTAAAGATTGACTATATTATTTATCTGCTTTTTGACATTTATTATTATGGTAAAAGTTAGTTTAGCTAATTATTACAATTTTTATATTATATTTATATAACTTGTATAATTTGTCATGCTTTTGAAATACATTGCATCTATATAAATTATTATTATAATATATTATAGTTGCATATGAAAGAATAAAAATATACAAAAAATAAATTTTATTATAATTATGATTGATTTTTTTTTTATTAGATATTATAAAAGTAATCCACTTCCATAATCCTTTGATGAAATTTGCCTTCTTTGTCTTGCCCGTCTCCCTTCCCTAGATTCTGTCACCTGTTTCTTCTTAGAGGCTTTCACTCTTGTAGCATCTCTAGCCGCCGCATCTACCCGTAAAATCTATAAAATTGAAATATTGTAAATATTTTATGATATTATATTCCAAAATAAACACATTTATCTGACGTTTTATAAATAATATATTATAATTTTATATAGTTATATAATAGTTATATATTATATATAATATAAAATTAGATTAGCATAAATATAATAAAATCTAATTGCTTTGTTTCAATATTATCAAATTGAAATATTGTAAATATATTATGATATTATTTTCCTAAATAAACACATTTAACTGACGTTTTATAAATAATATATGATACTATTATATAGTTATATAATAGTTACATATTATATATAATATAAACCTTGATTGTATCTCGATTACGCCTCGAAAGTTGTCGTTTAGTCAATCGACACATATCAAATAATAATAATAATGAAATGACGCTTGAAATCTTATTATTATAGAACAAAGCCAACGGCCAATCACTAGCATCTATAAAATAAAACCAACAGATGGCGCTGGTAATAACAGATGGCGCTGAAAAACAGTATTATGATATATGTAAACCGTAATTTTTGCGCCATTTTTTTAATTATTATTTTATTAGAAATAGGTAGTGTTATAAAATTATGTTTTTTTATGCTTTATATATGTTTTTAACATATGATATTTTAACATATCATACATTATACATGTAGTATTCTATTTTAAAAATAAAATTTTGTTTATAAATTTTTTTATTTTAAAGACCGTGAATCCCCTTAATACGATATTACAAAGAAAAGTAGAAGATACTTGACGAAGAGGATAACCGAGTAATAACTGGATAACGAATATTAATCAATGTACGTATGGTGTATACACACCAACTATAGTTATAGCTATTGCGAAGTATTAATTAATCTCTTAAGATAGGTCGAAGATCGAAAATAATGGAGAATATGTGTTATACACGCGAGCAAGATGATTCCCCTATAGCAGTGGTTCCCTACCTTTTTCATCATGACCCTTTTTTTGATAATTCTTAATTTAAAAATTTCCATGACCCAATGAACATTTTTATTTTTTATTATTAAACATTATTCATAAACGAATAATATAAAATATAATATATATATATAAATAAATATTTTTATGAATTGGCTCATGACCAGGGTGAGTTAAATTCGGCCTTTTCGTCAAAAGGCCGAATTTTGCCGAATATAAGGATTTTCAAAGGCCGAAAATAAGCTAAATTCGGCCTTTTTTTAAATAAATTATTTATCCTATCTTAAATCATTAAAAGTAATAAAATAAAATACTTAATGGTAATATGTATATTATATGTAAATAATACTACAAGTAAAAGAAAATGTTGATACAATATTAGCAATGTAAGTAAGCAAATTCGTAATTATTAAAGATTAAGGGAATTATAATAATATTTCATAATACGATTTTATACTAATAACAAAATGCATGATATGCAACTATTAAACTTTTTTATCTTTGAGAAGCAAACAAGCGAAGTTTTATTTACATCAATATCACAAGTATTAGAGATGTTGAAAAAAAGATGAAAGGACATATTAATGGTTTTTATAAATAATATTTATTATTAAAATGTTTATAGGTCCTATTATAGGTCCTGTTATAAAATCCTATATTATTATTATTCATGGTGTATCATGTAGAATACAAATAGCTTCCTTGCCAGGATTAGCAAGGTTCGTGTGTGGAGCTCATTAACTAGACTTGGCGTTACAGATGTTTTATACAAATTCGATGTTAATGAAATTGTTGACTACTTTAATAAAATGAATCGGATTTTTAAAGATGCAATACAATTTATTAACTAAAATGAGATCTAAATGCCTCAAGGTAATACAATTATAATTATTGAATATGTAGGTTATAGAATTAATTATATATATATACATACATATATATATATATATATATATATATATATATATCTGATACTCGATAGTGGGTTTATTTTTATTTGTACATACAATATCTACAAGAGCAACAATATCATTCAAAGAATTACTAAAGAAATCCTTACTATAATAAGAACAATTATCACATTTAAAAAATCTCAAGGAAAGTTTAATTTGATTGGTTTGTAAATAGTAATGTAATAAATGTAGGTAACCTAATATATAATTTAATCTCAATATTTGTTAGACTAAATCTACTGATAATAATATTGATGATGATGATATGGAATCCATTCTAAATAATTAAAATTCAATTAGATGTAATTTGTATGATACTACAGGTTTTGTAAGTACAATAAATAAAAATTAAAAATATTCAACTAATAGAATATAAATATTATGGGATCGAGAAAATTTAATATGATAATACTTAGATAGTGCAACAAATATAGAAAAAAAGTTTATTTATAAGGAACACTGGAAAAGATATATTGAATTTGATAATTAAAATTAGTAATATTATTCCATAAATAGATGCTAATAATGAACAAGTACAATTACCGGAGAAGTTAATATTAGTCTCAATGAATTATTCAACTCATCAAGACAAGAATTTGGAAATATAATTAGTAAGCACAAGTTAAGACTAAATCATACAATAAGTTAAGTATAAGTAAATCAAATTGAGGTCGAATTTTATGAGATAAAGGATATAATTTATATATATTTAAGTTTTCGTGAAACTATTATTGAAAAAATACTTTGGAAGGTAAATGCATTTCTAAATATTTATTTATAATATAATGTATTCTATTAATTATAGAGTGCCTTTGTATTAAAGATGATT
Organism: Osedax fenrisi; assembly: GCA_964019155.1. Lineage (NCBI taxonomy): Eukaryota > Metazoa > Annelida > Polychaeta > Sabellida > Siboglinidae > Osedax > Osedax fenrisi. The sequence goes on from OZ025243.1 coordinate 75,795,188, forward strand.
ATAATAATTTATTTAATTTGGACTTCTATGTATATATTAAGGAACATCATCCGTTAAATCAGATTTTTCTTTATTAAAGTCGATAAAAACTGAAGGAAAGACACAACTTTTAAATATTTTACTTGAAGCATGTATTCACTAAAAATAATTTAATTATTTAATATAAGTATAATATATTTCTTATATACTTGTACTATATTATTGATTTAAAGGCTATATATATAGTATATAATCAATATATTGATACCAATATATGTATTGATACTAACATTATTGCAAAGCCATGCTATATAATATAAAGAAAGATCTATTTTGATCAAATATAGATAGGTCGAATTTAAGCAAAATATAAGGATTTTAAAAGGCCGAAAATAAGCTAAATTCGGCCTTTTTCCTTAAATGCCGAATTCAACTCACCCTGCTCATGACCCAACCAAAAAACCCAACGACCCAAATATGGGTTGGGAACTACTGCCTTATAGGGTTCGCGAGTCATAGGGGTAAACGTAAAAGTAAGCGTGTTTGCATTGTTGATGTGTTTAGAGTTTGAGATAGAAGGGAAGTTTATAGGCAAATGTGAATCTAGCCGGATATTACCAGCAAACATTTATGGAAATAGGATAGTATATTTAAGAATGTACGAGGTGTGAAGCATATATACTGATAACAGGGAGAAGCCGACTTCCGATCAATGTCAGTGATACCATATATGGATATATGATATATCCATATATGGTACACATAGAGTACACACTGTACATAGAGATAGCTAACTTTCTCTCTAGCTCTATGATGGTGTATCACAATATTAGTTATATATTATCAGATATATGGATATATCTGATAATATATAACTAATATTGTGATGTATTCATCATAATGGAGAAGGTATTATTAACAATCGTCGAGATCTTAAGATAAGATGAACACAATGAAATACAATGGCGTAATAACATACATATAAACCAGTGACAATCATGTATTATGATCTAGGTTATCAAAGTCACGCGAAAGATTAACAGATATATATTATAAGATTAACAGATATAAGATTAACAGATATAAGATTAATATATATATATATATATATATATATATATATATATTCATGAATACATTAAAGGATAACACATTAGGTGATCTACCCTATACGCAGGGCCGGCTTAAGCATACTATGGGCCCCGGGCAAAAAAAACGTATGGGCCCCATAGTAATTGAATAACATATTAAATGGGCCATTTTAGCAAAAACTAATATTTATAACTCTTCAATTTTATCATATGTTATCATTATACTAATTATTTTGTAATTTATTTGTATACTTTAATCAACTCCTCATAATAATTTATTTTCTCGCATATATATTTAGAGCAGTGGTTCCCAATCTTTTTTCACCGTGGCCCTTTTTATAATTCTTAATTAAAAAATATACCATGACCCAATGACAATTTTTATTTTGGTATTATTATACTTTAATCATAAAGTAATCATATAAACACTAATATACATATATTTAAATATATATTTCCATCTTAAATTGTTCTCGTCCATAAATCCAATTTGCATATAAAAGCATTTATATTATTTTTTAGAAATTGGCTCATGACCTACAAAAAATACTCAATGACCCAATTATGGGCCATGAGTCATGACTCATGACACATAGGTTGGGAACCACTGATTTATAGAGTGCATACATATGTATTACCACTATTATCTCAATATAACCTAATTTCAATACTTTTCTGATCGAATGTATACTACAAAGTAATTAGCTCAACGGTTTTTATGATATTGAAGTCTCAAATTCTTGCATTTTATTGAATAAATACGTTGACTCTAGTAATGTAATTTACGTTATATTTTAACATATATAATATCAGATATAAATTATGTAATTATAAGAAGTCCACAAGAGAGTGCACTAACAGAATCTGCTTGCGATCCCATTTTATATTCGATAATGCTTTTAATAAAAAATAGTATATTCTTCTTTAATCTAGGTGTACATATATTCTTTATATAGTTTGGCTAAATAAATTATATTGATTTGGGATGAAGGCAAATAATATTGCTACACTTGTCGAAGATTTAACGGCATTTTGCCCAACCAGATTTAAGGAATACACAGTATAGATATGTGGATCCATATTGACAATGGACTATGGTATATTATAATATATTTCATGTCATTGAATCTTCCAGACATATTGCTGGCATTTTCATAACTTTGAGCTCTATAATCTATTTTAATTATATTATTATTTAAAAAATTCTAATAGATCGGTAGCTAAATATTGACCGATGTGATAAATTATCACTGATAAATTATCAGTGATAATGAATATCAACGTACAATCGTATGTCGTAAATCAATAAATACTTATATAATAATAGTACCTAACTTGATACAAATAACGATAATTGTTACCTACCTACATGTGATATATCTGGAATTTAATACACTGATATATAATATAATATTTTGAATTTTGTATTTCTTCAATTATGTAGTTATCAGTGATAACATATCACCTATTCTCCAATAAGAATATATCCATTGTGTGTATTTAGTTGTAAATAGATAGATGAGGGTGCAGTGCACCCGGTGCACCCATGGTGTCAATCTAAACATTCATTTGTAAGTACTAGGTGGATAGAATTGCAAAAATGCCTTTAGTATTATATTTATGTTATATCTGATAAATAATATCTGTTTCAATACATATAATATCTTTCTGTAATAATAGTATGTTGAAAAAGATAATCATTTTATGTACAGAATTCCCTTTCATCAATAGACATTATTAAAAATACTATATAGTAATTCCTATATAGGAATAACCTAAAGCAGAATAATCCTATCTAAATTAAAACTATTATATATATATATATATATATATATATATATATATATATATATATATATATTTATATATATATTATGTGTACTAATACAACTATAATAATATATAGACTATGAGAATATACACATTTTATTAATACGAGCATAAGATGTAGACAATTCATTATTTTGAAAATATCTATTTTTTTAATTACTATGACAATTATAAATCTATATAGAATATAATTTTTTCGTTATTCATAATCAATATAATCCTTTAAAAATATCAGAAATCATAGTTTAAAATATATCTTAATATATACATCATATTTAATTTTAATAAAAAAAAGTATACTTTTTGTTTTGTAAACTAATTATAGAATTATAAATTGTTAAGATTTAACTATGGTTAATAATCCCTTAATCCCTTAATACATTTATCATTTATCACCTTCTAGTTTATCAAACAATTATTTATCAATCCGTTTCATACTATTTTATCTGACAATCAGAGATGTGTGAGAAGATCTATGTTATCACTATTAGCATGTGCTCCAAAATCTTCATGTAGCTGTTTCCACCATATATATATTCGTGTCAATTTAGAAATTTTTGTAAAATTCACTCTTCAAATAGGCCTAAATGACTCATATTTAATTAATTTATTATATTATTTTTATTTTTTTAATTAGAATTAATAATATTTAAGAAAAATAGTTAAGAACATTTTTTTTTTCATATAAATAGTAAAAAAAAAATTCTCAAATAATTCATGGGCCCCCCAAAATGTGGGGCCCGGGCAATTGCCCGATTTCCCCCCCCCCCCCTTAAGCCGGCCCTGCCTATACGTATAATCGAAAAGATGTCATTTAAAGTAAAGGCCGCCAGTCCATCTTTCCGCGCACCGCTCGCTCTCTCCGTCGGACGAGACGCCCGCATAATTGCGGCGGTCAATGTCCGAGCCGCGGGAAATCGATTCCTCTAAGGTCTTTGCGTAGACTCACTACAACCACAATTACCACTACTACAACTACCACTACCTCTCTTCCTTCGCAGCAGCAGCAGTACAGACTACACTTAAGGCGTAGGGACACGAGTACGCGTAGGAGTATCACCCAAGTGCCTCACATCATCACCATCACCACCACCACCACTACCCGTGACTATCAAACACATACAAACGAACACGGCTGTAAGCTTCCGCGATAGGAACAATAGTACAGTTACGTCATAGCCCTTACGCGATCGTGACGTCATACATATTGCGTAATCACTATCTGGTTAACCTACGTTCAAGACATACACGGTTAGTACCCCCTAGTTGTAAGGTTAACCCCGTTTAAGGGTTAAGTCTATAGGCCATTAAGTATATCTTATGTGGGTGTGTGTAGAATAGTTGTATGTGTGTACAAGCGAGAGTTATTGCTCTTTACAAGTATATCATGGTAATATATATATATATATAAACATACAATACTAATATATAATACAATACATATGCGATGATCTTTCATACACACACTATCATACGCACAGTGTGCGTCGCACACACCGCCATACATAACTTACGCACACGCACACACTCTCACAATCGTCGCGTATAGCACACACCCACACACTACTACTACCACACACCCGCACACTACTACTACCACACACCCGCACACCACCACTACTACACATTGCTGACCGATACAACACACACACGTTATAATAGTGAGGTATGTTGTGGTCAGTAATTACACAATTATATGGCCACTCTATCAATAGTAGTAGTAGTAGTAGTATTAGTAGTAGTAGTAGTAGTAGTAGTAGTAGTAGTAGTAGTAGTAGTAGTAGTAGTAGTAGTAGTAGTAGTAGTAGTAGTAGTAGTAGTAGTAGTAGTAGTAGTAGTAGTAGTAGTAGTAGTAGTAGTAGTAGTAGTAGTAGTAGTAGTAGTAGTAGTAGTAGTAGTAGTAGTAGTAGTAGTAGTAGTAGTAGTAGTAGTAGTAGTAGTAGTAGTAGTAGTAGTAGTAGTAGTAGTAGTAGTAGTAGTAGTAGTAGTAGTAGTAGTAGTAGTAGTAGTAGTAGTAGTAGTAGTAGTAGTAGTAGTAGTAGTAGTAGTAGTAGTAGTAGTAGTAGTAGTAGTAGTAGTAGTAGTAGTAGTAGTAGTAGTAGTAGTAGTAGTAGTAGTAGTAGTAGTAGTAGTAGTAGTAGTAGTAGTAGTAGTAGTAGTAGTAGTAGTAGTAGTAGTAGTAGTAGTAGTAGTAGTAGTAGTAGTAGTAGTAGTAGTAGTAGTAGTAGTAGTAGTAGTAGTAGTAGTAGTAGTAGTAGTAGTAGTAGTAGTAGTAGTAGTAGTAGTAGTAGTAGTAGTAGTAGTAGTAGTAGTAGTAGTAGTAGTAGTAGTAGTAGTAGTAGTAGTAGTAGTAGTAGTAGTAGTAGTAGTAGTAGTAGTAGTAGTAGTAGTAGTAGTAGTAGTAGTAGTAGTAGTAGTAGTAGTAGTAGTAGTAGTAGTAGTAGTAGTAGTAGTAGTAGTAGTAGTAGTAGTAGTAGTAGTAGTAGTAGTAGTAGTAGTAGTAGTAGTAGTAGTAGTAGTAGTAGTAGTAGTAGTAGTAGTAGTAGTAGTAGTAGTAGTAGTAGTAGTAGTAGTAGTAGTAGTAGTAGTAGTAGTAGTAGTAGTAGTAGTGGTAGTGGTAGTGGTAGTGGTAGTGGTAGTGGTAGTGGTAGTGGTAGTGGTAGTGGTAGTGGTAGTGGTAGTGGTAGTGGTAGTGGTAGTGGTAGTGGTAGTGGTAGTGGTAGTGGTAGTGGTAGTGGTAGTGGTAGTGGTAGTGGTAGTGGTAGTGGTAGTGGTAGTGGTAGTGGTAGTGGTAGTGGTAGTGGTAGTGGTAGTGGTAGTGGTAGTGGTAGTGGTAGTGGTAGTGGTAGTGGTAGTGGTAGTGGTAGTGGTAGTGGTAGTGGTAGTGGTAGTGGTAGTGGTAGTGGTAGTGGTAGTGGTAGTGGTAGTGGTAGTGGTAGTGGTAGTGGTAGTGGTAGTGGTAGTGGTAGTGGTAGTGGTAGTGGTAGTGGTAGTGGTAGTGGTAGTGGTAGTGGTAGTGGTAGTGGTAGTGGTAGTGGTAGTGGTAGTGGTAGTGGTAGTGGTAGTTGAAGTGGTAGTGGTAGTGGTAGTGGTAGTGGTAGTGGTAGTGGTAGTGGTAGTGGTAGTGGTAGTTGAAGTGGTAGTAGTAGTAGTAGTAGTAGTAGTAGTAGTGGTAGTTGAAGTAGTAGTAGTAGTAGTAGTAGTAGTGTTCCCTATAGGGTAGTGCTCGTGTGTGTATGTATGTGTGTGCGTGTATGTGTGTGTCATCAATATAAAGAAAGATATATAATATATATATCATACATTGTGTGTGATATATTTATTTAAAGTAGATGTAATATATATATATATTCTTCTAAGGTAGATATTATATGCTAATATATGCATATATATATATATATATATATATATAAGTGATAATTATTTAAATTTATTAATATATATTCAATTGTATGATTTATTTATCCAAATATCATATATTATACAAATAAGTTAAGTGTATAGCCAATAATACGTATTATATAATGTATATATTGTGCATTATAAACTGTATAATATACACTGTATATTATACAGTGTACAGAATATATTCTACCGGTATTAACTTTGAACTATTTTTGTTGTTGAACTAGTTTACAGTTAGGAAATAGTTTATAATTAGAATTAGTTGTTGACACGATTAATGTCGGTGACCTTGACGTGACGCACGTGACGCAGAGGTCACACGTGTGTATTACGTAACTTATGCACTAAATCATCGTCACTATATGATATAACGGTAATCACGTGCTAATCAATGCTAATCACGTGTTAATTAATGTTATATGTAAGTATTGACACTTCAATAATTAAGTTAGTCGTCACGTGATATGTATTTATAAGTGTGTGTACGCTATACGCGTAAGAACGGTGTATGTAACGATATATGTGTGTGGGTGTGTGTGTGGGTGTGTGCGAGCGTGTATATATGTTCTACTGCAATGATAAATTTAGCCTAAATATACCTAAATTATATATAAGTATATATATATATATATATATACTCTTCTATAGGAGAACAATTAAAACTGTCACTCACATATACCGATCACGTGGTACTGGCATGTGATTACGTAATGCTGTACACACACGCACACACATACACACACGCACACACACACGTACACACATACATACACATACATACACACATACATATGTGATAAAAAGCGATTCTCATCACATGAGTCTCCCTCATTCATTATATGTAGTATATTTATATATTTTGTTTTATATATATATATATATATATATATATATATATATATATATATATATATATATATATGGTGTATATATATATATATATACACCACGTATACAGCATATCTCATACATGTGATGTACACTTGACATCGCCAAATATTATATTTACACTTTATATTTGAAATATACACAATGAAATGCACAGTGTCATTGTACAGTGTACAACTTACGGTATAACAGTGTAGGATATACGTGGTAGTGTTAGTAGTGGGCAGTGTTAGTAGTGGGCAGTGTTAGTAGTGGGCAGTGTTAGTAGTGGGTAGTGTTAGTAGTGGCCAGCATACGTATACTAATTAGTTTAAGACTATATTCTTGCACTAATATATTATATAGTAAATACATTGTAAACACATACACAGATTCTATTAATATAAAACAATAGCATATAGCACGCTATACATATAATATAAACAATATGTCAAGGTCATATGTTAACTTTTGTGACATTGTCTTGACTTATATACGTTCTCCTATGTTATCCGCGGTCTATTGTTGGTAATGTATACGTTATTATATTACTATATCTCAAGTATTTGTTTTCACTTTAATACGCAATATTGTATTCACTATTACGTAATATATTAATGAGGTCATCGTGATCCATTACATCATATCATGCACCATTACATCATTATAATCATTAACAGTGTTCTATATTATCAATGTATACAGTATACTATAGTATATTACATTACATATACACTATATATATATACATTATAATGTCACTAAATGACATCATGTTATAAATGATATGTCCTTTCTGGTATTATACTGATATATATATATATATATATATATATATATATATATATATCATCTATATATCTATGTATCTATCTATCTATCTATCTATCTAAATAAATCATCTATATATCTATCTATTCATCGATGTATATCAGTCGTTGTATATACGTATTGTAGACATATCAGTAAACGAATACTTGTATACCCTATAAAAGTTAGCTATTTTATGAATTTAAATAAAGTGCGCAATACAGAAGTTACATAATAGTTAATAATAGCTTGATTACAAGTGAATAAAACAGTAAATATATATATACGAATGAAAATCATTTATAAATAATAATGTAGTTATAATTTTAGTTATTAATTGAATATGTATAAATGTTGTTGTTATGTTTAGTACATATACGACGTATATTATACGTATACCCAATAGGTACTATATGTGTATATATTATTATATATATTATATATATTATATATATATATATATTATATTATTGTTTTTATATTACTATTAATATCGTGTGTGTATACGCATTCTTGCATGGTTGTTAATTTATAATATAATATACTCTTATGTATATATTTATTTATGTATAGTTTCTACTTATTTATAATTTGTAAGTCACATTTTAGATATTACCTATATTTATTAATAACTATGATATAGAATTATCCACAGGGCATATATGATATCATACATGAACATATAAGTTCATTATATCCCCATTCTTGTGTTATGCCACATTTGTAATACTTTTAATTAAACGATTAATTAATTAATGAATTGATATCAATTTGTATTTGAATAGAAGCATTATATGCATCCCACCGAATTAGATCTAAAAATAGAACTGAATACAATCAACAAATCGACACGAGTTGGCAAGGGTCCAATTTCGGATACCGGTAATTTTGAATAAAAAGTGGCGACCTAGAATCTTAACTGATTTTATAAAAAATTATGTTGTTATTATATTATTATATTTACCTGTTGTATTAGATATATTTAACCTAAATCATTGAGATGACCTCTGTGTCACGTGCGCATAACATATAGGTCACGTGCGCATAACCTCTAGGTCACGTGAGCATAACCATCGTTAATAGGGTATAAGTGTACAACAAACAATGACACATAGATGTTTAGAAGCTATGACGTATGCTCAACACACGTGTGTGTATAGATCGCTTTACTTTATGAGTTATGCGTGAGTTATTCTGTGATATCGAGATCGAATTACACTTATAAACAAGCTATAAACAAGTTATAAACATTTACTTGTCGTTATGTTCGAATGTATCAATATTTATGTATATTATTATTTAATATACGCTTTTTTATTTTTTTATTATAAGTGCACGTTGGAATATTATTTATTATATAATTACATATATATATATATATATATATATATATATATAATGTATGTATTATGTTTTATGATACTAGACTACACGTAATGCTAGTGATATCACACACACACAAACACACACACCTATAAACATACGTTATTCACGGTCACAATACGTACATACGTACACATATACACTAGAAGCCCAATTAGTCACCACCGATGCCGGACCTTCGCGTATTGATATCTTATCACTTATGAGTCATAAGTTATGACGCATCGATCGTGAGTCATCGAGCAGATAATGCGCGGGGTCAAGCGCGAATAGTACGGTTGTAGTAATAGTTGTTTACATTACCGTATATGGTATAGTCGTATACAGATAGTGAATACAACCGTTTGTTATAATGGGCTTTGCGTATCGCTTACGGCGTGTACATCGTATTGATTAGATAGCGAAGGCTAACTGTAGCAGTATACTATAGTATACTGCTATAGTATACTATATATAGTAGTAACTATAGTTAGACAATAGTTCATATAAACAATGTTCTACTGGTTTGTAAGTTAGCTAGTCGGTAAGCGGGCTATCTAGTAGGTAGATGTGTGTGAATGAAGTATACTGATGTAACTTGCACCTTGTACCTTGTTTCAAACCATATATATATATATATATATATATATATTTCATAAACCAGAATAATCTACTATATTTAATATATATCTTAGATTTAAGTTATATTTATATATTTGTTAAGATAGGTGTACAATAGTGATACATATATATATATATATATATATATATATATATATATGAATATATGCTTACTTGCATATATATACACCGCAAACAAGGTCCAAACTTCGTTCCCTCAACACACTTAACACGTCTATCCGTCACTATTACTACCGCCAGGGATATCTTCTACTGCCTATATACCAGACACACTGACTACAAGAATTGTAGTCACGTGAACCCTATTACGATACGCCTCCCTTGTTATTATTCTCTCTTTGTTATCATTTGTTAACTCGATATCTTAACCATTTGTAACGCGGCATTTTTAAATCATTATATATATTAGTTTATATTCTAATTTGTTCTTTTTGTATTGTTGTTTTATGTCATTTTATTTGTTTTAAACATAGAGCTAGAGAGTTTTTCTCTCTCTAGCTATATGGTTTTAAACAATAAACTCTATCTATCTATCTATCTGTCTATTATGATACACCTCCCCGTCCTAGTATGACAGCATTAGCTACCCGTATATCTCGATCTTTAAGTAAGTTACCCCTTTAGAGATTCCCTCCTGCACCCGAACTGCATCATATCTATAGACAGTATACTAGCTTATGTAACATATCTTCCACTCGATATCCTCTTAATGTCTACGTTCTCCTATAGAAGGAGGAAACACATACAACCCATATACGTCGCGTTTACGTTAAGTTTTTATATTTCTCGAAGTGTATATTTTTATTTTTACAATTACTAATTATTATTATATTATATATATATATATATATCCATTTTTATATTTTGTTTTATAATGTATTTAATTTGATGTATTGTTCACATGCGAGATTGGTGGAACACAACTCTATAGAGCATTGGTGGAACACAACTCTAGAACGTAGTAGTGGCATAGCGGGCACTTGCTGTAACTGCGTACATACACTTTCTATTCAATAACAGCGATATATATATATATATATCGAATAAAGTTATGCTGAATACATTATAATATACTATACGAGTATAATATTGTACTGCAGTAGTAATCCATAATTACATAGTAAACTTATATATATATATATATATATATTATGAAGAGGTGTTAAAATTCCAAATATGTATCATAGTCGAACTTACAATACCGTGCAAACAATGTATACTATATACTATATACAAACACGAATATTTGTAATGCATAAAAAAAGCTTATAATCCAAAGTTTGATCGTATAAGTATTTATAGTATGTTTAAGTTCGGCAATGCTAAATACATATATTAATTATGTATAACATAATAAATGTATGCAATAATGTATGTATGAAATACTATATGTATGCGATGCTAAATGTATGCAATAATAGATATATGTATACCCCACTGTATGTATTTACTGTTCATCGTATTCTCATTAGTATCATCACAGATGTACGACGTACATATTATAATCCATTAACGATTATAACCTATGTTACCCCGCCTCCATCATTCAGTGGCTCTATTATGAACTCGTATCTGATTCGGTGAAGCCCCTGATCTATATTAGAGGTAGCTTCATAATCACGGCGTTCATTCTTCTACTAATAATAGACCGTGTAGATTCAACCGTCTGATAGTAAACCCTACTAAATAGCGATATTAAACCCTATTAAACCATATTAAACCCCATTAAACCCCACAACCTATACTATTACGTAGTGTTATATCGAAGTATTTAATTAAAACATACCAGATAAGCGGTATAAAGTTACAGTAGTTACAGTAACAGTAGTTACAGTAGTAGCGTTCTCCGATTACACCGCGACGCATGCGTATTCGGTAGTTCATTAATTAACCACGCCCACTCGGTAATGATGACGTAACAATAGGAGGAGGAACAGCATCCCGCTACCACCGTGTTAGTATCCTAGTTGACCTTGACTAATGTTACGTCATACTCCGTGTGTACACGCAGTTCTTTGTAACTACTATATATCGTTATAGTCGCGTATAAATAGACGAATAAAGTATATACATATTACATATATGTTATTGATAATAAGTTTAATTTTAATAGTAAGTTAATATTCACTAACCATTATATTTAGTTAGGGCCAATGACATGCCTAATAAGGCCATACCATTGTAAACTAATTTATAGTTAGTAGGGGATGATGTCATACATAATAAGGTCATACAATAGTAAACCATCACATTCCCAATAGTTGTACACTTAATTATATTAATTAAATACATATATAAACTAATGTATACGTACAACATTAATATAACCCAGTAACTAAATATTACCACACACATTAAGCGTAGTTATACCTATACCGATAACGTGCATGTTATATCACGTGATTAGTTATATTATGTGATTAGTTATGTCACGTGATTAGTTATGCCACGTGATTAGTTATGCCACGTGATTAGTTATATCGATGACGCGAAGCACTCGTGAATACTTATTTATAATATTAAATTAATTTATCATTTATGAAATATATTTCATTATCGTCATTACTATATATGGTGATAAGATGGTGATTATGATAATGACAATGATAATTATAATCTATATGATAACGGTGATGATATATCAATACATTGTGATTGTACAAAAGGCATTGTCATAATCACCATATTCATCGTTATCAGAAGTGCAATCATTATTATCGTCATCTATTCATCGTCACTATCACTATAATCATTCACAACAACAACAACATCATCTTCATTAATATATATATATATCATGAACTCCATCACCATCATCATCTTCACCATCACCACCACCATTATTCAGTATGTACAACTAGATTTAGAGACAATGACTATCTCAGTAATACCAAAGACCTTGGTAACCAATGGTTACGGTAATATCATGCGCGATACTAGTGGACATACACAAGTAACTTACAACACGCATGCGTACTAAGTTATGACTAATAACTCACCGAAGTAAGGTCATGTCCATCAGTGGTATTTGTATTGATTTGTACTATATTCATACTCGCCGATACACATATACTTACACATACATACACACAAACACACACATACACACACACATACACATATATAATATAGATTAATAAAGATAATCCCTTTCACTGATTATCCTCAGACATTGATTTGTGCATACATATATATATATATATATATATATATATATATATATATATATATGAGTAGGAAACACATAGTGAATAGGGTACCTATATATGTTAATAAAGGATGTATCTATTATGTGCACACACACACCCAAGAACGCACCCACAAACAATCCAACATACACACCCACAACATACACACACACCCATACACATTCACATATAAACTATAGTATTCGCCTGTAACTTGTATAAAGAACTACTGTTATCTTAGGTAATATTGCGTAACGTTACCCCACCACGTGACTTTACCTCATCACGTGATATTACCTCACCACGTGATATCACCCACTCCATCACCGTGATGAGGATAATAGGAATAGCTTCCACATGTACACCCAATATGTACGTGTGTGTGTGTATACCTTAATGTATAGTATAAACAATAGTACACTAGCAATATTACTACATCATATCGGCTCGGCTTATACAATATTAGTAAAGCCCAAGATACACGGGGGCTTTGGTATTAGTATATTGTGGTATGGTATATATAGGTTATATATAGGGTATACCTTCACATAACTATATCATCTACCCAATACCGTATGGGGTAGATGATATAGATACCGGAGGGTAGAGGGATTAAAGTTAACGTTATATATATGATTATTGACCTCGAACCAATAATACACGTAGTACGATGTCCGTGATACCAACACATACACAAATGCACACACGCGTGCACACATGCGCATACCTACTACCAGCACGCTATATCGAAGACGTGCCGTTAATAAAACTCGCTAGAGAGGGCGACACCGTTCAATAAGGACATATCGTCGAGTAGGACATTAACCCATATACGTCCTGAACTTCGTCGAATCCGCGCGGGCGGCCATCGGTGTTGTATTGTGTTGGCGTTGCTTTGTTGGCCTACATAATGAGATATGTTATGCAATACTGGAGATGAGTCACCTTCAGCCATCAGTGATGGCCCATCACCCATCACACACACACACACATGCTGATGATACAAGTATGTGTATAAAGCGTATTTGGTGTATGCCTATATTCCAAGTGATATCAATAATAATATTATTTACTTATTGAAATCGCACACACATACACACACATATATATATATATATATATATATATATATATATTGCATACAATACAAATGGATCTCACAAGAAGTCATAGACTATAGTATATATTATAAATAACTGCGAGGGACCTATATAGTAAAGATAGAAACACATTTCTCGTATTTTGAATTCCAATATAGTAAGTTCTTAATAAACACCAAAGAGAAAAACAAAAACTACCTAGAATGAATTCCTCTCGACTTGCAGGCAGTAACCGTTCCAATCTGACGTATACCCCAAGCTATAACGATACTTATCAGCTAGGTATGATTCGATGTTGGGGCACCGGACATTGATATGTTTCCTACTATATAACCACGTGAACAATGAACGTACGTTCGTTTATACTACATTCGAATCGTTTCTAACGTTCTTAACCGATATTATATAGTTATCTAGTATTATTGATATTATATAGTTATAGCAATATATATATACAGTAAAACCTCTCTATAAGAAACCTCTTTATAAGAAAAACCTCTTTATAAGAAAATTGTTTACACATTTGGTTGGAATTCAACCTTTTCCACATTAAAAAACCTCTTTATAAGAAAATCTTATAAGAAAACTATAAGAAAAACCTCTTTATAAGAAACTTATTGTATACAAAATATAAAAAATAATTATATATAATTAGAAGTATTGTATATTGATAAAAATTATAGAAATTAATTATTATATAAGATATTGTTTTTTCTTACAAATATTTTATATTACATAAATGAATTAAAAATGAATTAATAATTGTTATTGAATATCCATAAATTTATTAATATTTATTAAAATTAATTAATAAATGTTATTTTTAAATAAATCATATTTCTAAACTATTCTTTTGATTAATACTTTTAAATAAATAAATATACTATATATATATATATATATATATATATATACAACCTATAGGTTATATAATGCATTTTCAATTATAAATTAATTATTAAAATCAATGGAAAAGTAAAAACCTCTTTATAAGAAAACCTCTCTATAAGAAAAAAATTACTGAAAAAAAATAGTTTCTTATAGAGAGGTTTTACTGTATATATATATATATATATATATATATATATATATTTGGATAAACAAATGATCGGCTCTCGTTAAAAACTGGTTGTGTTAATATAAGAGCGGCTTAGAATGCATATCAGATATATTTAAATGGTTATACGTAAACAGTCATATATATATATATATATATATATATATATATGACATAATGTATACATTCCTGGATGGGAGGAAAGTTTTCTTCAACAACATAACAATACTAATATTCAATAAGCGAATAAAGGAAGTGCTATTGCATAATAAAATACCCTGTGCTAATATTATGTATTATTACGTAACATTTGTGTATTTAGTAACGTAATGCATGCGCGTATAAGTGAATGCACACACATGTGTACATATACCATAACAACACACACACACACGCACACACACACGCACACACGCACACACACGTATGGACGCGTAGATTTGATTTCTAAATACATATTTCTCGAGACAGAATCGGTACAAGTAAATAAGGTATAATTACCGGATTAATCGAAGTTTCGATTTCAAGATAATAATGATTAATGATATTTATTGCACGGGAGATAACTAGACCAAGGTGCAATACTTCTCAGGTTATTCACGTGTATTTTTAGAACGCATACATTTGTACAATCGATATATATATATATATCATGTATGTGTGTTTGTTTGTGTATGTGTATTTAGTGATTAATCTGTATTAACTAACAATGAGATAATGTCCTTGTTTATCGTATGCGTATTCTATTGTATTATTTAACTCTGTGATATGTCTTCTATAGAAACAAACACCCTATAGTATACATATATGTGATGTACATTGTACAATGTACATATGAGATCATGATCTTAAATACTACTAATGTTCTATTGTCTATATTCTATATTGACAATAGTCTATTGTGCCGGTAGCATTCCTCAGTAAATCAATACTATTTATTGCTGCCCTACCATTCACAACTATTTATTTATGATTTGTTTATTTATTGACGGAAGTGCTTCCTGATTACTCATTGCCTGATGAATCATTGCCTTATCTTACACTGCGGTGAACATATTTTAAATCGCATATTTTAAATAGCGACTTTACTATTAGTAATAGGATTATATATTGTTATATAGACCTATATTGTTTACATTTCATATATCTTCTATCGTTCCTACTATTATAAAACAATATATATATGTATATATATATATATATATATATACATATATATATATATATATATATATATATATATATATATATATATATAACTAACATTATTAATAAGTACTCTCTTGATAATAATATTTGCTATATTAATGTATTATGATAATGTTCTTATCAAGTTCAGTCATTGTCATATATTAATACAATTTGTCAGGATACAATACACACTATAGTGTATATGTATGCGTGTAGCATACTTTGCTTATCTATGATATGCTATGGTCATATTCAATTAGCATATATGATATATAATATCGGGAGTTGGGGGAGTAGGAGGAGTTACCTGGTTATATGTATACTACAAGATATCAGAGTCAATTAATATTTACAAAACAATATTTTTAAATATATATATATGATGATGATGATATAAGGTTTATTAGGCACCGTTACATTGTGAGGAATCTCCATGTAAGTACACGTTAAATAAATAATAATACAAATAACAACCACAAAAACGAAATAACTAACGGTACAAAGTGGAATTAATAAGAACGAAGTATAAAATATAATAATAATATAATGAAATTAGATAGAGGATAGGTATGACTTGAGATGAGTATTGAAGGAGGTGGGAGATTGAATATATATATATATTCATATATATTATACAATAATTGAGTATACTCATACATTCCAGATAGATGGGATTACGTAGGATAATGAGAGTTTTTAAATGTAAGGGATGTGGGATAATGGGCTATGTATTCTGGAAGTTGAAAGTGTATCGAGGATGGTGAAGCGAATTAATAGTAAGTCAAATACGTAGGTATATTAATGTGAGCTTTTTGAGGTACTTAGTAGGTATATATATATATATATATATATATATATATATGTGTGTGTGTTAGTCTATATATATATATACTAATTTATAATAATATTATGAAATAAAGATCTATTTTAACACATATTCATTTATAGTTTCAAGAATATTACCTTGAACATAATTTATGTATTATATTATATCATTTATATTAGATTATTATAATACGTACATATATCATAATTATTATTATAAATAATAAATTCAATGAGTTAATAAAACAATGCACATTATGGTATGACATTAATGCGAATATAGCCGCATTCTATTATTGTTTTTACCCGGGTTTTTACGGTGGTATTATTTCTATAAATAGATTCGGGCGACCTCTTCAATATAAAAAAGCGTTAAAACATAGAATCTCAATGATACAATATATAAATAAACCTTAGTAAATGTATACTTTATATAATATTATACAAAGATATTCACCATAATATAAAATATATGTATATACCGTTATATGTATATAGATTTATAGTTTACAACTATATGTAAACTATAAGATATATGTATATGTTTAACAAACGATGTGGTTACACCGACTCTAAACTATATTATTGTTTAGGCGGATTTTCAAAGCTATCCATTTAGAGATAATTTATAATTAATTAAATAATTACTTAATTAACGTCGTCGTTACATGTTAATTATTACTAATAGATTAAGTATATATTAAGTATATATTAAGTATATATTAAGTATATATTAAGTATATATTACATGATATATTTATACATTACTAATATATTATGGATATTATATACTGTATGTATTAAATTATATATTTATACATTACTAATATATGAAGTATATATATATATATTAAGTACAGTCAACTCTCGGTAAGTCGGACTACGGATAAGTAGGACTTCTCGATAAGTCGGACACATTTAGTTGGTTTGGTTGGATTTGTATCTAGTTCCGTGTTAAATTAATCGGATAAGTTGGATCGGACTTTTCTATAAGTCGGACACATATTATAGTCATAATACACATACACATATTAAACTATGCAACTATATTTCAGTATGACCGATACAATGGTTATACAGATACTGGGGTCTAGAGGGGTCCATAGGGGGGTATAGGGGGGTATAGGCTCACATATACATATACGTATAATACACATATATATTTACTAATATTTCAAGCGAACGCCAAATAAACTTCATTTAATAATAAATTAAATCTAGAAATTCGTCACGCTTCATTAAGTGTGCATATGTATGCGCGTGTGTGTGTGTATGTGTGTGTGTGAGTGTGTGGGGGTGTGCTAGCCATACATCACTTCAATATAAACTCCACTTCGCACCTCTCCACGTATTTGTATTGAAGATTAAGCGTCATACACGATGTAACGCGTTTCAGTGTGTGTATGTGTGTGTGTGTGTGTGTGTGTGTGTGTGTGTGTGTGTGTATGTGTGTGTATGTGTGTGTGTGTGTATGTGTGTGTATGTGTGTGTGTGTGTATGTGTGTGTATGTGTATGTGTGTGTGTGTGTATGTGTGTGTGTGTGTGTGTGTTTGTGTGTATGTGTGTGTGTGTGTGTGTGTGTGTGTTAATGCAAGTGTATTCGATTCTCAGATGATACATCACTATAGACTACCATATATTACAGTTATCTATTATACACAGCCCGTTGTATAGACGGCTCAGCGTGGATATAGTACACACATACGATATAACGAGACGTTACTATGTCTGGGTATACGTTACTATATAGAAGGTCACTTATAGCGACGGAACCACATAACGAAGCTCTCTAACAACGAGTTTACGAGTTACACAACACCTGCGAGGGCTTTGATGTTTATTAATGTGTGTGTGTCGAGGTGCGGGTATTCGTAATACAGGGTATACCACTATAGGTGTAATAACTCGCACTTGTGTGTAGTACTTCGTAGTAAACAGATATCGTATAATGTTCACGCTGTATATAAAGATTGTTATAATGAAAATGCTTCGCAAAATCTTTTCTATATATATTGCGTATATAGAACTATATAGAGTGAGGTAGACTGTTGGCGTAGACATTGAAGTGACCACACTAAATAACTATGGTAATTACACGCATATATAGTATATACACACTATATTATACTCTACACATATGATATAATTAATATAATACACACACCCATATACACACAAACCCATACACACACCACACACACACTAATAATGCATATAACACGTATAGTTAAGGGGGCGTATCAGAAACATTATCATACACAACTTCATAACTATACTAATGCAATAATGCATGCAATAATGCATGCAATACGTGCATTTGACCGTATTACAATATATTAATTACATACTTACGTTCATAACCACATATCGTTACTTTAGTTATATAATGTAACGTAGTAGTTATCAAAAGTAACGCGCGATACTCTGACGCACCAAAATATCACACACGCGCACACACGCACATACGCACACCATCGATATAAAGAAACTTTCTTTATATCGATGCGCAGCACACATACACATACACACACACGTACACACACACGTACGAACACATACGTACGAACGCGCATTCCATCACGTATACCCGAACACTATTCCACCTATGTTTCACCTTACAACGCTATCGTGTGTGTGTGTGCGTGTGTGTGTGTGAGTGTGCGCGTGTGTGTGTGTATACGCGCAATCTATAAGCGGTTAAATAACAATACATCAGCTCGTACTATATGTGTGTTACGGCGAGACTCCGCTGGATATCCAGGCACCCCCCGAGCTCAGAATATACATCACGTGACTAATTAACACGTGACCACTCATTATTCATGTTGTGCGTATAGGCAGTTGATATAACATATATATATATATATATATATATATATATATATATATATACTTGGTCACGTGATATATATTATATTATGTGTATATATATACTGTCTATAATATACACTACTATATATTACATACAGGTCATTCATACATCTATTTAATAAGAGTGTTCCTGCATGACGTGTTAAACACCGTGTTACTGGACATGTCGAACACCGTCCTACAGAACGTGTAGAACACCACTTTCATGTACATGATTATATGTATTATTATGATATATTTTATATTTATAACTTATTATTAATATATATACACATACACATACACACACACACAAACACACAAACACACACACGCACACGCACACACAAACACACACACACACACACACACACACACACTTTATATAGGTTCCCCATGGCGGTTGTAGACAACAAAGGCCGTATCACAATGTTATATAATGTTACACATTAGTTAGTTATCGATACTAATAAGTATGTACGTACAACTAACCGCACACACTATTCATGGCTCTAGACATGTACATCGGTCTACATATAGTACACAGGGTTGACCTTACCGTGACCTTGATATACACGTTAATACGAGCACACATATATATATGTCATGTTTTGCATTAAATGTACTTGTACTGACTATATACTTGGAAATGTAAAGTGCATGACCCGACGCATTATATGTAGACATTAAATGTAGACTATGACATATACATATGTACTTGTACTAACATTGATATTGTGCTGTATGCTGTATGTTAACCGTGTGCATTGTATGTAGACAATAGTGTACATACATGTCATGTTATGCGTAGTCAATGTTGTGACAGTGGAAATGATCAAGATTATTGACGATTATTTAAGACGCAAATATTTTAATTAGAATACTACTACTATGCATATATTCTATATGATATATATAGATGAATGAATAATATGTTGAAGGCAATTGATAGTATAGATAGTATAGATATCTACACAATAAACTACATGTAGTATGCATAATGCTTACCTAATAGATTACAATCTACCGAAGTTGTGATCAAAATAAAAACTAATCACATCATTATGTCGTGTTATGCAATATTTATGATTCAGTAATTGTTTACATTATATATTCTATTAATTTATAAAAATGTTACAGTACTACATTTAATAAAAAGTAGGTATCTATAGATAACTATAGTTGTTAAATCTATGTTGTCATATCACCCGATCCCATTACTTATTCATTAATATTCACTATCAATGAAACAATAGTAAAGTTTTAGTATGCATCGCATAGTAAAAAGTGCATAATTCTTAATCAGTTATTACTAAACAAGCATTACTCGTACTGATTACAGGCATATATCATTAACTTATAAAACAATAGTTATGTCATACAATGCGATTACATAATTAAGTGTATGAATTCAATTATAATTGATATCACTTACCGTACTTGTTATTTACATATACAAATATGTATACATATTATGATGTTTAATATAACAATCTGTAACAATATGTAACAATATTAAATATGTATAAAAATATAATTGTTACTAATCAAATGAATATTTATCTAACCTTAACTCTCCTGTAACTCTAGTTAATGGTTAGTGGTTAATGTTATCTTAACCATTAAGATAACACCCAAATGATCTGTGCTATATAACATTATATATTATATACTATCTATCTTACTTGATATCTTAATACTACTACTATCTAACATACAGCCTTACTACTACTACCATATTACTTTCACTGGTACATGATGATTCAAACTGCCCTCACTACAACCCCTCCCACTACAACCCCTCTCATCTCAACCCCTCTCAATACAACCCCCTCACTACAACCCTCTCACTATACCTCCCTCTTCTCAACCCTTTTACTACAACCCCTCTCGCTACAACCCCCCATCATCTCAACCCCCCTCACTATACCTCCTACCACTCTTATCATCTTCCTCACCCCTATCTTCGCATTAACAAGCTCAAAGTTAACATATCACAAATTCAGGCATATCATTCTGATGAAGATATAACTAGTATTCCACTAATTCACTTAAGCTATTTATTAAATATAACTAAACTATTTATTAAAAATACTAATAAACTCGTAACAAACTGAACTCCACCACTTTCAACTTTCGTATATACTACGTCTCAATTTATAATCATTATTAATAGTTATTTCTCCTTAACTTGTGGGAGGTAATCACTGTAGACTGTATGTATCACTGTTGGTGTGTGTGTAAACATAGTGACCTTGTGTGTTAACACAGTGACCTTGTGACGTGTAAACATAATGACCTTGTGACGTATAAACATATTAGATGTACATGATGCATCTTAGCATAGCTATTTACTTATATATAGACTATTTACTACATATATATATATATATTGTATATAGTAATCCAGTAATTATGTAAATCCTACCCTATTCACTAGTATTTATCATGAAATTAGGTAACATTTCATAAGTAGATTCACTATATAGGTGGTAACATGAAATATTAACACTTTCTATTATGTAATAATTATGAAGTGGTCTAGCATAACAACAATGGAAACCAACAATGGAGCTAATTTAATTGTATACCTGGTGTATTGTTGACAATAATCATTCTAGAAATAAATATACTTTATAAAGAATATATATATACTTAAGTGTATATATTTCTAAACATATAAATAGAGCATAAGCTTAAAGCTTATGAAATTTAATTGATATTTCTGCAAATAAATTAGTTAAAACAGTATATGTATATATAGAGTTAACTGTCAGGTATGTTTGTTTTTGTACAATGTATGTTGTTAAAAGATATCAGTTTAAAAGATATCACTTTAGTTTATTATTACATTCTATTCTAGTTGACTTTTTATTTTTGTTTACTTTACAATTATGATATCTTGTATATCTCTGGGTATATCTACACTTTAGAGTGATCACTGTAGATCTATTTAGATATCTAAATAAAGTGTCATCATAGGCATCATATATATATATAAACCATTTATAACAAACACTTTAATATACACATAAATATATATATATATATATATATATATATATATAAATATATACTTTGCATATTTTATTCTATATTTATTACAACATGTCTAATTAAATACCATATAATAACAACATATATGAGTGCATATATATTTATTTACTTACTCGATTTTATAAATAGTATTAGTTTAGTAAATACTGCATTATTATAGAGTAAGTTTCATGGTACACCTTCTGGTATGACTGATGGCCAGTATGACTAATAGTCATTGACCATATGATGAATCACTATAATAAACAAAACTATATTCATCTTTTGATAATAATAATGCAATTCCATATAATCAATATATACCTCAATGCCAATGATATTTGTGTGTTTTTTAGAATTAATATTATACATTATACTTACTTACAGAAAAGCACTGTCTTTACCTACTATTTGTATTTTGGGAGAGTACTCTTTTCTTTAGTGTATATTTCTTTAACTTTACTTATATTCCATGTTTACGTTCATTACATTATTCTACTAATTTATCTTTAAGTTGTACTACTTCAAATAAATTAAATTAAAAGTATAAATATAATACTATAGTAATATATACTCTATGTATGTTATATAGTATAGGTATAATATAAAATTATAATATTATAAGAAATAATGATTTTATTGATAGTAAAAGTGTTGTATACATAGTAGGTATTACCTACTGCTATGTATTGTTTACTTATTGATTATATTGCACTTAGTTTTCCATTATTGTGACCACTTTATAAATATATAATTTATTGTATATATATATATATATATATGTTTTAATAATATAAATATAAATAAATGTGTATAGCATAGATTAAATCATAACTATTTTATTAAACAGTTACCACTTTAATTTACAGATCATTAAGAAACGATCGCATTCACGACTAAGAAAAAAAACCGACGCGAAACAATAACTAAACTTTAGGACAATGGACAATGAGTCCAGTGAAATGTTGGAGGTAAAGCAGCGCCGTCTGGAGGACGGGAAGCGGGGCTCGGAGACGGAGCAAGATCTTCGCTACGGATGGGGCAAGTTCAAAGCTCCGTGTTTGCAGTTCCTCAATAAAGCGAGCTGGCTCCTGCTGTTCATCTCACTTGGCAATGCAGTTCAGGTTAGCGCGGTGTTACGTTGAGTATTTATTTTCATCGATATTTAAGCAAATATATAGTCGAAAGTGTAAAGTATAAATATTTTCTAACGATAACATACGTTATTTAAATAAGCAAAGAATATTACGAATTTAAAAAAATTATGAAATTAAAACTAGTTAGTACCCTAGCAACTCTGTTTAAAATGATCATATTCTCATATTAGGAGATATCGAATAAATTCATCTAATCGATTTCACTGATTCTCCTTAGATATTTTCTATAAACTTATTTCATTCATTCATATTTTTATATTACGTTATCATCAATTTCATTTTTTGATATCTCTAAAGGCTTAAACTTTAAAAAGTCTTCTTTTCCACTTTTTGCTGGATTTACATTTCATCACCAAAAATTTTTCTAGTAAATTAAATAGTTAATTAAAGCGTAAATTAAAGAGTTAATTTACATTAATTATTCGAACACAAATAGCAACTAAAGACAATAAATACAGAATACTTGTTTAATATTATTTAATAAATAAGATTTTAAAGATAATGATCATATATAGTGAACTAAAATTCGTAATCATATCGTTAAAGTGTCTTTATTATTGATGTAAGAGTATATATATTTCTACTATTACTGAGTTTTATGAAGTCTTGTTTATGATAAATATGCTGGTAATGGTTATTTAAACCAAAACATAATAACTACCGAATATCTGAATAATATAATTCTAAAGTGTGTACTAACACTGCGCAGCGTGACTCTAAAGTATCTAACACGAGTTGTATTCAGGTGCTAGTGTACTCGAGTCCTCGAGTAATATGCCTATGTACTAACGGTGTTAGAGTTGCTTTACATCTTAAGGCGACAGACTTGCAGATATCAGCGAGGTCTTACATTAAAAAGAATATATTTATTAAATAGCAAATCTGTAGACAAATCTGTAGACATATCGGTAGATAAATTTGTAAACAAGTATGTAGACAAATCTGAAAAAAAATCTGTAGACAAATCTGTAGACAAATCTGTAGACAAATCTGTTGACAAATCTGTAGACACCACTGTAGACTAATCTGTAGACAAATATGTAGACAAATATGTAGACAAATCTGTAGACAAATCTGTATACAAATATGTAGACAAATATGTAGACAAATCTGTAGACAAATCTGTAGACTAATCTGTAGACAAATCTGTAGACAAATCTGTAGACAAATATGTAGACAAATCTGTAGACAAATCTGTAGACAAATCTGTAGACAAATATGTAGACAAATCTGTAGACAAATCTGTATACAAATATGTAGACAAATATGTAGACAAATCTGTAGACAAATCTATAAACAAATCTGTAGACAAATCTGTAGACAAATCTGTAGACAAATCTGTAGACAAATATGTAGACAAATCTGTAGACAAATCTGTATACAAATATGTAGACAAATATGTAGACAAATCTGTAGACAAATCTGTAGACAAATCTATAAACAAATCTGTAGACAAATCTGTAGACAAATCTGTAGACAAATATGTAGACAAATCTGTAGACAAATCTGTATACAAATATGTAGACAAATATGTAGACAAATCTGTAGACAAATCTGTAGACAAATATGTAGACAAATCTGTAGACAAATCTGTAGACAAATCTGTAGACAAATATGTAGACAAATCTGTAGACAAATCTGTAGACAAATATGTAGACAAATCTGTAGACAAATCTGTATACAAATATGTAGACAAATATGTAGACAAATCTGTAGAACAATCTGTAGACAAATCTGTAAACAAATCTGTAGACAAATCTGTAGACAAATCTGTAGACAAATATGTAGACAAATCTGTAGAAAAATCTGTAGACTAATCTGTAGAAAAATCTGTAGACAAATCTGTAGACAAATATGTAGACAAATCTGTAGACAAATCTGTAGACAAATCTGTAGACAAATATGTAGACAAATCTGTAGACAAATCTGTAGACAAATCTGTAAACAAATCTGTAGACAAATCTGTAGACAAATCTGTAGACAAATATGTAGACAAATCTGTAGAAAAATCTGTAGACTAATCTGTAGAAAAATCTGTAGACAAATCTGTAGACAAATCTGTAGACAAATCTGTAGACAAATCTGTAGACAAATCTGTAGACAAATATGTAGACAAATCTGTAGAAAAATCTGTAGACTAATCTGTAGACAAATCTGTAGACAATATGTAGACAATCTGTAGACAATCTGTAGACACATACCGTACAAATAAACGAGGTCACTAATTACCAGGTTTTTTACGCATTGAATAAACAAGCGGTGACAGCCAAACTAAACATGTAGACGCGAAGCGCACATCTCCACTAGACTTTAGACCGCTACAAGTATACAGTTTATGTGTGTGTGTGTGTACACGGTCGGGTGTACGATGTACGCGTAAACAAAGCAAAGTCAGCATCCCAGCATATCGAGGTTTAAGTTTTAAACGAGGGCGATGTTGGTTGTTCAAAATCTCCGTACCGCGCTACTTTCTGCATGGATTATATTTAGACTAGTCCAATGGATACTGTTTATTATACCGATGTACTATTGTACTAATATACCATACAATAGAGTCGTGTATACATATAGACTGATATAACGATATAGCGAATAGCAAAACGGAAATATATAAACTGAAATATTAATATTCTAATATGCTAAAATGACACTAATTTACTAATATACTAATATACTAAGATACCCACTTAATAATATAATAATATACTAATATACTAAGATACTATTTATATTAATATACTATTATAACAATATTCCAAATACTAATGTTCAAAAATAGCAATAAACTAATATACTAAAATAGAAATATACTACTCCTGCACAGGGCCGGCTTAAGCATACTATGGGCCCCGGGCAAAAAAAACGTATGGGCCCCATAATAATTGAATAACATATTAAATGGGCCATTTTAGCAAAAACTAATATTTATAACTCTTCAATTTTATCATATGTTATCATTATACTAATTATTTTGTAATTTGTTTGTATACTTTAATCAACTCCTCATAATAATTTCTTTTCTCGCATACATATTTAGAGCAGTGGTTCCCAACCTTTTTTCACCGTGACCCTTTTTTTTATAATTCTTAATTAACAAATATACCATGACCCAATGAACAATTTTATTTTGTTATTATTATACTTTAATCATAAAATAATCATATAAACATTAATATACATATATTTAAATATATATTTCCATCTTAAATTTTTCTTGTCCATAAATCCAATTTACATATAAAAGCATTTATATTATTTTTTAGAAATTGGCTCATGACCTACAAAAAATACTCAATGACCCATAGGTTGGAACCACTGATTTATAGAGTGCATACATATTTGTATTACCGCTATTATCTCAATGTAACCCAATTGCAATACTTTTCTGATCGACTTTATACTACAAAGTAATTAGCTCAACGGTTTTCATGATATTGAAGTCTCACATTCTTGCATTTTATTGAATAAATACGTTGACTCTAGTAATGTAATAGATTATGTTATATTTTAACATATATAATATCAGATATAAATTATGTAATTATAAGAAGTCCACAAGAGAGTGCACTAACAGAATCTGCTTGCGATCACCATTTTATATTCGATAATGCTTTTAATAAAAAATATTATATTCTTCTTTAATCTAGATGTTAATATATTCTTTATATAGTTTGGCTAAATAAATTATATTGATTTGGGATGAAGGCAAAGAATATTGCTACACTTGTCGAAGATTTAACGGCATTTTGCCCAACCAGATTTAAGGAATACACAGTAGGATCCATATTGAATCTATAGATATGAACCTATAGATATGTGGATCCATATTGACAATGGACTATGGTATATTATAATATATTTCATGTAATTGAATCTTCCAGACATATTGCTGGCATTTTCATAACTTTTAGCTCTATAATCTATTATAATTATATTATTATTTAAAAAATGCTAATAGATCGATAACTAAATATTGACCGATGTGATAAATTATCACTGATAAATTATCAGTGATAATGAATCTCAACGTACAACCGTACATACAGTCGTAAATCAATAAATACCTATATAATAATAGTAGGACTATATAATCCTACCTAACTTGATATAAATAACGATAATTGTTACCTACCTACATGTGATATATCTGGAATTGAATACACTGATATATAATATAATATTTTGAATTTCTTCAATTATGTAGTTATCAGTGATAACTTATCACCTATTCTCCAATAAGAATATATCCATTGTATGTATTTATTTGTAAATAGGTAGATGAGGGTGATGTCAATCTAACATTCATTTGTAAGTAGCCTAATAGGTGGATAATTGCAAAAATGCTTTTAGTATTATATTTATGTTATATATATATATTTATAAATAATATCTGTTTCAATAAATATAATATATTTCTGTAATAATAGTATGTTGAAAAAGATAATCATTTTATGTACAGAATTCCCTTTCATCAATAGACATTATTAAAAATACTATAGGATTAACCTAAAGCAGAATAATCCTATTTAAATTAAAACTATTATATATATATATATATATATATATATATATATATATATATATATATATATTATGTGTACTAATACAACTATAATAATATATACACTATGATAATATACACATTTTATTAATACGAGCATAAGATAGAGAAAATTAATTATTTTGAAAATATCTATTTTTTTAATTACTATAACAATTATAAATCTATATAGAATATCGTTTTTTCGTAATTTATAATCAATATAATCCTTTACAAATAGGAATCCTATCAGAAATCATAGTTAAAATATATCTCAATATATACATCATATTTAATTTTAATAAAAAAAAGTATACTTTTTGTTTTGTAAACTAATTATAGAATTATAAATTGTTAATATGGTTAATAATATGGTTAATAATCCCTTAATACGTTTATCATTTATCACCTTCTAGTTTATCAAACAATTATTTATCAATCCGTTTCATACTATTTTATCTAACAATCAGAGATGTGTGAGAAGATCTATGTTATCACTATTAGCATGTGCTCCAAAATCTTCATGTACCTGTTTCCACCATATCTTCGTGTCAATTTAGATATTTTTGTAAAATTCACTCTTCAAATCGGCCTAAATGACTCATATTTAATTAATTTATTATATTATTTTTATTTTTTTAATTAGAATTAATAATATATAAGAAAAATAGTTAAGAAAATTTTTTTTTTCATATAAAAAGTAAAAAAAACATAATTCATGGGCCCCCCAAAATTTGGGGCCCCGGGCAATTGCCCGATTTGCCCCCCCCTTAAGCCGGCCCTGCTCCTGCAGATTGTTGTTTTGATAACATAAATTTTCATAGGATCCTTATTAGGACAATACCTTACTTGGTAATGGATAAGGAATTGTCTAAGATAATATATCAGTACACCTAGTCCCATTGTATAACTAATGAAAGTATGCTGTACTGCACTCTATAATATATATAAATAATAAATATTGTTTATTGAGATATAACAGTTCGTATGAAATAATAAATATATATTATAAATTATAATGTATAATTATTTTAAATCTCAATAGGCCATAGATATAAGGTTCGTTGAGGTCCTTTTCTGGTCTATCGAGGGGTAATATATATATATATATATATATATATATATATATATATATATACATGTAAAGTATGTAAAGTGTAAAGTTATATATTTATAAACAATGATAAATAGAAGCTAATGGAATAGGTAGAGAGTGGTTTATATATTATACTCGTGTATATATTAATATTTAATATTTATATAACTCTAAGCTAGGTATTTATAATATATACAGTTGTGTGTTATGTCCTCCTGGATGTCCTCTGATGCCCTTAGATGTACAATGCAGCTTATTGATTGGCTGTCTAATTAGCTGTCTAGTTATCATTATGTAATAGTTTATCTTAATGAGTAGGTAATAATCTAGCATAGTGGTGAATATACCACAACCCTAACTAGCTCACATCTCAGGGGGCTCTAGGAATTTGTCAAGGGGGTATTTACATCTATATTTATATCTAAATTTAGTCGCATATTAATAATTATTTACTTATAATATATGTAAATAATATATGTATCAATAGATCTTTAATACTATACAAAATTCATTAACTAAACTGGTCTCTATTCTATATGTAGCATCCCCTAATATACATAAATTCACATGTATTTATATATATATATATATATATATATACAAATTTATATTTAGATTTAAATACATATGTGACAAATATATATATATATATATATATTATGCTTGACAGATTTAATATCATACCTGGTGCAGATTATATTATTACATAACAACAGCCTATTATGTAATATGATGATGATGTAACTATAATGCATTGATATGGGTACACTATATAATATTGATATTATCAGACACACACACACACACACACACACACACACACACACACACACACACACACACACACACACACACACACACACACTCACACAGTTGGTATACTTATATGCTTATATTTACATCCTTCAATAATGATAGGTAAAGCTATCTACCTGCCTGAGTGTGTATGCATACATATGTGTACAAGCCTGTGTATGTTCAACATGGTATAGTACCATGGCCTACTATATATATGAGAAGCTAAATAAGGCCATGCTTATACATTACCTGGCATCATGATATATCACAAGTAGTATTATTTAATTAAATACAATTATTATGATAAAAATATATTTGTTAAAAATTAATTTAGAAAACAATTAATGAAAATGAATAGTTTATTAACTAATAATTATATTTCCATCACCATATAAATTGAATTATAAATCATCATATTCCTCATCATCATCATCATCATCAGCATCATCATCATCATCATCACCATCACCAGCATCAGTATTGTAATAGATATCTTTATCATTATACTCCCTGTATTTATTTGCTTCCTTATCTGTTTTTATCGTCACTTTATTTTAATATATTTTAATTTTTTTTATATATATAAATATTTTTTTATATTATATATATATAATATTTTATTAAAAAAAATGTTAATATATTAAAATAAAGTCACAATAAAAACAGATAAGGAAGCATATTTTATAAGACAATATATTTATATATTAACATATACGAGATAACATGTACTAGTATGTGACCACATGTCTGACAATTCATAACGACATGCTTAGTAACAAGTAGGGGGCGCTGCAACAGTGGGGGGGACAGGGGGATATGTCCCCCTACCCCACTTTAAAATCTAGGGGGACCTCCTATGTATTGGTCCCCCCCCCACTTTTACCACAACATTCATTTTGATTTAATGGTCCCCCCTACATACACACACCATCGTTCCAGCGCCCCTAGTAACAACGCCCGTATAACAACGACACATAAAGGTGTATATATTAAAACTTATATACTATACTTTATATATTATTGTCACACTATAAGAATTTTATAATTGAATTAGTATTTAAATAAATAATCATTATCATCATCATCATCGTCATCATCATCATCACTATCATCATCACCATCATCATCATCATCATCATCATCATCATCATCATCATCACCATCATCATCATCATCACCACCATCATCATCATCATCATCACCACCACCACCAACACCACCACTACTACCATCATCATCATCATCACCATCAACATCATCATCATCATCACCATCATCCTCGTCACCACCACCACCTACACCGCACACATACAGAGCATGGTTGTGAACGGATTCATCGGAGTGTCGCTGTCCACCATAGAGAAGAGATTCACGCTGACCTCGAAGCAGAGTTCGTGGATAGGCAGCTCCTACGACATAGGCACTCTGCCCGCCGTCATGTTGTTCAGCTATCTGGGCACGAGGTTAGTGAGGCTGAGGGAGCTTTAGTATCACTGTGTGTGAGGGTGTGTGCTGTGTGTGAGGGTGTGAGCTGTGTGTGAGGGTGTGAGCTGTGTGTGGAGGTGTGTGCTGTGTGTGGAGGTGTGTGCTGTGTGTGGAGGTGTGTGCTGTGTGTGTGATGGTGTGTGCTGTATATGAGGGTGTGTGCTGTACACATTCATCCATATATATATATATATATGATAATAATAATAATAATCATTTATTATAACATTTATTATATTTTTTATATAATATATAGTTTTATACATATATATATATATATTAACTGTCTGAGTAGCTCAGAACGCTAAGACGTAAAATACACAAGCAGTAGGCCACGGGTTCAATCACCGTCTGGACTAATAAAATAGGTCATAAAACAATTATTATAAGCGATATTATATAATCGCGTATACAAAAATGTCTGCCTCTCGATAACACCTCGATGCCTAGGTATGAAAGATACTTCGAAGGGACATTAGTCGCACTAGGTTATAAGTAAATATAATATCTAAGTTCATATATGCGATGAAAGGACTCAACTAAAATAAAATAACATAACAATAGTTATATATATATATATAATAATATTAATATTATAATATTGTAAAATATAATTCGAATTTATTATTTTTTAAATTATATTTAAATATTGAATGATTTATTTTTCATTTATGCAAATATGTAGTCGAAATCATCATATTCAAATATTGGCTAACATGTTTTTTAAATAAATAATCAATAATATAATATTCAAACTAAGTATACAAAACGATTTACATTGCGAAGAGTTTTGCGTTCATTATGTACAAATATAAACATATACATATATCGTAAATAATGCTAAATATATATATCCGTCTAAATAATATATATTTAGTCATTATTAGTATACTTTAGTTGGTTAGTAGGGTGTTTGATTTCAAATACTTGATGTTCTTATGAACTTCAAATATTAAATATTTTACTTATTTTCTCGAGTGCTTCGAATCCTTTGATCAGGATTATTATGCGTATAATAATTTATTTATGTGATGCGAACAAAGCATATAATTATATAATGTTAATTAAATTAAACTGCAAAAATATCAGCGCATCAACTGTTTCATCTGAAAGAGAATGGAGAATGGCTAACCTGTGGTTACGATTACAAATAAACGAAAATTAAATAAAAAATACATTATTTCTATTAGAGCATCAAAATATTTGGAAATTATTATTTTTATTTGAATATTTTTATTAAATGTTAAATGTAAATATATATATATATATATATATATAATAATAAATAATAATAATAATATTTATTAGAAGAAAGTTGTATATATATATATATATATCATGTGAATTATTAAATTCATTATATTATTGTTTCCTCTAAAAGGCTTCAGATGAAGATAATTATCTTTTCTATGCTGTCGCCTGCTTTCTATGCTGTCGCCTGCATATGTATTAATTATATATATATATATATCAATTAGCGAGGATATACTGAAGTATTTGTATTAAAAGTTAAGAGCTATTTTAATATGATAATATGTGAAAAATGTATATATGAAATTACAAAGATATTATAACACATTACAAAGGATATTAAATAGAATAATCTTCATCATTTATAAAATTTCATAGAATATTTATTAGATTGACTTGTATTTTCATGTATACTGAATTCATAATACAACATATATGATGTAATATGACATATATGAACATATATTTGTTATCTTGTTATGTTATTACATATACAACATTAAATCATCTTTTTTTAGATAATAGTCAGAAGTGAATAGTTAATAATGTTCACCACCATTCATTGTATCTGTTATTATATGTTATACTTGATTAGAAATGTATAGCAAATATATAATATATAGCCTGAATAAGTATAGTTATATAATAAATATATATATATATATTTGTGTGTATTAATGAGTTCATATACTACTATTATATTTATGTTATCTTAACAGATAACAGTTTCATAGACTTATAAGTGTTCATACATGAAACATAAGTCATATTATATCTAAATGTTTCATGTTGTGTTTATTATTAGCATTAAGGATTATTTATATTCTATACATTTCTATATATATATATACATACATTTATATAACTGCATATTATAGATCTGTATTTCTATATTTAATAAGTAAATAAAGGCTATCTTCATAGCAGCATGCATTCCAGTATTTACTTATGGGTGGTGGTTATGCAATAGTTGTTATACAATAGGGGACATGTTTTTGGAGATAGATACTTATGGTCATAGGGAGTATGTATCCCCTTTCTAAGATGTTCATATATATATATAGAGCAATACTTCATTAAACGGATTTAGTAATCGCGCATTCTCCTCCGCTGTTCCTCGCATATGGAACGTCCTACCATATGACTTACGTAAGGTCCAATCCTTATATTGTTTTATAAAGAAACTAAAACATTATTTAAACACTTCTTAATTTATTTTTGTATACGCGTTATTTAATCTTTATATCTAAGTTAATTTAATTTTGATTTTTGTTATTTTGTATTTTCTATTCGTTTGATTTTATTATTTTTCGTTAATTGTTATACACCAGAGATGGCACCCGCTATATTGGTGTTTAAATAAACAATTCAATTCAATTCGATATATATATCTGACGTAGCATCTTTATTACTATATAAATATCTTTAGTTTTTAATTTGACCTTCAAATTGTTGGAGATGACCGGTTATCATCGCTAAAAAGAAAGTATTTCGTACACCTTACACCTTTACATCGATGCCCACATCTTTATATGCGATGTATACTAAATCACAGTGTCTTTTAATTTGGGGGGGAGGGGGCAAATTGCAAGAATTATTATTTTGTTTTCAATTATATAAAAACAATCTAATAACGTAGATCTACAGATTTATTAACTATAAATATGATTATGATATAATTGAGTATGAAAAAATCTCTCAAAAATCTATTAAGAGATTTTTAGTCTGGGCAATAATTTAAAAGTGGGGGTTAAAATAGGTATGGGAAATAGCCCCCCAAATACCCTGTATAAAAGGAACTGGTATATCATATACACAGGACAAGTGTCCTTAAATATATTTAACATCTATTGTCCTTGCAATATACTAACTTATTGATTCGATTATAATCATAATTATGTGGACCTATATTAATAAATGGATACATTCCATAACGCATCTCGGTATATTTATTAGGCTTAATGGTGTGTACATGTTCAGACTGTGTTATTTTAATGGTAAAATAAAGTATACTTAACACGAGGTACTTAATCAAATATTTCATTACTCAATCATCGATATAATATTACATATACCTAATATATATCTACATAGGAAATATTTTACATTATATGTTCATATTATGAGAATTATATAATAGAAATGTAATAGAAACCTAGATCTCGTGTAAATGTAGTAGATAGTACTTATATAATGCATTCAATTAAATCTATCACTCATATATTAATGTCTACCAGTTTTTATTTAAGTCTGTGCACTAAAAATATACATATATATAAATTGTATATCTTCTGAATTCTTATGTATACACTATAGTCTATATATGTTCTAAAATAGCAATAGATAAAAATATATTTACATTATATGTGATTGTCAATTCAAAACGAATCTCTTATTCATATTTTCTCTAACATTATTTTTCATATTATTTAATATATTATTTCTCATGCTTTTTATGGTTAATCTAAATAAATATAATTTAACATAATTTATATGTAGAGTTTGACGGAATAATTTCGATAAGATATCATGTATCATATTTATGATTATTATTAATTACTTATTAAATAATGTTCAGATAAAGTTCCTTGTTATATTCGCTATATACATTATATAAATGGGTATAAATTATAATTTTATTGAAATAATAAATAATATATAAATAATATATAAATTAGCGAATATCGTAATTAATTATAAGTATAACATTGTGTTCAACAGCATATATATTTGTTGTATTCAATTTAATTTTGGTGGAGACCTTTTATCCCATCCAGGAACTTAAATGAATGTTTTGTTAACTATAACTAAATGGCTCTAATTTCACTTCGAAGCCGCTCTCATATTAACGCATCCGTGGTTTTAACGAGAGAACATTATTATTTTATACACAATTATATAATATCACTTTTAAATATTATTGCAAGCCTTATTTTAATGGTCCGGATAGGGCTTAAACCCACATCCTAATACCTATGTGTCTTGTATATAAGTAACATAATAGTTATTAATTATTTATAATTACAACACAGCGAACATACAAATATGAATGTTAATAAATCTTTTAGTAACACATGCGATGTAAGTCTAACTAACTTCTAGATATTAGTATATTATTGTACCTGCATATACATATTCATTATACCTGCATTCTTATACAGTAAGCATGATTTATGGTAATACTAGTCACATTTCTATAACTTAAATGACATCTATTATATATATATATATTTATATATTTATATAGGTATTTATTATTATATATCATATATTATATAAAAAGTATTTACTAATTGTTTACTTAACTTAATATAATGACATTATACGCAGCTCGTAAATAATAATTTCTAAATGGAATTGTTGCTTGAACTAATATCTGATACCATAATATACTGACCTGGCATTCTAATAGAAAGTATTAGTAATAGTAGAAGTAGTAGTAGTAGTAGTAGTAGTAGTAGTAGTAGTAATAGTAGTAGTAGTAGTAGTAGTAGTAGTAGTAGTAGTAGTAGTAGTAGTAGTAGTAGTAGTAGTAGTAGTAGTAGTAGTAGTAGTAGTAGTAGTAGTAGTAGTATTAGTAGTAGTAGTAGTAGTGGTAGTAGTAGTAGTAGTAGTAGTAGTAGTAGTAGTAGTAGTAGTAGTAGTAGTAGTAGTAGTAGTAGTAGTAGTAGTAGTAGTAGTAGTAGTAGTAGTAGTAGTAGTAGTAGTAGTAGTAGTAGTAGTAGTAGTAGTAGTAGTAGTAGTAGTAGTAGTAGTAGTAGTAGTAGTAGTAGTAGTAGTAGTAGTAGTAGTAGTAGTAGTAGTAGTAGTAGTAGTAGTAGTAGTAGTAGTAGTAGTAGTAGTAGTAGTAGTAGTAGTAGTAGTAGTAGTAGTAGTAGTAGTAGTAGTAGTAGTAGTAGTAGTAGTAGTAGTAGTAGTAGTAGTAGTAGTAGTAATATATTATATTAATTTTGAATTTCTGATATTACATCGTTAATATAATAAATATTGTATTTTATCATTAATATTAATATATACACTAATATTAATTCTCTACTTTATATATTAAGAAGTAATTAATATATGTCATAGATAGTATAAAGATTAGAATGCTATTAAAATGTTTATTTTGTAACATATTTAAAGTGAGTTATTTAAAATATAATCTCATATTACGAAATGTAAATTCATATTATATAAAATTAATATTAATATATTTATATACATATACAAAAATGCATACAAACATATAACTCTAGTAATATGCACTCATTTTCATATGTTTATAATTTTGATATTTGAAAGTGTCTAGATATACATCTAGCTTTACAAATTTTAAATAAACACAACACCCTAATGATGAATATATATTTATAGGCTGTTGAATATTGGCTACTGACCTATTTATAAGATGTATTCAATATATTTCAATGGTTAAATATATCTGTATTTTATTGAAAGGATACCTTATATTTATATTATAGTATTCATTTCCTGTGTAGACTTATATATATATATATATATATATATATAATTGTTATAATAGTATTAAGTATTAACATATAATATATAGTATTAAGTTAATACTATATATTATATGTTAATACTATTAACATATAATATATATATATATATATATATATATATAATTTTTATAATAGTTTCAAAATATAATATATATATATATATAAGAGTATTTGGTTATGGTCCATAACATATTACAATACTCTAATAATATTATTGTTAAGAAAATAAAATATATTAGTATTGCTACTATATCAATATCAATTTCTAAAAAATACTATAATTATAAGAATTATAATTATTTCTCATGAAATTATACTAATACAAATAATCTACTATGTCTATAGTAGTAAAATAATAAAAATACATATTTATAAAAATATCTTCTGATAATAAAAACCATAGGATTCTAATAAAAGTCTATATTTTCTATAGATTTTCTTGAATTCTATAATGATTGATATATCACATGTGAATCGAATTTACTTACCATTGAAATATACAGAATACTGTAGTCTGTGTGATAAACTTGACAAGCATTGTGTATATTCAATAGAGTCCATATATCACTATTATTGTGTACTATAGTAGTTCACTCTCATTCAACTAAATATAAGCCTAGAGAGAACTGAATTACAAAAATTAGGGGCGCTGAAACAGGGGTGGAAGGGGGGGGGGAGATATGTCCCCCCACTTTAAAATATAGGGGGACCTCCTATATATTGGTCCCCCCGCACTTTTACCACAACATTTATTTCGATTGGTTAGTCCGCCCTACATACAAAATCGTTCCAGCGCCCCTACAGACAATTCAATTACTATATAATATTTTGAAAAACCAAATGACATCACATATATACGTATATAGTAATTGTATAATACACATTTAATATAATAACAAGGTGGGAGCGTTCATTTAATTTTTTTCGATAATTATTTTAATATTATATTAATAATATAATTCAATAAATCATTAGAATGATGTATAATGCTTAATTCATGTGCTTTATCTATGCATTATAGACATACACCTACATACACATTATTATGTAATATTTATTACACACAAAGCTTTATAAGCTTACATCTTTGTATTTATTTACACAATTTATGAGGGTTGGAAGGTTGCACCATTTGAACCGTTCGATAAATATTTAACTATGATATATTTTATAAATGTTCAAAGTTTATAAATACTATATAGAAGATATTATAAATGTACTTTTGAAAATATAAATATATTGCTTTAAAAACAATAGATTATTAGGTTGTCACCTGTACGAGTGTAAACAAATTATGATTTTTATTATAATCGTATCAAAGAAGTATATTTATATTTTCAAAAGTACCTATATAATATTTTCTATATAGTATTTATAAACTCTGAAAAGTTATAAAGATTTATCAAACGGTAGAACCTTCCGAACATCGTACATTGTGTACAATACAGGTATATAAGCATCTAAAGTTTTGTGTGTAATAAATGTAATTACATAATAATGTGTATTATATGTTATCTGTTATAATGCATAGAACTTATAGCACTTATAGTTATCTCGAACGACATTTTATGGGCAACAACAACAGAAAATATTCATATTATTATGAAGCCTTTTAGAAGAAAATATTATAAAAATATCACTGTAATTTAACGGAAAAAAAAATTAAAATTCTTCAAAAAATATTAATATTATTATTATTATATATAATAATTATATTTTAATATTTTAAAATAAAATAATGTTTGAAAAATATACGAACCGAATGCTGCTCCCTTAAAGACGGGGATTAAAGACATTCAAAGTATGATTTATCGAATTGATTAAATACATAATAGACATGTAACGAGATATTTGACATAGATTAAAAAGAAATTGAAATGATGATAAATAAAGTATTCACTTTGTATTATATATATATATATATATATTTTCAAAACGAACGCTTATCCCTAGATAGATAAATAGTTAAAATGAATAGTTAATTAAACGAAACGATTTATCACACACTTAATAAATAGGATATGACTTTAATTAGGAGTTAGATATAGTGAGAAAATTAAAACATAACTAATTTCTTAAGACCCGTCCGATCATAACTAGGTTAAGAATTTAGATATATTTTGTATTGATATTTAAGTGTTATATGGTTTAATTGGTTTAGTTTTGTTCTGATTTGTTTTTATTAGCTGCATTACATCCCGAAGTGAGCCTATAAAAACTCGACTCGTCCTTTATCGCGCTTCTTTACATTAGCAACCCGTCCGATATGATCGTATACCTTTCTAAAGAGAATGTTTCCTCATTATTACTTATTATTTATTTCACTTATGTATAAATATGAATCATTCTTGTTCTGATTAAACTTATTATATATTCATC
Organism: Osedax fenrisi; assembly: GCA_964019155.1. NCBI lineage: Eukaryota > Metazoa > Annelida > Polychaeta > Sabellida > Siboglinidae > Osedax > Osedax fenrisi. The sequence continues at coordinate 75,835,633 of OZ025243.1, forward strand.
TTTATATACAGTTTATTTGTCTTCTAGGGGTCATTCTTATATATTAGAAATATATTATTATAATAGAGGTTTTTAAAATAGATTTGGCATAATTTAACTATTTATTAAACCATTATTATTTATTACAATCTATTTCTATCGGCAATTTCTTAATAAAACTATAATACTTTTATTATTATTATAACTATAGTTATTAATTTTATTTATTTATATTCTTATATCGCAGTAGTGCATATTTTTATTATTTATGTATTTTATAATTACGATTAAATATAATCATCATCAAAATCATCGTCATCGCATCATTCTACTTATACAAACATCTAATATCGTGTTAAACTTGAACAGGGTAAACCGCCCAAAGACTATAGGTCTAGGATTCCTAGGCTTAACGTTCGGGTGTCTTCTGTACGGATCCGCTCACTTCACTACCCCTGCGTATAGCCCGGTCGCTTCCAACGAAATAGATAATTTCTGCAGCGTCGGACGTAATACGAGTGACAGCTGTCAATCGAATAGTGAGACGGAAAACGGACCGACAAGTTTGTGAACATTCGTATAATTTTATATTTTTATTTATTTGTATATTTATTATATATATATATTGATATATAATGTTTTAAAAACTAATATTTGTTAATTAAAGTTATAGGATTACGTTTAAAATAAAGAAATTATTTAATCATATAAAAGTTTAAGTACTTAATCTATATACATAGGACTTAATCTATATACGTAGTATTCATTTCCGTATATTTAATCACTAACACACTCTAAATACGAAAGATAGAATATAGTTTGATATACGTATATCAAACTATATTCTATCTTTCGTATTTAGAGTGTGTTAGTGATTAAGTATACGGAAATGTACATTTGTTAATCACATAATCACTTTAGTGTTGTTTTATTCTTTCTTTTATATTTGTGTTTATTGTTTATTTTAATATCTATTTTTATGTAATTTTATTGTATTTTATCCGAATGAAGATGATGAAATATGACATTACACTACTGTTAGGAGATATCGAATTAAAAAAGCTCATCGCTTTCACTGATTCTCCTTAGACATTGTCTATAAACTAAATTCATTCATTCATTCACATAACGTATACCGTACGCTAAACCAGATCTGATATCAAACTACCTGGCCGTGTTCATCGCCGCTCAACTTATCCACGGGTTCTGCGCGACTCCGGTCTTCACACTCGGGATAACAGCCCTCGACGATAGCGTGGACACTCACACATTCTCTTTCTATATAGGTTAGCTACCCCTCTTTCTATATTGGTTAGCCTACCCCTCTTGATATATAGGTCAGCTACCCATCTTTCTATATAGGTTAGCTATTCCTCTTCTATATAGGTTAGCCTACCCCTCTTGATATATAGGTTAGCTACCCCTCTTTCTATATAGGTTAGCTTCCCCTCTTTCTATATAGGTTAGCTACCCCTCTTTCTATATTGGTTAGCCATATAGCTACCCTCATTCTATAATGATTAACCTACCCCTCTTTCTATATTGGTTAGCCTACCCCTCTTCTATATAGGTCAGCTACCCCTCTTTCTATATTGGTTAGCCATATAGCTACCCCTCATTCTATAATGGTTAACCTACCCCTCTTTATATATAGGTTAGCCTACCCCTCTTTCTATATAGGTTAGCCTACCCCTCTTTCTATATAGGTTAGCCTACCCTTCTTTCAATATTGGTTAGCTACCCTTTTTCTATATAGGTTTGCTACCCCTCTTTCTATATAGGTTAGCCTACCCTTCTTGATATATAGGTTAGCTACCCCTCTTTCTATATAGGTTAGCCTACTCCTCTTTCTATATTGGTTAGCCTACCCCTCTTACTATATAGGTTAGCTATCCCTCTTTCTATATTGGTTATATACCCCTCTTTCTATATAGGTTAGCTACCCCTCTTTTTATATAGGTTAGCTACCCCTATTTCTATATAAGATAACAAGTATTTCCATCTATATAAGTTAGCAAACCTCTATTTCTATATATGTTAGCATAGTAAATATTAAATTGAAATTAAGTTATATATTCAAAGTTATCACATATAAATTATTGCACGCTATTTCTATATAAGATAACAAGTATTTCCATCTATATAAGTTAGCAAACCTCTATTTCTATATATGTTAGCATAGTAAATATTAAATTGAAATTAAGTTATATATTCAAAGTTATCACATATAAATTATTGCACGCGTTTAATTACTTACGATGTATGTATTATATATATGTTATTTTTGAATTTTCTCCATTTAACGTTTTTTTATATAAATACACATCTATTTTTGTTAATCATATTCATACCTATACTTCTGATCATTCTGAGAAAGCTCCATTATCTATAATATATCTATAGATGATATCATTCTGTATATCTTATTTGGAATAAATAGAGGTTGTTGAGACTAAATTTTATTGTTACATGTTATCTTTAATCATAATTCAATTATAATTATTTAATATAATATATTATGTTATTACAAAATTATACAAACGGGAGATATTTAAAATAATAATTATTGTGTTAAATTAAAAAATTCTTAATATAAATATTAATAAAAGTTAAATCAAAGTTTGAATTAAATTACATTAATAAACTCCGTCACATATTTATTGCTACGATTTATCGATAAAAGTATAGATATTATAAATATTTACAGTGAATAGATAAAGATACATTATTTATTTCGTTCGCAATCGACTATTTATAAACGCGTTATAAATATTTATTTCAAATAATTAGTAACGTAAATAATTAGTAATATAAATACTGGTCTCCGTTCAACAAGTGCCTTCGTGTCGGTGTACTTCTAGACTATGATACAACGGCGATATCTCGTGCGGTGAGCCGTACTTTGTACTTACTCACTTAATCTCAGTTATACTATCTATTATTCACGTCATCCATATGTATTATAACTAAAATGTACTCTCTACTATAGTATAGTTATAGTATAGATATAACTATATATATATATATATATATATATATATATATATATATATATATATATATATATATATATATATATATATATATATATATATATATATATATATATATATATATATATATATATATATATATATATATATATATATATATATATACTTTAAGGAACAATCGAACCATTTCGTTATAAGTGAAAACTTCTTCTAAATACCTGGAAGGGATGAGAATAACAATAACGAAAATAACAATAATGATAATATACGATATAATTTATCCCTAATTTCGTTTATTTTTCTGTTAACTTTAAAACATTTACATTCTTTATTTCGTATTATTCTTCGTATATTTCAATAACCTATATTATCATTAAATAATATTTATTCTCCGTACTTTCGACTATATATAATTAATTAAATATCAATCAATCAATCGATAACACCACTAACACACCCTGTACCCCCCCACCCCATAGGAATATTCTACGCCCTCGGGGTAGTGGGACCCGCCTTCGCTGCCTTCGGGTCGTTCTTCTTACTGAACATGTACACTGAGTTCCTCACGGTGCCTGAGTCTGAGTTAGTGTCGCCACCTATCTAGTGTTATTGTATAATCATCATCATCATCATACTAATACTAATAATCATCATAATAATAATAATAATAATGATAATAATAATAATAATAATCATAATAATAATAATAATAATAATAATTTATTAGAAGACATTGTTGTTGTCTCTTTTCTCGTATTCTTTATATTATTATTATTATTATCAGATTTAGGCAATGCCAAGGTAATTGTAGAAGCTGTGTTGCTTATCGAGACAATTACCCCTTTATTAACATGATAAGTTTCATTATAGATAATAGTTATAAATAAATAATAATTTTATAATATTATAAGATAAGATAAGATATATATATATATATATATATATATATATGTATTTATTCCTTCTTAAAAGCTTAAAAATAATATTGAATAATATCTATTGTTGTCAATCGATATAAAAAATAACTAAAGCGATTAATAACAATAATATGTTATAATTAAATATATATAGTAATATAGAATATTAGAAACGATAAGAAATAACTTTTCAAATTAAATAATAAATAAACATATATCGGCCGACAGCATAGCAAATATATTGATCTTTATCTGAAGCCCTTTAGAGGAAATAACAATATAATTAATTTGAATACTTCATACGAAAAAAATTTACAACTTTCTTCTAATAAATATTTATTATTATTATTATTATATATATATATATATATATACTCTAGGTTAAATTTTAATACTGAATATAATATAACACACATATAACTACTATAATGGGCTAACTACACGATCACAGTATAAGCACCCTACCAGGAGACCCTCGTTGGGTGGGAGCCTGGTGGATAGGCTTCATCATCAGCGCCGTACTGTGTTTGTTGACCGCTATCCCGTTGACGGGCTTCGCTTCCGAGCTACCAGGTTAGTCACGTTATTGGTGGGGTTATGTGATCGCCGTGTGCCTTAGTGTACACTAATCGTATTGCATGTCGTAATTAAAGAAGACTAACTATTCTAAATTATTAGAATATTTGAATGTTATTTTATTCTAATGTTTCTAAACAAATTATATTCACGTACAATAGAGTGTATGTATTAAATATTTACTTAATTGTTCTTTTTATTCCGCGACTTGTAAATCGTAGGGGGAATCAATAACGCCGGAGTAACATAATTTCTCCAGTCGTCTCGTGCACATCTTTTATTAAACAATTAACATCCTTCTTTGTCCATTTAACAATGTTATCCATCCATTTTTGTTTTGGGCGACCTCAATTTCTTGAACCTTCAAACACTCGTTGCATGATTGTTTTGCACATATTATCATGTATATTTTAATATATCATTATTCTCTAATATGCAGATATTATTATGTATGTAAAACCTACATTTTTAATTATAGATTATTGAATATATAATGATATTACAGATTACTTAATATAACATAATTATAACTAATAATAAAAATATAAAATCTTATTAATAGTATTTATAACATTAATATTTTCTATAGTAATAATTATTAAATAATTAAGAAACACAATATTGATTATAATGAATATCTAATACAAAATGAAAATAATAATGAATTAAACATGGCAGATTTTTATAATTATTTTCAAAATATCAATTATTCATTTTAATAATATGATAATTACAAATATTCTTAAAATATTTTAATTAACATTTTTTTTTTCAAGTTATGCACTTCCATATGTTTATAAAAAATATTGTAATATTAAAGTTTGCCTCATCAGATATAATATCATTAAATCTCTTTAAACTTTTAAACTTTTACTCTCTAACCTTGCAATTTAAAAAATTGATAATATTATCGATACATTTCTAATAATATTTCAATTATAATAAGCGTACAATTTAATACTATTTCGTGAATGTATAGATACCGCTGCAGTGAAAAAGAGAAAAGCTATCGCGCTGAAGGAAGCGAACAAGAAGCTGCAGAACGGTAAGAAGGGAGGGGTACTGATAGAGGAAGACGAGGAAGACGACGATGTACAGCATACGGAGACTGTGGATCTGACCAATTTGAAGCAGTTACCCCATCAGGTTAACGCCATATTCGTAATCGTATATCGATTGATTGATTGATTGATTGAATGTTTTTTTAGACACTTAAATAAATCATAAATGATTTCTCAAAAGCGTATATATAGAATACAAATAATAAAAGTAGGTAAACAATAAATACCATTAATAATAATAAAATAAAATAGAATAAGCCGTACGGAAATTAATAAATAAAATAATAACGACAAACGATATTAGTATTTCAGGTTCCCACCTGAGATCAATTGTTGTATATATTTCATGAATGTTTGTATATAATATTGTTTCATTATAATATAATAATGATAACGTGTATCGGAGTTTTGTGTTTACAATAATACAATAATTGAAATATACGCTATTGTTTTAAATCTAAACACGATAACCTAAGGACGATCTAAACTTCGAATTAACATGTACATAGTGTTATTGTCACCCAGCAAAAAAAGTAAAAAATACGTATACATACACATATATATTTATAATATATTTTATTTGTAAATTTCAAAGGATAATAATATTTCTTTACACAAGTTTGAGAATAATATTGGAATTATATAATATAATTATATACGATTTAATTTTGCACAATTTGCTTTGTTTGAATATTTACATATTGTTATTTTCAGTTAAAAGTGTTGCTTTCAAATCCGACTTACGTTTGCCTAACGCTGTTCAAATGCTGCGATGAATTCATTATAGGTGGGGTCGCTATATTCGGGCCCAAGGTACTCGAGTATCAATTCTACTTGAAACCCGGAATGGCCGGAGCATTATTCGGTTAGAATCGATGCTCTTGTCATTAATTACGTATTAATCATGCGTTTTATGATCTATAGATTTAAATTAAATATAATATTTGAAAAGTATATATAAATATTATATATAAAATATATATATCTCTGATACCTATGAAATCTAATTATGAATTAAATTAGTTATTAATTAAGATTATTAATAAAATTATGTTGTATAAGTTATATTATGATATTTATCTAGGCGTACGGTATTAGTATACAGGGTGTTATATGTAAAAATAGGGTATTTTAAAAAATATAATAACATTTTAAATAGATTTTTTATTAATTCGTCTAGTTATATATCAATAATATTTGTTTACATCAAAGGGCGTTAGGTGTTTATTTTATATATTTACATAAATATCTATTTATATATGAATTTTATTTGTTTTTGATAAATAAGTGCATTTATATATGTTATACTATATCTAAAATATACAATATATATATATATATATTCGTTTAAAACAATTAAAAGAAAAAGCCATGAGTTATCATGATATATATATAATTTCTAAATATATTGAAAATATGAAATACAAATATAAACTATTACAAATGTTAACACAAAGTGTGTTAAGAATCATTATTCGGAGTAATTAGACTACAGTTAATTATTTATTTTTTTGAATAAATTTAAATTGAATTACTATATTATTAAGATGATAAATTACTCTTCTATGAAATAATATAATTGTTATATATGTAAAATTGCGTTAGTTGTATTAATTAATTAACCCATAAATGTGTTTTAATTATCAACAAATGCAAAAATAAGATAACTTTCGCTAAGAAAAACTAACTGCACTAATTAAATGTTTAGTTAAAGTTAAATTATTCGTATATTTAGAATAACTGCACAATACTAAGATAAGCTGTAAATTTGTTCATCTGTTCATGTAAAATACATACTTCAAAAACAACCTACTCGTTATTCATATTTTCATTATATTTAGTCAAACTTTATTTATGTGTACTCTTGCTTTATTTAGATGTATACTAAAAATGGTATGCTCTATCCTTAACATATTTGTAAAACTATATATTCATAACTTACATATAATGTACACATTAAGTGGTATTTTTATCAAATTATTAATATTATTATAAAATTTCACAATTACGCGTATAGTTTGAATAACAAACGCTAAAACTTGCGCAGTGTTTCTACGAGCTAGGATATTTGCTCTGATAAATAATTAATTAGTAAATATATTACAATGACAAAAATGTTCGTTTTAATTCACCTAAAATAACTACAAATATACATTATTAGTGATTAATAATTAATTTATAATTAATCGAATATATATATCTGTTCGGAGATATCGAATTAACCTTTTTTAATCGCTTTTTAAATCGCTTTCACTGATTCTCCTAAAACATTGTCTATAAACTGAACTCATATACATATAACTAATTGTACAATAGTTAACGTTTATAATAATGGTATTAGGTTTAAGCACTAAAATAGGGTCATGTAGACCCCTTCGCTCGTGCGGGAAGAAAATAATAATAAAATAATAGTAATACGATAATGATTTAATAATAATATACATTGAATATACTACGGACAACAATAATAAGTGATATAGAGGAGTATTATATACTACAGAATGCATTGATATAGTGGACTATTATATACTACAAACTGCATCGATATAGAGGAGTATTATATAATAGTAAACGGAACGCGCACTAAACAGGGGCTGTGTTACTTCCGGCCGGAGCGTTCGGAACCATCATCGGAGGGCTGATCATCAAGAAACTGAAGCTGACGTGTCGCTCGATAATGAGGTGGGAGCTAGCGATGGCCGCCATTACCTGCTGCTCGCTGATTACGTTCATAGCGACCTGCCCTAATCTTCCGTTCGATCAACTCTCCAAGGGTGAAAGGTTTATATGTCATTTATTTTAAAATGATCGTTATATCGTGTGCGTATAATAATATATAGTTTATTAGGTAAACCTAAAATAATACATTTAATAACAAATCGCCTTGTTTATGTATGCCGAACATTACTTATATTTTTATATTTATTGTTATTCTTATAATGCTGTTATCAAGTTGAGTGGGAAAATACCTAATCAAGCTTTGCGTTTGTGTTTTCCTGAGTGTTTACACTCTATCTGATTCTAATATGATTAGGTAATAGAGTATTACGTTGTTTAAAAGTGAAGTTACCACTTTACGATGAGTCATTTTATTTTCGTTCTCTATTCGAATTTCGTCCGAGAATTAGAATCCGACTAATATTATATACATTTTAAAATATGAAAGTAAAAAGTACTCGTAAAAAATATATAATATTACGATATCATAAAGTATATAAAATATACAGCGATGATATATACATATACCTCTATATATAAACTAGTTAATTAATAAATAATACAATATTTAATAATACACCTTTGAGAAATCATTTATGATTTATTTAAGTGTCTAAATAAACATTCAATCAATCAATCAATCAATATATAATAATAATTCTGCGACTCGTATATACATTTATATATCGAGTGAAACGATCGATAATCTTGCAGTAAATCAATGTTTACCCAGTGTAGTTTTTACCCGTTACGATTGTTTACTTCATGCGTACGCGTAGGCTGTCATACAACACAATATTTACTCAATCTGTCACACTAGTCTATTTATTTATCACGATGAATTATTTATTACTATACGATATTTATTTACTAGTAGGAGACGTGTATCGTAATATAAATAAACAACGAGTTCGATGCAGGCGATCGTCGTTATAATAGTATATCGCGGGTATCCATCGTACTACGTACTATTAAATAATTATATATATATATATAATAAATAAATACGTTTATATTATTTATAATCTATATTACGATATTATAATCTAAATATATAGCGATTAAAACCTATTGTAGAGTGAACTTATAGATAGATAGATTAAAAGTTTATTGAATTACTGGTTATATATAAAGAAAGTTATAATTATATATAAACATATAATTATATAACATATATAAACAAAATATATAAATGTGATAACAGTAAGACAAAACGACACGATACAAAAAAACAAGAAATAAACGGAGAAGTAAAATAAAAATAAAACATTGGATTATACGAGCCGTTGGTATTACATAATATTGCCCGTTTACAGTCCGGACCACGCGAACCTGACGTCCACGTGCAATAGCCCGTGTAGGTGCGACTCGCTGGAGTTCGACCCTATCTGCGGTCAGGACGGCATACAGTACTACTCGCCTTGTCACGCGGGATGTTCGCACAGCGATCAGCAGATGGGAGAACTTTCCGTTTAGTATACTCGACGATGTATGTGTGTATGTGTGCGTGCGCGCGCGCTTGTGTGTGTGTGTGCGTATGTGTGCGTGTGTGTGTGTATGTATGCGTGTATCTTTTTTTATTATTGTATTATTATTTCAGCGAAGGGACATATACGTCCCAAATAATAGTGCTAATAAATAGATATTCATCCTAATCATCAACTATGTGTATAAAGAATTATATGTCTGTATATATATATATATATATATATATATATATTAAAACTTACTACATCTTAATATATAAAATATTAATTTTAATGATTATTTATAAAAAAATATTTTTGAATAATATCATAAATTATAATTTTATAATTCAGAACATCTATTGGATAAATATATTTTAATTTCGTAATATATTCATAATAAATAAATATTCTACTATACATTTAGAATATTACAAATTCGTTTAAGAATAATCGATAGCGTAAAATAAACGCCATTGTTCGTCTTAAAGTAATACAATAATATTATATTAAATACGCGCTCATCTAGTAATACGATTATATTCTATTAATATACGCGTGCTTAGGCGCGAGAAGTAATAGAATTATAGTCGCGTAATCGATGCGTTATGTAATACAATAATGTTCTATTTATAGATGTATTATCGATGTCAATGCGTGGGCAACATCACCTCGGCGGCGCTGGACATGTCGCCGCTGACCAAGTATCACAACGAATTCTCGTACAACAACACTAAGCGGACGGCGGATAGTCTCGTGGTTCCGTCGGCCTATAGCGGAGCCTGTACGGTGGAAGGTAGTGCGCGCGCCGCTATTCGACACGCTATACACGCGCGGCGACAACGTAATAGTTTAAATGTATTATCGGGCAAAGACGATAGTACAGATTCGCATATTAATTCGAAGCCGCCCGACCGAAAAAATATATAGAATAATTTTTATTTTTATACATATTTATTAAATAATTATATATCAAAATAATCAAAATATGAATGATTATAACATATACTATATATATATATATATAAGTTATACTCATAATTAGATTATAATATATAAAACTAAACTCAATATGTATATTTAACATACACTATATGCTTAGACATAAGTTTTACGATGTTATAAATGTTATATCATTAATCTTATTTGCATATGATTATATACTATTTACTTCTATCAGTACCCGTGTATTAACCTAAATACACATAGCTATACTGCATTGGTAACCGATATTTGAATTGATATTTACTAATATAGAATTTGATGTATCTATTTAAGAAATTGTAATCTTTATTATAAAATCATTAATATAAGAGTATTATCGTACAGCAAAGTCATGTATAATTCTATTTTATCTATTTAAATATATATGGAATACTATTTTTTTCTGGTTTCATAAATTAATTTAATGTATTACTTATTATTTCTTTCTAAGGTTCTTTTTACTATTCTTTTTTGTTTTCAATCAATAAACTACCTAACTTCCTACCTAACTACCTTACAGTTTGTAACAAAATGCCGATATTCTTAATCGGTTTCTTCATCGCGGCCTTACTGATATTCGCTAATAATCCGATGAACATCTCGGCGACTGTCAGGTTTCTATCTTTAATTTAATAATACATAGATAGTTATAACTGTATATATACAGAGTTTATTGAAATAATATACTGGCACGGTTTTTGTTTTAAGATTAGTTTTCAATTTTCTTACTCTGTATTTAAAATGGCTCAGAATAAATATATATATATATATATATTATTTATCATGTTTTTTTCGTTTGTTACCAGTGATAATAACAATTTTGTTTAAAAATATAAAACAATAGTTTACTGTGAATCACTTTTCTTAAGTGAGTCACATTCCCTTAAGTCATACCATGATTATTATTAAATAGAATCATTTTGATGCATCACTATAAAAATTATGATATAATTAAATAATGTTGTATTTTAATTAAATTAATAAATTCTTATTTTAGCATATTATTAATGTATTATATCATTATGTCCATATATGGAGATAAATTATATGTAATTTAGTTTAACGCATTTATTAAATTATATATTCATATATAATGCTTGCTTTATTTTGTTTATTTTAATTTCATTCTATTACATAATTTTGTTATATTATTTATAAATATAAATATATGTTTAAGTAATAATAAATAGTAATACATAGTAATAATTAAAACAAATGAATGTAATATTTTTATAGATTTTTGTATAATTATGTTATATATAATATATTGTTTAAAAAATATATTAATAAAGCAATTGTAATACCGACCAGAAATATAAACATGGTTGACCATTGGCCGACAATACATTATTGTTTATAAAATAGAAATAATTATATTTCCTAAATATTTACGTATTAAAATAAAATGAATTTTTATATCGATTTAAAACCAGAAAAATGATTTACCACAAATTCTATTTCATACTTCGGCCCGCATTAACCGTCACCGACTAATGACTACAGGTCCACCCCGAACGAACACCGCTCCATCGCCATCGGAATACAGTGGATAGCCATTCGACTGTTCGGCAGCATCCCGGGCCCCTTCCTGTTCGGTATAGCTTTCGACGGAGCCTGTCGACTATGGTCGTCGGATTGCGGCGACAGGGGGGCGTGTCTCTACTACGATAACGCCAAGATCGGCTACTACCTGTTCGCCGTGTGTTTCACGGTGAAAGCGATCAGTTTCGTGCTGATGTTCATCGCGTGGCGAACCTACAAATCGGTGGAGGCGCGACGAAAAATCTACTCTGCGAAAAACGCGTCCACGAAATCTAACGGATCGGCTTCGGCACCCAAACGAGCGCCGGCCGACGCAGCCGCCGAAGAAAACCGGCTACTAGGTCGACCGAGTGCGGAAGACGCCGTACAGTTCGGAGTGGAACCGTTTTACCCCGTCGTCGATAGCCATACGACGGCCAGCCAAGCGTAGTGAGCGCATGGAGAGAGAGAGAGAGCGCACCGGCGAGGGAGTTACGCGCGAGAGAATTATATTTTTATACGCGCGCTTGCGAGGTCCGAGGTCTGTTACGTACGTACTAGACCGTTTGTTAATGTGAATACCTTTATTATTATCAGCATCGTTTTCGATATAATCATCAGTACGGATAACTGTTTGCGTGTGTGCGTGTGTGCGCGAGCGTTCATGCGATCGACAATCTTGTGATAGTTACCTCGTATTCTATAGAGACTGATTCTACCCGTTTTACTACGTTAGACGAGGGGGGGTATCAATATTACCCCTCTCTCCCTGTCGGTGAAGTCTCAATTGTTTTGTTTGTTGATCAAACCCAGCGGTGGTATTCGTAAGTAGATCCGTAACTTTCTATAGGAGTTTACGCACGTACGCGAGAAAGTGTGTACGCTGGCGTTGTATTATAGAGGATTACTGGCCAATATTTTTATATAATGTTCAATTCAACTTCAAACATATGCATTACGTAATGATATATCATATGAATATGGTTTATTTTATTAATGATTATATATATATATGTATATATATATGTTATATAATAAAAATATATTACTTTTTTAATTTTGAGTTTTTTTAAATAATTATATACATATTACAATAAATTTTAAATATATTTGTAATTCTAGTATTTAGTAAAAATAGTATATTTATAATTAATATTATTCATATATTTATCAATATTCTTATTTGACTTAATAATTCAACAGATGCTTATCTACATGTATAGTTTAGTCTAAAAATTAAAAAAATGCATTTGAATGATTTATTAATCATGGAAAATCTAATTTGCACCTTATTTCAATGTAAGAATAGAAATAGTATTAAAGATGTAATGATTATACATAATAAAAATGATATAAAAAAATAATAAAATTGTTCTGATAGCTATATTTACTTCTAGAAAACACAGATTTCAATGGTAAATAACATTTTGATGGTCAATTCCTCAAACTATTAAATAATGAAAAAATTAAATTCTCAATTAGACGCATGCTTAGTTAAATAATAACAACAACTTTTTGATCATATTAAGTAACATAAATGCAAAAATCGGACGGAAGTCGGTTCAGAGAGATGATGGAAGAATTCCAACTACTAGCAACTAACATACAATTCCAGAAGAAAAAGGGAAACTATAGACCTAGATGTATCCACGAAGGACGAAACACCAGCTAGATTATATTTTGGTACGAAAGAAATGGAGAAAAACCATAATAAATTGCGAAACCTACAACATCTTTACATCACGGCGATCAGACCACGGTGTAGTAGTTGCAAATATTTCACTAACTCTCCGTGCAACAAAGCAGGCTGCAAAGCGCAAACTCGAGTAGGTTTGGATTGACCTACGGGACCAAAAAGATCTACAGGAGAAATATGCAGTGGAGATAAGGAATCGATTCAGTATACTAATATCAGATGAGGAAACAATGTCGGAAAATTATGACCGACTAATTAAGACCAATATGGATACAGCGGCAGAATGCATGCGTCAAGTACCGCATCTTAAAAGAAAAGTCAATTCACAGGATCCGCGTATTATTAATTCCCGCGATGCAATAACGTCCGCATTAAAGTTTTAGTTGCGAATAAAGACCAAGGTACTCGTATCCTACACAAGCAAAAGATAACAGAGATATTTTAAATATACAAATTAATTAAGGACGAGTAAATACAAAGTTATGAAAATTGAACAAGCTGATCCGGATAAGCTATATATGGAAAGCTGGAACCTTATCAATTAAATTACAGGCAGAAGAAGTGTTCAATCTCGACTATTAAATGGGAATAGTGCAGAGGAAAGAATACTACTACGGTATGAACACTTTCGAAATCTGCTTAGAAGCACATCTAAAATCACTGATGAAAATGGAAAATCCCTGCAGTATTTAAAAACTTGAACGTAAATTATGACAAATTCACATTGGAAGAATATGAAAAAGCGAAAAGATCAATAAAATGTGGGAAAAGCCCAGGGGAGAATGGTTTAATGCCAGAAGTGCTAAAGTATGTACCAATTGATGGTGTCGTGCTTGACACTGTAAACAAGTCATATATGAAGTGTGAACAGCCAGACCTATGGAATATTTCTATTATAGTGCCAGTACCTACATCGGGAGATCCTACCAAAGCTGATAATTACCATTGTATTAGACTCACTTCCATAATAGCCAACACTTATAACCGTATATTGCTCAATCGCATACGACCGGTTTTAGATCCTTTACTAAGACATAATCAAAATGGATTCAGGCAGAATAGAACACCAGTTGGGCAAATAATAGCGATTAGAAGGATAATAGAGGGAGTCAATAGTATGAATCTAACGGCTATCATAACCTTTATTGACTTCAAAGAGGCGTTTGATTTTATACATAGATATAAGATCGCTAAAGTATTATAATCATACGGAATACCCGATATGATTGTAAACGCAATAAACAGAAGTTATGCTAATACTAGAGCAAAAGTATGCACGCCAGATGGTGCACCAGATACATGTATCTGAAGAGTTCGATATAGTAGCAGGTGTATTACAGGGGGATACTCTAGCACCTACTTATTTATTATGATACTAGATTATGCACTTCCAAAAGCAATCAATGGCCAGGAAGAAGAATTGGGTTTTAGGTTTACCTACCAGTATTACCCGCAGAAGCCGAAAGTTGTACCCAACAGTATTAACAGATTTGGATTTTGCGGACGACATTGCCTTAATATAAAATACTGCAACACAAGCTAGACAGTTACATTTGAACGTCGAATCTGAATGTAAAAAGATGTGACTATGTTTGAATTCCAACAAACTAAAGTTATGGCATTTAATACGGAAGATACATTATTGAAAACTGTTGAAGGTCAGAATCTATTTGCAAGTTGTTGAAGATTTCAAATACCTAGCTTGCTTGGATCAATTCATCAGATAAGGATATAGGTGGGAGTAAAACCTACGTGTAAGAAAAACACTATCTTGGAATGCACTACATAGTATGCGCACATTATGGAAATCAAGCATAAATCTCCCACTTAAAAGAATACTTTTTGTGGTTATAGTGGAAAGTATATACTACTCTATGGGTATGAGTCATGGACATTAACAGTACAACAACAGAAATCCCTAAACGGTACCTATACACGAATTCTCCGTAAAGCTCTTAATATATATTGTCAAGACCATATGGAAAACAAACAATTATATGGACATTTGCCTCCAGTTTCTACCAAAGTGATGTCCATGTGAATGGCCGGTCACTGTGTACGACATCCTGAACTGTCTACGAACCCGCTCATATTATGGGAACCTAGCAGTGCAAATCGTTGTCGACATCGCTAACTTATGTTGATATGTTAGGCAAAGAAATCGGTCTCACATGGAGGAAAACATAATTATTAATAACCTACATGATGGATTAAGATGTCTGGAGGAAGTTGTGTTATAGGGGAATATATAGCTATTCCTTCCCCCATTCCTACTGATGCTCGATATGAAGATTGGCAATACCATCCTCGAAATTAAGCAAGTAAGTAATCAGGATAAAGCCTTATTTAATTATGAATTAATAATATCCACATATAAGATATATTTAAAGCTGTCTTAATAATTATTTAAATATGTCTTAAAATGTATTAGGTCTCCTACTGCTTTAAAAAGTACTTACATCTGCTATTAGTGTTTGCTGCTATCCGTAATAAATATTAAGACAGGTTTAAATACGTAAGAAAGATTTAAATATATCTTATATGTGGAAATTATTAAATCATAATTAAATCAGGCTTTAAAACTTAATTATTAAAGCAGTAGACAGATGTTTTAAGTATAATATATATAAATATAGGTAGTTAAATATACCTACTTATACATTATAGAAAGTATTCATATTTAAAAGATTAAATATTTTAAAACCTATTCATATCATCAATATAATGAAAGGACTTTCTTTATATCGATGATTCATATATGATATATATATCCGCAGCCGTCTGCGCGTGGGGCGGTCATGCGAGACGGTAGAAATGTATACATTTCGCCGTAGGACCTATACGACGTAAACGACGTATAATCATCGATATAAAGAAAGAAAGGACTTTCTTTATATCGATGATATGAATAGGTTTTAAAATATTTAATCTTTTAAATATGAATACTTTCTATAATGTATAAGTAGGTATATTTAACTACCATAACGTAACTACTTTCTTTATATCGATGCGTATAATACATGACGTACAAATACGCCGTGATACCAGGCACTAGGCATACGTGCGCTGATATCACGACGATACCATATGTATCCACTACATACTATCGGATTTATCCATTACATGGTTCAGTATATATATATTATATATATATATATATATATATATATAATGGACCATTACATACAATATAAATGAGGGGTGTCATATCAAATGATATCAATGTGACACTAACTATGGGCACCTATAAACGTAAACAAATATATAATTTGATTCTTATAATACTTATTATTTGTATATGTCCAGAACATGTGATGCATTCAATAGAAAATATTAATTTAACTCAGATCCCTTCTTTGGAGGAATTAGAGTTACTGGATAATGATGCAGAGTGGGTATGTTCTAAATAACTATTTTATATTTCATATATACATTATTTTGATATATACCTACCTTTGTCAGTTTAAATGTTAAATCCAATTATTTTGTTTAATATTTTAATTTATATTGAAATTTTCGCAGAAGAAACACAGTAAAGACGCGAGTGCCACTTTCAGTTCGATCATAAAGTCTCTAGATATAAAAGAGTAGGTAGTAAAACCTAATCTTTTACTGGAAAAAGAGCCAAGAGGCTATTGGCACCAAAAATAAAATCATTTTTAATGACGCATGCATATATGCTTTTGTCGCGTTATTAATGCTAATACAATTATAATAAACTCTTAATATATAGATACTATCTATGAAATGTATACAGCGATTAATGATTATAGGAAACTAATTGCTGGGTGCTTTAAAACCCAAGCTGATTTTATTGTTAAGATAATATTATAATTATTAGTATAATTATTATAAGATAATATTATAATTATTAGTATAATTATTATTATACTAATTATATAATTATTATTATATTATATAATTATAATTATTAATAAGCTATCTCAATATATAATTCATACATAAGTATTATTTTCTTCTTTTAGATAAGAAAGACGAAAGTTAAAAATCCTAAACCTAATAATATTTTAACGGCAGATAGAATTGAGGCCGATATATTCATATATGGAAAGCAAATGGAAAGTAAATTCATATGTTTTATTTATTATTAATCCATTATTTTAAAGATATTCGATACTGAAGAATTAGACGCCCTGGTGCCAGACATTGAACCTTCACAAAGATGTAATGTATTACTGCTTTATTTTTGAATTAATTTCTGATTTATTAGTAATAAATCAGAATTTAATCAAAAATAAAGCAGTAATAAATCATGATTTTAATCCGAAATATATCAGTAATAAATCAGAATTTAAATCAAAAATAAAGCAGTAATAAATCATCATTTTAATCAGAAATATATCAGTACAAAATCATAATTTGAATCAAAAATAAAACAGTAATAAATCTGAATTTAAATCAGAAATATATCAGTACAAAATCAGAATTTTAATCAGATTTAAATCAGAATTTAAACTTTCTTAAGCAGATTTAAAATTGTTTTCACTTTTTAAACTTATCAGAATTTAAAGCAGATTTTAAATAAGAATATTCAAAATCTGATTAAAAAGTACTGCTTTAATAAGTATTTAAGTCTGCTATTATTGTTTGCTGGGTTTTGTTTTCCGAAAATGAAAGTCTCGGATCGGCATCAAAAATCTCGGTATTAGGGGAAAGTAACCTAATACAGACACTTTAACAATAAATGGTCTTAACTTTTTATGACTCATTATTTTTATTCAAAAATTACAATATATTAATATTATATGATTATAGATATTATTGTAATTTTAAAATTTTATTTAATCTTTTAATTCCATAGATAACGGGGGTGTCCGTATTCGGTACCCATGTCCGAATACGGACACCCTGTGTTATAATACGGACACCCTATATAACACTAGATAAACTATATATTATTGATGAATCAATCAGAAAAATTACAATTACGTTATTTATAATTAATTTAATGAAAAATATATTGTAATTTAATTAGTTAATATTTTATTTATTTTTATTATTTTTTAATTAATAATACAATTTAAGTATCTAAATAATATTTTTTTAAGAATTAGCTTTATTGGTAATATTAATATTATAACGCACGCGATTTTTATGAAAATCAGAATAGTTCATATGCTGCACATTGATTGGGTACAGGGTGTCCGTATTAAGACATTTAGAGTGTCCGTATTAGGAACTTATATGACCTCTAGATATATGCTTATAACTTAATGAATATTTGATAACAAATATAGAAATTAAAAATACAATTTTTAGAATGCTTTATTTTTTAATAATATAGTATTATATTTTATATCGATACATTTTTATAATCATGAGAAGGTTTTAAGTTGGAATTTTTTTTCATAAATTTAAAAACGTAATAAAAAAATCAGTTTATTGGATATATCAGCAATATTTTGAATAATTAAAAAATAAAAAATACTTTTTTAGGCTATTTTTATAATTATGAATATTTTATTCATTAAACATTTTTTTGTAGGATGTATGGTTTCTGAGATACCGAGAGTGTCCGTATTCGGGCACTGTCCGTATTCGGTTACTTTCCCCTATATACACCACTAGATGAAATTTACATTATTATTCACTGAATCGCGAAGTTGGCGCAGATTATTTTTTTTAAATTGATGTAAATGTGAAATATATAAAAATTAGTATTAAAATATAATTTAAAAAAAAGCATCATTTCGGCTTGGTAATGTTTTGTAAAAGTCTCAACTCGGCTCGGGCTCGTTTGGCTAAAGTCTCGGTTCGGCTCTGGCTCGTTTGGCTAGAGTCTCGGTTTGGCTCGGGCTCGTTTTTTTCTCCGAAAATGAAGTCTCGGCTCGGCATCAAAAACCAAAAGTATCCGCTCGGAATCATTTACATCACTAGTATGTACCTACATTAACATGATGGTTATGCTATAGCATGGTCACATTGTAATGTAGGTAATGTACCTAAGGTTGGGTATACAATTGTATTATACAATTATACAATTTGTATATACTATATAGTATACTCAGGTAGCATACTTATGTAACCCTATGTGATTTACTGGTTCGATATTACTACAAACACTGTAAACTTACAACGTTCGCTCGACGAATACAGAACGTTATTGACCCATATTCTACTATAGGAAATACACTCGCAATGCCTAACAATGAAAGTACGCTGTAATAGTATGCTGGATGGATATTGACCTAGTGACCTGCAGCGACCTATAGAACTTGTAATCTTGGTATAAACAGCTGCATATTTTCTACACTCATATAGTTTATGAACCCCATGCAAGCATATATGTTAAAATATACATATATGTATAAACCTATAGGTTGATTTATATATGCATATTAGAATTTATATATTTTGTAATGTATATACATATATATATATAATTATTTAGCTTAATTATTTAGCTAAAGCTATAACATAGCACGACAAACGACCGAGTAAACTGGAGAAATATTGTAAGTAAATCATCAGCGCCCCTAAGGCTCAACGCTACAGGAAAGATAAATCAGATAAATAGCGTAGCAAACTAACGAATACAATTAAACTACCTATTATAACTATTTGTATCGTATTAGGATACCTATTAGTATCCTACAGGGGAGAATACTCGAATACCGACACCCTAATAATAAATCACCATAACTTTATTATTTCTCAATTACATATTTCCAAGTTGTATTTATAAGTTTTAAGTAGGTATATACATATAATAGCTATTTTAAAATTGAATATATACAAACTATAGTTTGTTTAACTCTGCAGAGATAACAGGGGTGTCGATATTATGTGCATTTCAATATTAGAGCACTCTCCCCTATATACATGTTACTATAGTAACCTATATGTTACTAGGATACCCGTACTTGATATGCTAATGGGGTGTTCACTAGGGGATCTGCAACAGGGGGACGGGGTGATATACCCCCCACTTTAAAATCTAGGGGGACCTCCTATATATTGGTCTCCCCCCCCCCCACTTTTACCACAATATTTATTTTTATTGGTTGGTTACCGCAGACATAAAAAATCGTTCCAGCTCCCCTAGTCGTGTCAGACTAAGTGTGTAAATATGTATACATCTATAGGTGTGAAAACTGAAAATAGACACTTTCTACGTAATGTGTTCGCATAGCAGTGTCGTGACATGACGGGCATTTATAAATCGTGTAAACACCACTTAATAGGTCATATATCGTACGGGTATTGTTGATTTATATGCTATAATAAAAAATACATCTTATTTTTTAATAATATAATACTATATAACATATATGTTATCTATATTATATGTATTCGTTATTCTATTTTATGAAAATCTTCACGTATATTTTATATATATTTTTTATTTATATTCAATTTATTATATAAAATAATCTCGGCGGCGAGAACCTACTTAAAGTTTTTGTAATATTTATATACTTCTTTAGAATAGAGTATTATATTATGTTATTTATAAATACTACTCTTATAATGTACCTATAGTTACTAACTATATATATATATATAGTACGTAATATAGGTAAATATTACAACGTTGGGGAAAGAAACCTAATACGGACAGTTTAACAAGTAATGGTCTTAACATTTTATGACTCTTTATTTGTATTCAAAAATTAAATTATATAAATATTATATGATTATAGATATTATTGTGATTTTTAAATTTTATTTAACCTTTTAATTCCATAGATAACGGGGGTGTCCGTATTCGATACCCATGTCCGAATACGTACACCCTGTGTTATAATACGGACACCTTATATACCACTAAATAAACTATATATTATTGATGATCCAATCAGATAAATTACGATTACATTATTTATAATTAATTTATGAATAATTCAATATAATTTAATTAGTAATTAATTTATTAATTTTTATTATTTTATTATTTTATTAATTAATAATAGGTATATTAATTACAAGTAATTATCTAAATAATAAAATATTTATATGTAGCTTCATTTGTGGTATTAATATTATAACGCACGCTATTTTTTAAGAAAATCAGAATAGTTCACAAGCGGGGCGCTGATTGGTTATATAACGGGTTTCCGTATTAAGACATCTATATTGTCCGTATTAGGGATTTATATGACCTCTAGATATATACTTATAACTTTATTAATATTTTCTTTCAAATATAGAAATTATGTATATAATTTTTAGAATTCTTTAGTTTTTAATATTTATTATTGTAATTTTATATCGATACATTTGTATATTCTTGAAAAAATTGTAAGTTGATATTTTTTTCATAAATTTAAAAACGTAATAAAAAAATCACTTTATTGGATACATCAGCATTATTTGGATTAATAAAAAATAAAAATACTTATTTAGACTATTTATATAATTATGAATATTTCATCATTAAACATTTTTTGTATGCTTTATGGTTTCTAAGATACCGAGAATGTCCGTATTCGGGCACTGTCCGTATTCGGTTACTTTCCCCTATAGGGTAATTTATACATTGTTATTACCTATATCTTTGGTATTATTTGTATTACCTATAGGTATACATGCTAAAAATGTTCACTGTTATTTTAAATATTACTTATAATTATATTTGTACTTTTTAAATAACTAAAATAACCCACTATTTATTAATGTAATCATATATCCTGGTATTATCTAATATAAACTATTTTAAAAATAATTGTTAAACAACAACTAATAATACTTATAAATATGGTTATACTGAATATATAATTAAATTAAATATAAAGAAAGTTGATATTTAAAAACTTTTATTATAAATAATATATTTTAATTTATATAAATATATATTTTTTCATAATATCTTTCGCAGAAGATATCATAGTCGTTATAATACTATAGATAGATACATGTTTCTTATGGGTGTGTATAATATACACTGTATATAGCTTATTGATAAAGCCATCGCTCCACATCAAAATGCGTGCAATGATAATGCTACCACGTCTGTTTTCGTCAGGGCCGATTTGAAGACGCGAAACTAAAATAATAATAGGTTATTATTAGTTTAATTATAATTAATAATATAAAAATTAATAATTTAATTATAATTATATCGAATTACTGTAGTTAATTTACGTGTACATTTATAGGAATAATATAAAGTATTCGTAATAGTTTAAATAAATAGTTTAAATAATATTACATACATATAAGGTTTATTTAATTTAACTTATTTATTTGATATGATATTAATTCAATAATGTTTACTTAACTTTAATATATTAAAGCTATATATCTATATCACATGCAACAATACAAATATAATAAATATACACGACAAGGACACCTATATCGAATAACTATGCTATATTATAATACAGCTATAGGGTAAATATATATAGGGTATATATAGGTATATATAGGGTATATATACCTCGTCCATCGCCCCTTTGAAGTAGAAATTAGCGAAACGTCTGCCTCCCAGCGAGAGCTGTTCATTGATCGTATCGATTGTGTAGGCTTTGTTGTACTCTGTGGTGGTGGGGGGGTGGTTAACCTAGTTAACAATAGTATACATTATATATATATATATATATATATATATATATATATATATATGTAAGGTTATAGTTAGTATAAGCTAAACATAGCTTCTGGGTATCCCTCCGATTATTATAGCCAATATTCGGTCAATTAATTCATATATATATATATATATATATATATATGTGTATGGGGTGTAGCCGTATTGCGGGTGGACTGGGTGGGGTAATACGTTACCTGTACGGCGTACACTGTACGCTAAGAGTGGTCAATGGGTACACATTGTTTGGTGAAGTGAAAAATTACATTGAAAAATATTATAGAAAAATAATTTATAACGAAAATATACGAAAATACATGAAAATGGTTGCTACAACTTATTTCTTTAATATTTCGTATCCCTAGCTCTAATTCTAGTAGATATGATTTCTGTTTTCTACAAAATATCATAAAAAGTGAGAAAAAAATATTAATTTATTTTTTATTCCCAAAAAAGATTACGAAAGTTAGGTCCCCCAGAAATATTAATAAATAGTCGTTATTTAAAATTAGGTGTACACAAAGACATATTGCATACACGCATTGTTAGTACCCATATGCAAAGTAATTTCCGTGACCATATAAACCTAGTTGTAAATAAACCAATATATGTACGGTCACATACTACTATAGCTACAGTAGATAATTATGTAGGTATATATGTATACATATTTAATATTACTCGAACTTTTCAAATAGTTTAAATTATGTTTTTGAGATGTGTTGGTATTAGATTATACGATAATTTAGTCCCCAACAAGATAACATTAGTATTCACAAAATTAATAATCCATACATATTTTAAATAATTATTATTGAATATATAATAGGTATTTCTAATTCATATATTATAACAATAATAACAATAATGCGTCATTTAAATATTGTATTTAACCTAAATAGTATGTATTTAAAAATGTATTGTTGAAAATATGTGAAATATAAAAATAATTAAAAATAGATATTCGAGTCGATTCTTTTTAAGTACTCGTAGCATTAAATATCCCACCCGTGGGTTCTCGCGAGATAACCACCAAACATCCGACACTCTATATGTAATATTTGAAATTACGATCACTAGTAGGGATATATAATAATAATAGAAAGGTTTGTTGACTCACTTGAAAACGATGGAAGTATATATGCATCAAGTTGAAATAATAAAACAAATAAATAATTACACGAATAATAATAAATTTAAAAAGAAGAAATGATAATGATAACATATATGAATATAGTCGACATTTAAAAGTAATACAAGATGATATGGTCATATAGAGATAAGGATAATATGAATATCGTAGCGATATATTTATAATAATTATAATCAGCTGTATGTATAAACCTTGTTCAATCCGGGTAGTTTGGCTGTGATATCCGTTCAAGGTCAAGGTCAGATATCCTCTTTTGTACACATAGGCCACGTGTTGCCACTCCGATACGGATGATATCTGTGTTCGTAACCAACAGTTGATGATGATGATGATTATGATGATGATGATTTATTAGACACAATAATATAACAGCGAACGCTATTCTCGAATGTGTAGATAAATAATTATATTAAAACGAATGATAAATAAATAACTATAATAAAAATAAATAAACGGAATAATAAATATTATATAATTAATTGTTGTATGTAAAACTATTATATGTGGTGGTGGCATTGAATTAGGTATAACATACACATGCTTTTTTTATCGTCTCCCCCTATAGGTACATATAAATATAGATAGTATAATGAACTCACCATGGGTAGAAGTACCTCTATCAGCCTATGACTGACTCCGGCCCCCGATATCCGCACCTGCGCAGACAACTGGTTCCTGTCTGCCTTGTAGCCGAGCAGTACTGACATCACGTGATCTCTGTTTCCGTTATCCAATAGCAACTCGTTTCCTGTAGGTGGGCGTGGTCTCTGCATCAGCATATAGTAGTATTCGAAATGAACCCAACTACTGGTGCTTCGAAGCTTCGTTCAACAAAAATATATAGTTCAAAGTTTATTTGTAAAATAATGCAAGGGTTCGAACCTGCTTCATAAATAAGTGGAATAGTTCTATAAATACAGACCGACGATAATATAAAATATACTATTGTTGTGAAGCCCTTTAGGAGGAACGAGGATATAAGTAAATTAAAAAAAAGCCAAACGGAATAAAAAAGAAAACTTTCTTCTAATAAATAAATATTACTATTTATTAATCTATATATGTAGTACATATTATGTAGTAGTACATATTATTTACCTACTATAGTGGGTACATTATATTGTAGGGTATTCTATCGTTTACTCGCCATTAATTATACATAACCATCCAGGTATTCGTCCATAAATAACAGAGTTACTTACATACATAATATACGTATATTTATATCGATGATTAATTTTAGATTATGATATTAGAATTTTAGAATATAATATTATTATCTACACATATTATTCATATAATATGATATAAATATGTTTATTATAAAATTAATTTAAAGTATTAACTTATCATACCACTAGCTGATATATTAGTCGATTAACTTATATTACCGGATTAACTAGAAAATAATCCAGTGCACATTAAGGGGTTTCCATTATGGACGCTGCAACAGGGGGGACGGGGGAATATGTCACCCCACTTTAAAATCTAGGGGGACCTCCTATGTATTGGTCCCCCCCCCCACTTTTTACCACAACATTTATGTTGATTGGTTGGTCCCCCCCCCCCTACATACACACCATCGTTCCAGCGCCCCTAGTGTTCACGTGATCCGTGAACATCTCGTCACGGTCCGGTGGTCTCGTATAGTTTAGATAATATCGTGACGAGCTTTTCACGGATCAATTGGACACCCTGCAATG
This sequence comes from Osedax fenrisi, assembly GCA_964019155.1. Classification (NCBI taxonomy): domain Eukaryota; kingdom Metazoa; phylum Annelida; class Polychaeta; order Sabellida; family Siboglinidae; genus Osedax; species Osedax fenrisi. The sequence continues at coordinate 75,861,953 of OZ025243.1, forward strand.
TGCACTGGATTATTTTCTATATAAGTTCTATATGTTATATATATAACATATAGTCTATATAAATGGTATATATGTTATATATAACATATAGTCTATATAAATGTTATATATATATAACATATATGTTATATATGTTATATATATATAACATATGTTATACATGTTATATATGATATATATATATATATATGCATATATGTTATACGTAGGTCGTCCACGGCGCAACAATACACACAACGTTCTTAGTAGACTATCGTTCTACGTTACGTACATAGAGCTAGAGAGAAACGTTATCTCTATAGAGAACTATATATAGCTATTGCTATAGCTATATATAGCTCTTACGTAAGCATACACGGACCCCTATATATAGAGGTGTGTGTATGGTTACGTAATGCACAGTCGTGTCACTTGGCAGTGTCGTGTCACTTGGCAGTGTCGTGACACCGGCACCTTACTGTTCGTGTGACAGCCCCTTTATGACGCATACACACTGGAATATTCTCGAGTACATAAATAGAAAACGCGTACATAACTCAACACATACGAATATAAATCTAGTATATATTATATTTATAGAGATCGGTATTTTAAGCGAACCCTACTATTATATAATACATACAATAAACACATTCATCACTTTATTCATTACACGTTATGTAAACATAAAGGTATTTGTGAAGAATTTTCATTTCTTTAATTTGTTATCTTTTAATGTCTTCGTATATACCTTAGTTTATTTCGGTAACGTTATCGTTATCGTTAGCAAATAATTCTATAAGTTATACTTTCGACTATGTATTTACTTAAATTAAATAGCAGTAGATGGCACTCACCGTTAAGGATATCTGACCGAAAGAACAAGGACACGGAGAATTCGTACATGTAATCACCCGAGAATATGTCCTTCATCGCCGGTATCTGTATTAGTGACATCACAAATATACTCATTATATATGTGTGCACGTGTGTGTGTATGTGTATATGTGTGTGTGTGTGTGTGTGTGTGTTATGGATGACAACTATAGGAATGTGTATTATTATTTGTAATCCCTCTAAGGGAGACAACACATATATATTATCTATGTCTTCTAAACATTATTATTATTATTATTATTATTATTATTATTATTATTATTATTATTATTATTATTATTATTATTATTATTATTATTAATATTATATTGGGCAACAATAGTAGAGATTAAATTCGTAATTTGAAGTGTTATAAAAACAATACTAAATAGAATATTTTTATTTATATTTATTTTATATATAAATTTTATAAACCAATACAAATCACTCGAATAAATATAATTATAATAATCATTATATAACATATAACATATACTGATATATAACGTGTAACATGTGTATAATATTTAAAATATGAGTGTTACATATAACCTTATAAATTGTTTAATATATATATATATATATATATATATATATACGATAGGACTACTATAGTATACGGATAGTACACATGTGAATATATAAACATATGAATGTAACTAACATCGAGGTATCCGCTTCCGTCGAACACGGCCGCCTGACCGGAAGGAGAGTCAACAAAACCCACGTGACCGTTCATAACTTCCGCCGTAGCTCTCGTACACGAAGAATCGTTGAAGTTTCCGTCGAAATTGAAATTTAGATAACATCTGTTGTCGCAAGTATTCTTAGGAGCTGTATCACGTGTTATTTGTATCATGTACGCATGTGATGTATACACGGTAATCAAACATACATATATATATATATATATATATATATATATATATGATGGGCAACAACAGAAAATATTTATATTATTTTGAAGCCCTTTAAAGGTTTAAGGTTAATAAAACATTATATAGATATCATTGTAATTTAACAGAATAAAAAAATTGTAATTCTTCTAATCCATGGCTTCTAATAGATATTATTATTATTATTATTATTATATATATATATTTGTTGTATTGTCCTGGGCCCCTCGCAGTTATTTATAATATAAGTGCACTTGTATACAAGTGTACTATAGTCTATAGACTAAGTCTACGATATCTTGATGATTACATTTGTATCCGATATTTATATTCCAGGTTCAATACATGCATATTATTGTTATTAGTATTACATAATACGTTGTATAAACAATACATACCATCGTTGTCAAGTTTGCAAGTACACGTTTTCAAATCGAAGCTAAAATATTTTGAACAACTTAGATATGTTGCGAATTTCATATTTCCGTTATCTTTGGGTTTGTATTCTCTACTGTTCTCTGGATTTACATTGAAGTCACATTTATCTGTAGGATAAATATACATATAATTATATATATATAATTATTATTATTATTATATTTATTAAATTATAGAATAGGTTATGTTAATATTATATTATATTGAATATATATATATTATATATAATTATTATACAATATTATATAGTAATGTAATTAATATATCGAAACATATACCTAATTATTTATATTATTAATAATTATGCACTTATAAGTGCAACTATAGTTAAAGGTTAGTTAATTGTAGTTGAGTACACTTTATTGATGTTCAAACCCAGAATGCAAACTAACTTACTACGTGACAAAGCCTAATAAATGATTAATGGTGAATTGAGATTTCGAGAGAAGTCTATAACTCATAACATGGCTATCGTAAAATGAATAGAAAGGCTAGTAGGCTAGAAAGGCTAGTACCTACACTACCTTTATTTACGTTACTGAACCTATGCGCGATTTATTTAAATCTAAATATCAAATATGTTTTTATAAATATGTTCTATTTTAAATGATTTATTTTTATATATATAAATATATTTATTTACATTTAAATATGTAGGTATTTTAGTATATATACCTAGTAGTATTTTATTATATATATACAAGTATTATTACTATAATAATAATATATATATATATACATATATATATAAATTAGTATTAACATGGTAATTGAGTGGTGGAGACGGTTGCTTTAGTAGTTGTAGTTGATGTTGTAGTTGTAGTTGGAGATGTGGTTGTAGTTGTAGTTGTAGTTGTAGTTGTAGGTATAGTTATAGTTGTAGTTGTAGTTGGAGATGTTGTTGTAGTTGCAGGTGTAGTTGTAGTTGTAGTTGTAGGTGTAGTTGTAGTTGTAGTCGGAGATGTTGTTGTAGTTATAGGTGTAGTTGATGTTGTAGGTGTAGTTGTAGTTGTAGGAGTAGGTGTAGTTGATGCTGTAGTAGTAGTTGTAGTGGCATGCGTTTCACAAGTGGCATCATTAGGTATGTCACGTTCGCACGTTAGCTGGTTCTGATCCCAGTACTGAAGTCCGCAACTCTGTGATATCTGAGAATAGTTCCCCTTTTTCACGTTGGGTTCGCATACTATGTACCTATAGTGATATGTAGTTAAGTATCTCTATAGGTGTATACGTATCACACTCGAGTGGAAGCGATATAAGTCTACTTCTTAATTGTAGGCCCTTTAGAACGTAGACAATATATTGCCTATTTTTAATATATCATTATAAAATAATCTAGAATACATGATTATTATTATTAACATTATTATTATCAAATCTATAAATAAATATATATTTTACTAGTATCGTAAATTATGTATGCGCATGTTTTACCATAATATGTATAAATACAGTGACAAGGGAACAATTGTAACGTTATATATATATAATAAAAGATGTTATAACATGTGTTATTATTCAATAAGGTGAATACATTGAGAATACATGAGATATATAGTATACTATAGTATACGTTATAACGTTAGATACTAGCTATAGCCTATAGACTAAAGGTATCTACTAACAAATGACAATTGTAAGGGTTTGGTAAAAAGAACGTTTCTGCTCTGGCAGGTTTGTGGGAAGATTTATCGTTGCATACATTCGATAGGATGACGACGAAAATACACCCTAGTGATCAAAAGCGTAATCATTAATTCACTAATCTATATTATTAATATTAAATATCTTCACATTATAAAAATACTTATACATGTCATTCATAGTTGTGTAATATAGTATATATATATATATATATATATATATATATATATATATTACATCCATTTAAACTATCATAGTCATACATAGGGGCGTTGGAATGATTTTGTATGTAAGGGGACCAACCAATCAAAATAAATGTTGTGGTAAAAGTGGGGGGACCAATACATAGGAGGTCCCCCTAGATTTTAAAGTGGGGGGGGGGCATACCCCCTTCCCCCCTATTGCAGCGCCTCTAGCCATACATGATAGATATACGTTTATATATAATTCATTATCTAGCAAATTAATTAGTTAACAGTATTCTTAAATAGTTCGGGCATACACTGTTAATGTTAGCGTATAATATATGAGTTTAATATAAGCTTATAAGCCTATAGGATTAATATATAAGGAATAGCATTTATATACGCTATATATAGCGTATATAAATGCTATTCCTTATATATTCAGCCTATAGGCTTACATCCTATAGGATACACCTTAATTAATGAAGTTTAACCACAAACCTAATGATAACAATACGGCCTGGATCATCCTGCAGTAGATATCGTCGTATGTTAATCCGGTCACTGAGTAGATACTATGTTGATAAATATGCGGCCAACTTTCTTTTATACGTGAGCTCCTGTGATTTATTGCTCGGCTAGTCCGTCTAAGCGTAACGTTATATGACTGGCATACTCGTATAGGTGTGATCTAGAGTTGTAATTCAATAAGTCTACAGCCTGTTAGTCTCCAGTTTTCTATATCGCCGCTATATTTAGATTATTACAACGTTCTTAATGTGGAATTTTTAATTTTCCGGATGTAAACACATCTATTATTACATTCCTTGAGACTACTAATTTGCTGATGTATCTAACCTCAACATACTAGCACAGCGTTAACGCATTTATCAGTATAATTAGGCTGGCCTACCTATTTCAGAACTCTTTAGGTACAGTATTGTGGCTAGTGCACAATACTGTACCTAAAGCCACTAGCCACAATACTGTACTATAGTACAATAATTATCATCATATTATAATTATACTTTTCATAGTACAGTCAACTCTCGGTAAGTCGTACTACGGATAATTCGGACTTCTCGATAAGTCGGACACATTTAGTTGGTTTGGTTGGATTTGTATCTAGTTCCATGTTAAATTAATCGGATAAGTCGGATAAGTTGGATTGGATAAGTCGGACTTTTCTATAAGTCAGACACATATTATAGTCATTTTTACTATTTTTATACTGGATAAGTCGTACATTTTATAAATTGTCAGAAATGTTTACTTTAAATAATTAATATTATAATTTTAATAAGTAATATAACTAAATACAACATTTTATGTTGCTGATTGTTGCATAATTCCATATTTCGGTAACCATTTAACTCGCGCTGCGCATTTCATGTCTTATTTGCATGATATTCTTAATCTCGGATAAGTCGGACATCTCGATAAGTGGGACACTTTTCCCAGTCCCTTGCGAGTCCGACTTATCGGGAGTTGACTATATATATATACACACTACATATAGAAATATTTATAATTGCATACATTCGATAGGATGCTTATGATAATACAAATATATATATATATATATATATATATATATATATGAGGAATGATGGGGACTATTTAGAAGAGAAGTTTTTTACACGTAATTAGTTGAGAAATATCTGGAGTGATATAGGGAGGAAGGAGTAGAGTTGGATTTTGTCAGCATATATAGGAATGGATGATGGAAACATCAGAGATTGGGATAACATAGACATTATGTATACTATATATAGAGAGAATAGAAGAGGGCCTATGACGGAACTTTGTAAGAAATCGTAGATAAAAGAATGTGGTCAGTTTAGTGACATGAAACTATTTAATTGGTGGACAACGATAATTTCAAGAATTCTATTGATTAAAGAACGTTGGCAGATGATACTGTAATTATATAATATTAATATATTATGGTTGGAAGAAATTGTTTAAGGATGGGAGTGATTATAGAACGTTTAGAGAAGGTTGATTAACATTAATGCTAATTTGAAGAGATAATATGGTATTATATTATACAAATAGTTACTTACAGTATCCCTCTAGAGGGATACTGTAATTACTAGCCAGTTTGTTAAACGTATACATATCAATAGGTCCAGATGTAGAGTAAGGAGCGGATTAAAATGAGGTTATAAATGAAAATATTGATAGAGTATATTTAGATACTTACCAATTGGTGCATTGACTAACATTCAAAATATTAGTCTACCTATAGGTAGATATGACTTTATCCGATAAAAAGTTAAAGAATTCATAACAATGTTTATATTTAAGAAAGTTGGTATATATGGTATGTTTAAGTTGTATAATGGTATGTTTAAGTTGTTTAAAGTTGTATAATAAGCAATTAGTTTTCTAGCTTCTATAAATATGGCACTAGGATTGGAGAGGAATTGATTGTATGTATATAGTAATAATAATATGATTTCCTATTATGTGATTTTTATAAATTACGACGATTAGTATAAGACAAAAGGTGTTCAGGAGAAGGAACACGACTATAGTAGATATATATGATATTTCAGTTTTACGTATAGATCGCTCGAGTTTAACAACATCAGAAGTAAATCATGGTCAACTATTAAGCCAATAAATAGTAGTATTATAGTATATTATGTAAGTAGGGTGATAGTGGTAAGGATACAATAATTGATACAAGCTCAGAGGAGAATACAGGAATATTAATATATGCTATATTTCTATAATGAATGAGTTTCTTGGGTAAAGGGATAATAACTATAAAGGTTGTGATGAAATGATTGGTGAGAAGGTAAGATATGGTATAATTAAAAAATTATATGAATCTTGAGACCTGTAGAAAATAAGGTCGAGAGAATGTCCAGTATTATGGATAGTACAATTGACTACTTGATACATATGTCTAGGGAGTCATTAAGATATTTGAAGCTTGAATGAGGATATTGGGTCAAGTGAAAATGATAATTGAAATTACGTATATTAGTGGTCTTGTGTTTAGTGGAGATTGGAATATTCAAAATTGGATCGTTATTGTCATTAAAGAACAGAGTATATTCAGGATGTGTCGGTCTATACATCATATAAATATAAATTTTAATGTTTGTGTTTAAATAATGAAATGGAAACAAACAGACAATCACTATATGAACACGTATGATGGGTGAAAGTAGGAGTAGGTCAATAATTATGTATAAGAATGCCTATTTCTTCTGACGCCTATAGGAGTATATATGAGTGAGGGGGAGAAAAAGTGTGCGAAACCACTATTAAGAAAAGGGAGAATATATCAGTGTGATCAGATGAGATCCATGTTTCTGTGAGGGCAATTAGCTTGCGGAAAGATGATTTAAGATAGGATAATAGTAAAAGGGAATTTTCTCTAAGATATCGAATACTAACGAGAGCCACACCTACTGTATATCATATGCAAGTAGAAGGCCATTCGGGATGATATGTATGCATGTTGTAAGTAGATATTTACCGCGCGTGAGATTAGAACTATTTGATTCACTATGTAATTTAAGTTCATTATATATTATTATAGTTATGTTATTATCTTATTTTGTGTGCGTTTATTCTTTAATTCTTATACATTTATGTGTGGAATCCTTTCTCGAAAGCATATTACAATTAAATGGTTCCTTTTTACTTATTATATAACTATATTGTATTGTATACATATGTCATTTGTATTAATTATTTATTTATATTATATAAGTATAATAAATATTATGCATGCATTCATTTATTCAAATACGGGTGAGTCGTGTGATTATGCGAGTAAGGTGATACATAGCGAGAGTGGGTAATATATATATATATAGTAGTAGTTATAGATAAATCATAAATAGTTAGTGTTTGGATTCGGAAACAGAAGTAGAGGAATTTATATTAGAGGAAGTAATACTAAGAAGTGGAATAAATATAGAGGAGTTTGTAATTGATGAACAATTATTAGGTTATACGTATTTGAGGAAGGATTAATATATATTGGAACAAAGATAACAGAGTTGGTATTCGAGAAAGGATTACTATGTTGGGATTAGAAGTAGATGGGTTGGAAATTAAGGATCCGTTATTAGTTGGGAGGTTGGAAGTATAGGAATTAGTATTAAAGGAAATAGTACTATATGAGGGAATAGAAGAATGAAATGTAAAGTAGGAAGATTCCCGGGCAATACGGAGAGTTGAAGAGATGGTAATATAGGGAAGTGGCCAGTTAATATAATTATAAATAAGACGAAGTTAAAATGTTTATGTGTATTAAATATAGGTTTAGTATTTATATGGGTCAGTTTCAATATAAATATATATAAATATATGCAGAGTAAAGGATTTTACTTAATAACCGAGCTTTGTAAGTCATACATAAACATGGGAGAATCGATGTATTGATTTTATGGAACTAAATCTGCTGAAAAATACGTTACGGAATGATGTATTATAGAACTGGATAATTATCCTATTAATAGAAATGTGGTTTTTAAATGTATATATTTTTTAATTTATATACATATATGTGATAGAATACTTTTAATATCGGATTTATTTGGATGCAATTTATTTATCAATAAATAATGTCTGGTCTTCCGCACTTAAAGAAACATCTCCTCCGAACTTAACATCCGACCTCATAGTCCTACGATAGGCTACCTCTTGCATTCCGACGCAATCGCTGTCGGCGAACCCCTGTAGAGGGGTAAGCCCCAATAGCTGTCGTCTCTCGACGTTCTTCACATTTACTTCCGGTCGAAACTCCTCGACGGGTTCGTCGTCGAGCTTTATCGTAGCCGATAGGACACTTCCTTTTTCGTAATAACTCCCCGAGGGGTCGACCGCCCGCTTTTCCGACGGACATTCGTCATAGGCTTGGCGCAGCTTCTTCTTCATGTTAGTCATGTCGGTGAACTTCTGGATCAATGGCATATTGGTATATACTTCGTGCGGGTGTTGTGGCGGGTGTTGTCGTAGCGAGTGTTTCGGTAGTAGTTTCGCCGTAAGCTTATGGGAGGATTTCTTACCCTTTTTAGGGGATGCAAATTTAAACTGAATGAACGATAAATGTGTATAATAATTAAATTCTAAATTAAATATCATATCATTAACAAAATCCTATATATATATAATATATATACCATCGATATAAAGAAATAAACTTTATATTCGATGATAAGTAGCCTATACACGTAATAATACGGTATCATATGAATGTAGGAACATATAATGTATGAACATATAGCACATCTAAGTATAACATTTAATATACATGTAAATAAACACATACATAATATGTATTACATATATGTGTATTTATATATATATATATATATTAAACGTAACTGAGTTTATTTATGTAATTTAGCGACGTTAAATATCAATATATATATATATATATATATATATATATATATATATATATATATATATATATAGGTATATTATATATATATATCCTATATATATATATATATATATATCAATAAGCATATATGCTTATAAATATAAAACCTATACATCCGAATTACAATATATAGAATATACATTATATATCAAAATATATATAAACTTTAATATTAATATCTGAATATCATCATCAATAGTGATGTTATCATCATCAACATATATGGTATACATCCTATTTCATAATCATCGCCACCATCATCATCATCATCGTCGTCGTCGTCGTCATCGCCATCATCATCATCATCATCATCATTGTTGTCATCGCCACCATCATCAACATCATCATCATCGCCACCATCATCATCATCATCATCATCATCATCATCATTGTTGTCATCGCCACCATCATCAACAGCATCATCATCGCCATCATCATCATTGCCATCATCGCCACTATCGCCACCATCATCATCATCATCATCATCGTTATTATACATGTCGACGTTAACATAATCATAATAAAATATATATTAGCATACTAATGCTTTATAATATAGTAGCGCACTTATATAATGATCAATTCTATTATGTTATTAATTAGTTTAGAAGTATGTATAATCTATTTAGTTACCTTAATCATAAATTCTGGCATTATTTCGTGTGCTCCTTACGTAATGTAATAAATATATTACACACGTGTGTTGTTATATTCGCTAATTAGAAATAATAAAACTAATTGTTATTGAATGTTTAGTAACTAATTAGAATTTTATTTGTTCAAAATATATAAATAAAATAAAATAATTATAATACGTGCTTAGAATGAAATAGTTGTTTTATGTATAACATAACCTCGTATGTATACATAACTTGTTACATGTTCGATGTACATTAAAGCTGATAGTATACATAAGTTTAGTATTGATTCCAATATATCTATAGCATTCTATTAATGAGACGTGGCTGACGGACAATGCCTCTTGCATTCCTTGCCAGATGACACCTAATTTCGATATTATTCAAGTGAACAAAACTGTCACCAAAGAGACTGTCACCTTCCCGTTGAGCTCTTCTCCCTATTCTTCTGAATGTAAGCTACTATATTCATCTACTGCAAGTACTACCTACCTATAGTATACTATTTATATTGTGAAGTACCCAGCTGTTGTTTTATATTATCTAATTAAGTTATTATTCAATTTATTCTTATTTACAAACTTCTTATATGAACTTGAATATCTTTTAGAATCAATCTCAAAATATAATTTGATAAATCTTCATGATTTTAATGCTCAAGTCATACATATAAATTCGTTCTGAATCTTTAAACGAAGCTTAACTTTCAATATTCGCATACTCAACTTGTTGATTTTCCAATAGGTTTGTGTCAATAATGTGTCCCAATAGGTGTTTGTACCCAATGTACCAATTTCCTACATACTAGTGTTTATTGTTATACTGTTTAAAAGAGATGCAATGCTTTAGTAAAATATGTATTAGACTTAAAGGAAGTGACATACGTATAACTTCTTAATATAGACATTAGTCTACGCACTGAGCGGTCATGCGATACATAGACTGTAGGAAGTTGCGGTGGGTGCCATTCACTCAACAAGCGTTCGACGCCAATCGTGCATTCGTGTATAGCGAGTGATAATAATAGACATATAAGATACGTATACGTTAGTGTGTATTAGTGATGTAAATGATGCTCAAATCTAAAGCATGATGCAGTCTCAGTCTCAGTTACCTAAAGTCTCAACTCGGCTCGGGCTGGTTTTGTTAGAGTCTCGGCTTGGCTCGGGTTCGCTTAGCTAGAGTCTCGGCTCGGCTCGGGCTCGTTTTTTTTTCAGAAAATGAAAGTCTCGGCTAGGCATCAATAACCAAAAGTCTCGGCTCGGTATTATTTACACCACTAGATGAAATTTACATTATTATTCACTGAATCGCGAAGTTGGCGCAGATTATTTTTTTTTAATTTATGTAAATGTGAAATATATAAAAATAGTATTAAATGGTAATTTCAAAAAAGCATCATTTCGACTCGGTAATGTTTTGTAAAAGTCTCAACTCGGCTCGGGCTCGTTTGGCTAGATTCTTGGTTCGGCTAAAGCTCGTTTGAATAGAGTTTCGGCTCGGCCTGGGCACGTTTTTTTTTTCCGAAAATGAAAGTCTCGGCTCGGCATCAAAAACCAATATTCTCAGCTCGGCATCAAAAGCTCGGCATCATTTACATCCCTAATACGTATACGTATACGTATACTCTATAGAGTAATTATAACAGTACACTACATATATATATATTATAACAGTACTAGGGGAAAGTACCCGAATATGGACAGTGCCCGAATACGGATACTCTCGGTATCTCAGAAATCATAAATCCTACATAAAAATGTTTAATGAATAAAATATTCATAATTATATAAATAGTCTAAACAAGTATTTTTTATTTTTTATGATTCAAAATATTGCTGATATATCCAATAAACTGATTTTTCTATTACGTTTTTAAATTTATCATAACAAATTTCAACTTATAACCTTCTCAAGAATATACAAATATATCGATATAAAATATAACATTAAATTATTAAAAAATAAAGCATTCTAAAAATTATATATATAATTTCTATATTTTCTATCAAATATTCATTAAGTTATAAGCATATATCTATAGATATCTCTATAGAGGTCATATAAGTCCATAATACGGACACTCTAGATGTTTTAATACGGACACCCTATAACCAATCAGCGCGCAGCGTATGCACTATTCTGATTTTCATAAAAATCGCGTGCGTTATAATATTAATACCACCAACAAAGTTAAATCTAACATTTTTATTATTTAGATACTTAAATTGTACTATTCAAATTATTCAAATAGTGCTGATATATCTAATAAACTGATTTTTTGTATTACGTTTTTATATTTATTTAAAAGGGAAGCACTACGTTCGCGGGCTTACATGCACATAGATACATAAATGACTAGTTTTAAAAACTCTCCAACTTGAAATATTTTTAATATTTTTACTATTTTTTTCGCATTTGTAATAATAATAGGGGAAAGTAACCGAATACGGACACTCTCGGTATCTCAGAAAGTATAAATCCTACAACAAAATGTTTAATGAATAAAATATTCATAATTATAAAAATAGTCTAAAAAAGTATTTTTTATTTTTGAATTATACAAAATATTGCTAATAGAATATATCCAATAAACTGATTGTTTTATTACGTTTTTAAATTTATGAAACAAAATTTCAACTTAAAACCTTCTCAAGATTATACAAATGTATCGATATAAAATATAACACTTATTATTTTATTTTTTCATTTAATATTATCAACAAATAAAGCATTCTAAAAATTGTATTTTTAATTTCTATATTTTTTATCAAATATTCATTAAGTTATATGCATATATCTAGAGGTCATATAAGTTCCTAATACGGACACTCTAAATGTCTTAATACGGACACCCTATAACCAATCAGCGCGCAGCGTATACAAAATTCTGATTTTCATAAAAATTGCGTGCGTTATAAAATTAATACCACCAATAAAGCTAATTCTAAAAAAATTATTATTTAGATACTTAAATTGTATTATTAATTAAAATATAATAAAAATAAATAAATTATTAACTAATTAAATTACAATATATTTTGTATAAAATTAATTTTAAATAACGTAATTGTAATTTGTCTGATTAATTTATCAATAATATATAGTTTATCTAGAGGTATATAGGGTGTCCGTATTATAACACAGGGTGTCCGTATTCGGACATGGGTACCGAATACGGACATCCCGTTACCTATGGAATTAAAAGATTAAATAAAATTTTAAAATCACACTAATATCTATAATCATATAATATTAATATGTTGTAATTTTTGAATACAAATAATGAGTCATAAAAAGTTAAGACCATTTATTGTTAAAGTGTCCGTATTAGGTTACTTTCCCCTATAGGACAAATTTATCCTCATCAAAATATTTCTTCTATAGGGAAAGTCTCCGATTACCGACCCCACTCATATATCAGTACTATAAGAGATATCAAAAAATTATATAGGAACTGTTAGTAATTTAATGAAAATATGAATAAGTATTTTGTTTTAAAAAATATGTAATCCTACAATTGTTATTTGATAAAATGTAATATTCTGTTTTTACTTTTTAAATATTTGAATAATAACTTTTTTTAAATCATTGTAAATACTTTATTAATTAAAAGAAAACTTGATTTTATGCATAATATTGTAGATCAATAAAATGTTTATAACTATTATACGAATAATTTAATGTGGATAACTATTAACCAATTGGTATATATTAATATATCTTAATTATAGCAACCCATATTATTTTCCTATTACCGACCCCCTAAATAACCCTAATAACTACCCCATTTGATTTATAACTGCCTGTGTGGCTCAGTGGCTAAGGCGTCAGACACACAAGCAGTAGGACACGGGTTCGACCCTCGTCCGGACCATTAATTAATTTTATAAAATGGGTCTTAAAATATTATTTAGAAGTGATCTTATATAATTGTGTATAAATAAATGATCGGCTCTCGTTAAAACCATTGATGCCTTAACATGAGAGCGGCTTCGAAGGGACATTAGAGCCATATATGGTTATAAGTGAAAACTTCATCTAAGTTCCTGGATGGGATGAAAGGACTCCACCAAATAAAATAACAAAAAAAAAAAAAAATAATATCCAATCAAAATAGATTCGTATTTTACTTTAAAATATGTCGTAAGTTGTTTATGTATCATTGATATAGATTTAGGATTCATGATTCTAGTTGATTATATACATACTGATTAATAAATAAATATTAAATAATAATATAAACATCCATCCCCTACTTCACTTACCTACTACAATAACATAAAAAATCTCTACCGAAAAGCTATTTCTACCGCCAAAGACCCACAAATTTGACAAACTCTCTAATGACAGTAAATCTATACATAGACTTTCTGCTCAACTGCTTGGTCGTTCACTTAAAGCCCCTTTCCCCACTATCACCCCTGTAGAACTACCACTCCTCTTCGACAAATCTTTCAACGACAAACTTTCCACCACCCTTTCCACCCTGCCATTCCCACCACTCCCATCACCTTTCCCTTCTCCCTTGAAAAATTTGAATCTCCCCCACTTGATCAAATCATCTCTATTCTCAAATCTACCTCCTCAACCTCATCCCTTAACCCTCTTCCCCTCCTAATACTAAAGCAGATAACTAACACTGTTACAACTCCCTTTCATCAAATTATTTGCGGTTCACTTTCTTCCGGCTCCGTCCCTCTCGATTTCAAAAAAGCAGTCATCACCCCTATCCTTAAAAAGCCACACCTTAATTCTCTGTCCCCCTCTAACTACCGACCCATCTCCAACCTCTCAATCCATTCTAAGATCCTTGAACGTGTTAACATATAATTATCTCATCCCAACTTATTACATACCTTATAACCAATAAAATCCCCGACATCTTCCAAAGCGCCTACCTCCCCCACAAATCTACTGAATCCGCCCTAACCCTCATTACCTCCGCCCTACTCTCTGGTCTTAACAACAACCGTGGCACCATACTCGTCCTTCTCGACATGTACTCTGCTTTAGACACCCTTGACCACAATACCCTCATACACAGACTCTCCGCCATCGGCATCACCGGCATTACCATCAACTGATAATATAATTACTATAAAGTTTAAATTTAAATTTAATATTACTATTAAAACATAAATTCAATAACAAATAAATTGCGTGCATGTTATAATTAATTATATTTATGTATATTACTATTGTTATTAGATATTATAATACTACAATCATTTATATCACGATTATTTTAGGGGTAGGTAATAGGAGAAGGGGATCGGTATTAGGCACATGTATCCGATTACCGACCCCTGTTTATTCTTGTAAATATAATTATATCAACAATTTAAAATAGCCACATTACACTAATTACAAAATTTCAAATAAATATATTTAACATTAAATAAGTTATTACAAATAGTCATTTAGGAGTCGGTAATCGAAGACTTTCCCTTACTGATCACTTTAGTATGTAATATCATCCAAATAAGAATAATTTTAATTATCTTTTTCTCTAATTGGTATACATCTAAAATATGTGTCTAATCTACTACACTTACTCACATATCATATAATCGTGATACTCTATTTTAACAAATAGTTTATATACAATATAATTCTCCCGTGCTAGTATTTAAATGTATATATATATATATATATAGTTACTGTGATTTAGTAAATCCTGATATACATCAAAGAAATGTCATCTATGCTTATCACAGAGCTAGAGAGAAAATTTCTCTCTAGCTCTATGATGCTTGTATCCCATATAGGCTTGTTTATATTAATAAATTTACCCCACATTTACATGAAACAAATTGAAATTCTGAATGGTTTGAAATATAGGTAGCAGTCCACAATGTTCAGATAGTTTCCCCTACGCACTTTTTTATTTCGTTTGTTTTATACAACAATTAATTAGTTAATACTATCATTTTTAATAATTGAATAATGAAATGTCAAAGTATTGTTACACAATTGTTTAGAATGTTACAAAATATGCATGAAATAACTAAAAACAGAATTAAAATAAATAGTTATCAGAACCCGCGGGGCAAAATCTTTGTATACATGTATTATATAATGACTTTTCTATAATATGGTAATTACAAAGATTTTGCGAAGCAAAGATATAACACTCCCTATGCATGTAACGTAATTTAGTAATACCCGATGCCGCTGCTAGCAGTAGTATCGAATCAATGAAATATATTTTGGTTTGGCTCTGTTTTCATTGCTCTATTAAATTACATGTAATATAAATTAGCTTTTGCTCACCAAATATATACTTATAGCATTTAAAACATACATATCATATTTGTTTGTTATATATTAGTAATGAACACTTAGTTTTCATCATATAAATACTAATTTAAAGCATATTATTTAACATTTTAAAAGTGTATAGTTTGATCCGAATTTAAATTATAAACAACACAGTTACTAAAAGTACCCCGATATAGATGGTACTGTGGTATTTTGTATACAAATTCGAATTACATGATTTCGCGTAAGTGTTATATCTTTCCTTAGACAAATATTTGGTAATTATATAAATAAATTATTCGTTTTAAATATATGTATGTTATTATCTATATATGTCATAATCATCTCCATTATTAATTATATTTACATCCCTATATCTGGACCTATTTTTATTGTTGGTAACCTAATCCTATCTATTATTTATTATAAACATTAGTAAATATATGGATAATATATGAGTTTTTTAATAGCATTACACAAACTTTCTATATTTCTTATATCATACAATATTTGTTATTTTCTTTCTTCTCATAACTTTATATACAAATATTCTGTTATTTATCCTATTTATAATAGGTATATCTAAATAGTATACTCTGAGACATATCGCTTATCTTGACTTGTATGGTTGGTAATTTACTTTTTAAAGCTACTTTAAAGTATCGTGTGTATGTCACTGCGAATTGTGAATCATTTAGAGGATTCATACTATATTATTTACTTTATAAATTGTCAATATTTATGTTAATATAGGTATTATGAAATATCATATATTGTAAAGTTTCAACTAAATCATCGATCTATACGACGTATACCTATATTTGTAATGTATTTATCAATACGTTTTTTGCTCGGAAATATTTCTATTTTACATATATACAATTGTAATACTTGGGTATGTACATATATTAGTGATACTTTTATTAATACTTAATTAATATATATATATGTATAGCGTACATCTACTTTCTAACAAAAATAATTAGGCAATAGATAAATACATCATTTAAAATTATAAATGTTTAATATAATAAAATACACAATTTATAACATGGAGTAGATTAATTTTAATGTTCAGTGATAACCAATATTCTGATTAAATAAACATTTTAAATTGAATACAACAAATGTTTTATTTATAAATTTTTAAAAATGTTCTTACAAATATTATTTCAACCATATATACACAAATTAAAACATGTTAAATATAAACTATGCAAATGTAAAGTGTATTTAATAATAGGAAATGTGTTAATAACTAATTATATAATTTAATAAAATATTTCTACTACCTTAAGATTTCTCTGATATATTATGTAAATACAGAATAAATAATCATAGATTATAAATAATGTATAGTTCATATATTTCATATTTGGAATTCATAATATATGAATTGAATTATACAAATTAATAATTTCTTAAATTAGATAAATTAAAAAAATAAATTGAACATAATATTTGAACCACACTGAAATATACAATATTACATTACAAGTTACTATTTTCTAAAAAATACGTAATGATGAAAAATAAGTATTTACAAAGTATACCCACTGCACAAAAGTAACTATAATTAAGAAGTATACTTAGTAGTGTTAATACTAGTACACATTAGTAATTACTTACTGATATTCACACAAATTTACAATTTTGTATTTTATAATTATATATTTATTACTTATATGAATTATTTATTACATAATAAACTTTCAAATAATATAGTAAATCTTGAAGTCAGCTAGTATATACTATATATATATATATATATATATATATATATATATATATATATATATAGGATTAGAAATATACATAATAACTATTTAATATGAAAATATGAAGGCTAACTCTTTGTGACTTACTATCACACAGGTTATTCAAGTCGACGATGAATTAAGTAAATTTATATATTTATAATTTTTTTAAATCGAAGATAATACAAAATAAACTTTATTAATTAATACTAGGTTGTATAATATATACATACATATTTAATAAATATTTAAATATTTTATTAAATCATAGTGAAAAATAGATTATTACTTTATTTGTATCACAAAAAATTAACATAAAATAATTGGATATATATTGCCTGTAAGTATCTTTAGCATATATACTGTATACTCTTTGATATACTAAAATATATATTAATTATAATTAATAATTAATATAATAATTAATACAATTAATCATATATTTAATGATTATTGTCAATTCCATTATGAAATTATTAATTACTATAAAATATACTTATTTAATAAATAAACCTAACTCATTAAATTTAAATATCCATGAATACATATATTTTTAAATTAATATTATTAATATACACAAGTTGAATGTAATCCATTGGTTCATTTATAAATTGCACCAATACTATTAGTTAATTCATAAATGTAAATAAAATTAACTTTTATGATTAAAAATGTAATATTTTATACTCCAAAACTAGATTTTCATAATTATATATAAAATATTTCAGTTAATTTTAATTGTTGAACAATGGATTTTTTAGTTTTATAATAAATATAAATATTTAATAAATTATAAAATCTATGAAATTTTTCACCAAATAACCACAATATAATGTTGTATAGATTATATATGTTTTCCCTAGAGCTATGTTATTTTATGAAGAAAAGTTGCAATTCAAATTTAATTTATAGTGGGTGTTTATTGAATATATATATATGTATGAAAAATAGAAATGGATATTTGATTTGAATATTTGTAAGTTTATTTCTAACTTGAACAAAAACAACTAATAACAAGAGTAATGATAATCTATATCACTGTGATATAACTATACATCTATGTATACATGCATACACACACGTGTAGGTATGTCTACGAAGCAGGAGCCACGGATACAGTGTCTGGATTCATTGCTTTTTTAAAGGCTTTCTCAATGGCTGCGAACACAGTCAGCGGTTTCTACAATGCAAAGAACATTAATAGTCACACTTTTGATCATACTTGTGATCATACTGTGATATACACAGAGAATTGAACAAATGTAATGAACATTGTATATAGTATATTTGCCATCAGCTAATTACAGTAGTCATTAATATAATGGATATAAAAAATTATTATAATCAATGTTAATAAATAAATAATGAATTCTATGACAACAGAATAATAAATAATAATAATTATGAAAAATACCGGTTTAAAATATAACATTTATATATAATGTATCTCTAATGAAAATATTGAAATCAACACCTTAGATAAGCAATACAATAAGCCTATAATAACACATATATGTATTACCTGAGCTGCATCTACTGCGGTGTGAATTCCTCTATTCTTATAGTAATCGATTAAAGGGGTTGTATAGCTGTGATAGCTGGCCAATCTCTTCACTAAGGCCTTGGCGTTGTCATCTGATCTCTTCATTAAAGGCTCTCCAGTTTCCTGCGTGTACAAATGTGTGCGTGTAGGTTTAGCTTGTTTGTTTTAACATTACATTCAAATTAATGATGATATTTAACGATTATATTTAGCGTAGAAATTAAAAATATAAATTTAAATGAAATTAAAAAAATTAATATTATTAATTAAATGAAATATTTATATACCGAATCAGAAGATTGCACGGGTGTTTAATTGTAATAATGATGGTAATAATGTAACTATTATTGATGCTAACATCATCCATCATGGGGATGATGGGAGGATTGAACTCAACGTGATACGATCGTCCAGATTTCATATGAATCAGACGACCAGTAATCCTTCTGACCAGTAACGAGTCATCGATTGAGAACTCAATGACACTATCCAGGGGGCGCCGTTTCTTCTCCAGTAACTCGTCTAACTATTCGTAGTGTATTCGTATTACATGTATATATTTAAGAATCATAAATCTTTCTAGTTTATAAATAACAATACAATAACGAATGAGTCACACTTAATAATACATCATCGCTGGAGAGAGTTACCTTAGCAGCTTGTACTTGATTACGAGGGAATCCGTCCAATAAGAATCCTTTCTTGCAGGCAACTGAGTCAAGGTTGGTGTCGATAAGTTCCACTACCAACTCATCGCTGACCAAATCTCCTCTTTCCATCACCTAATGACATAGGCAGTGCAATAGGTATAATTACTATTATACATATAAGTTAGAAATGTAAGTTAATATGAGGAACCGTTTAAAATTACTAAACATTTGCTAACATCTAATCATAATATAATAGGGTGTATTCATGCTATTCATGTTTACCTTGTGTTAATGAGTGTAACTAGACCTAAGAAAGTTGTCAAACATCAAAATGCAGATTTACTATTTTACATACGTATGGCAAAAATAGAACATGTTCTATTTTATTGTACGAAACCAGTATTCGACACAGCAAGCATTTTACGGTACGCGTGAATACCCTATATATTATAAGCTTAAATCTAGCATATGTCTATGTAGTTGCGATATTATTATAGTATAACTAACATCTTTGACCCTGTTGCCTAGTTCGGATCCGGAGGCTACCACTGCTCTCAGCATATCGCCTAGTAAAGTACATCACATATAATACAGTTATTATCAACGATGCATGTTTACATAGGTATTACATAGAATGTGTATAATAACCTGTAGACAGATGACATGCACAGTATTTCTTAGCTAAAAGCGGGGCCTAAATAATAAGTATTTTATTAAATACATGTACAAGTCTATAATGCAAGCATATAATCATATTGTTTACATATTACATTATGTAAATACAGTGAATATATCTAAAAATAGTATGTTTATAATAAAATAATATGAAAATTAGCTTCTAGAAAGAATATATATATATATATATATCTTCAGTGAATCTATACACTGAAAGAAAATTGATATTTACTTGTATATATTATAATATAAAAATAGTTATCCTATATAAATTTAAAAATATTAATTAGCTTCTAGAAAGAATATATATATATATCTTCAGTGAATATCCATACACTGAAAGAAAATTGATATTTTACTTGTATATATTATAATATAAAAATAGTTATCCTATATAAATTTAAAAATATTAATCATTATAATACATATATACATGAAAATACTTTTTTATGGCAGGTTATAATTCCATAATATATAAAAAATAAACTTTAATATATAGCGAAATCACAGTACCTGTATAATATATAGTTAATTTATATTACTTAATTATCATATATTTATAAAAGAACAAATTACATAATTGCACAATAAATTACCTAATATTTAACATAATATATTTATCATATAATATATTTATAAATAGATTATTTGAAGTTCACAAGTGTATAAACAATGCAAAGTTAAATGAACCCATTTAATTATGTACTTACTTATTAAAACAGCATATCATATATGCATTGCATTTGAAGTACATCAATATAACTATTCATATTTTAGTTAGAAATATGAAATTCTCTAATTAATATCAATGAAATGAAATGAAATGAAATTACAATTATAGACAACTTATAATAAGGATCAGTGAAAGCAATGATAAGCTTTATTTACTCGATACTTTGAATCAATGATCAAATACAAATAAACTTCATGTAAAATCTTTATAATTTATGAACATAATATATTATAGCCATAATCATATATTCTATTCATATATATTTATTTTATAACTAATATTATAAAAATATTTATTTGGAAATGTTTATTATATAAAAATATAAAGTTAAATAATTTTTAAATATATATATATATATATATATATATAAAGTGCCTAGAGTATACTCTATATATCAATATATTGATTGTTTTCTATAGTATCATTTTTGTAATGATCATATTTATTGATATCAGTAGAAGAAAAATATAGATATTTATTATACTCATATTTTCATTAAACAGATAACGTTAGTATTATCCTTAATTAAAAAATTATGTTATTATCATTTACCATACATTTTTATAAATAACATGGTTACCAGGTATGTCTGTAAATAGGATTTATAGATGTTGGACCCTTACAATAATTATATAAGTTTTCAATAAATAGTAACCAAAGAGATAAATAAGAAAGTGTATACCAAATTGATATATATATATATATATATATATATATAATTATTGAATACAGGATCCATGACCATTTTCGATGTTTAGTAATACTAAATAATGCTAATTTGGTTTTAAAAGAAAAAATACACTTTCTAGCTACTAATAATATTATTAAATATATTGCATTGCCTAAATAATATTTAGTAAATATATTCTATAGTTGTAATTGTATTAAATAAAAAGGTAAAAATGGTGAAATTAAATACTAGCTATATATCATATATATTATTATATTGGAATTGACCTCAGAAAGTTATATATTTAAAAATATTTCAATCCTCAAGGTTGTACTTTGGTATGAATTACAGTATCAACACAGGTGTATAATATCGTGTACATGTGCGCATAGACTGCTCAATGTAAACCTCCTTAATCCATATACACGCGATTAGACCGCTCGATATAAACACACTTAGATAATAACAACCAGATATCATAAAATATTTTATCAAATGTAAATACTATCTGGGTGATTTTTAACTACTATCTAAATAATCAAATTTAATAAATATATATAGATTTAGGATTGTTATTTTGGGGTTGTTTGATAATTTGGTTTGGTTTTCTTTTCCTGTTTTTTTTAGCTACATTACATCCCAAATTGAGCCTATAAAATAGTGTTCTTAGTGTATGCTTTCTATCTAATTTAATATTATATGACTATTTTATTAAAATCTCGTAAAAAGATATTCAATTTAGTATATAAGCTTGAATATTAAATATATACATCTGATTAAAATAACTAGGTAAACAATCTATATAATTATGTAAGTATACAACATTTTAATGTTCGTATATAAACATATACGTTCAGATAACTCAAATAGTATTTACTATTATTATGATATCTGGTTATTATTATTTACGTTTGTTTATGTTAAGCGGTATAATCGCATAATCATAATATCGCATGTATAAATATAGAATATTTCACATTTTAATTCCCTCATAGTATAAACTTGTATATTTATTATATTATTATAATTAAAAATATATATATAAATGGTGATTATGGTGATTATGGTGATTATGGGTTTGTAACATGGATTATCAATTGAATACATATGTACTTATATTACATGTAAAATAATAAAGATATATTTAGTTATAGAATATTCAATTTTTACATGCAGCTATATCTGATTGTCAACCACCTTATAATAGAATCATAATTAGTAATTAAATCCGTTACTGAATCTAATACAAACTGCTATTCCTCACTCACAAGGTATATCACCACAATTATTGTGACAATACCGGCACATATCTGGCTCCACCACTAAGAGTAGAAAAATCAACCAATCTTTTTAAAAAGGACCTTAAAAGATTCCTTTTCAGGAGCGCTTACAACACACAATAATCTGTAAATTTAGGACACCATGCTTGAGCAGTATTTACTACTAAATGGAGTGGCTAAACCGAAATGTTAAAGATTACATTACAAATTTTGTAACATATACACAGTCTGTTACAGTGTATTAAACACTGTGTATATGATACATAATAACTATGTGTACAGACAGTATATCATATATAATATCCAGATGTAGGTCGCTTAATTATTAAGTAATAATATTACTATTTTGAACATTTAATATCACTTATTTATTATTATAATCATTATAATATATAATATATTATATATATATATATATATATAGTATCAAAGTATTAAATTAAGTATATAATATACAAATAAGTATTCTAAAATTACAACTGGATTTAAACTGGGTTTTAGTACATCCCAGAAAATATTGGTTTTTAGATTTCGTTTAAAGCCTATGTGGGTGTGGTAAGGTGTATTGTAGAGTGATGGGGTTACCTACATATGTGACTTTAGACTCTATAGAGTATCTATATCATATAGAAAATATCTATAATATAGACCAGGCACTTATGTTATGAGAGTAGACCAGGCACGCATGTGTTTTTAAATTTTAAATAAAATTATTTATAAACAATAATATATAATATAATATGTGTGTAGTGATACATTATTCTACTATACTGTACATTTAAAGATAATTTGTATTAATTAACACTTAATACAATAATAATAGTGTCCTTTAAAAGTATTGAATATTATGTTACGAGATTTTAATTAACATATGACCTTAAAATTTATCTATAAATCATCGATAAGAAATTAATAAATAATTATACCTGAGTTCCTTTTCCAGCTCCTGGTGGTCCCAGTAGTATAGCGTTAATTCCAGTTGAAGAGGAATTATCGTAATACTTTCTACCTATCGATGACGACATAGTTGAATATTCAGGTTAAAAAGATAATTTACAAATGACAAATTAATAAAAAGCACCACGTTAAAACTGATTTTTTAGTTTTCCATGAACCTTGAACTTTAAGGAACGCCCATAAACATATTTATGTCCAGGATTTATATACAGATTTATATATTTCCTATAAATCAAGAATTTAAAAGTTTTATAATATTTTACGTAAAATACTATACGATATAGGTATAATACCTATATACCTATAATCAATTTACAGCTCAACATTATATTTTGATTTTATTTAATATATATTATGTATTTACTAATTTGTATAAGATAGCATAATCATCTTTTAATTAACTTGTATTTATAATTTCCCACAATTTTAAATATTTTAACATTATTTTATTTTATTTTTAAATGATATATCTAAACTTTGTAATATAGTATATTATATACTAGCTACTAATTCCTATATTATTATAAAGATTTATAAATATAATAATTATATATATATATATATAATATTATTATAATAACTATTATAGTTACTATATATTAAATATAATATTTAATATATATTATATAGTAACTATAATAGTTATTATTAATAACTTATAATAACTTATTATACAGAATAAATCGTTTACTATTTAATAGTAAACGATTTATTCTGTATAATAAGTTATTATAATAGTGTATTATACATAATTATTATTATCATAAATATCATACTTATGATAATAATAATTATGTATAATTATTATAATAATAGTAAACAATTTATTCTATATAATAATTTATATATACTTAGTATCATACTAAGTATGATATAATATCAACAATATCAGATATTCATGATCAATATGATAATCATATTGAATCATATTGAATATGATATTGTTGATATTGATATTGATATTGATATTGAATATCTGATATAATCATATTCAAGTTATTAAATATATTTAAGATAATCTTATGATATATGTTACATTGTAGCAATATAATTTTTATAATCTGATTTTAATATACTCATATAATATAAGTCATATTGCATATGATATTGAATACAATAATGAATATGATATCTAATATAATAATGCTACAATAATTGTACTATTTGAAAAACAATGCATACAAAAATGATATTACATGTTCAACAGTGTGTATAATGTTGTTTATTCTGATAATTATAATCAAGTACATTTTAAAACTGTTATCTAATACATACATAATAATTCAGTGATATACCTGGGAAGAGAAATACCATACTAGCATGGACGACAGTGAAGTAGAAGCTAAATTAGAGGCCAAGCTGTACATCTCCAATATGCTGCAGCATCCGGAACAATTAGATAAACTACAACTGATGAAGAAGCAGGAGAAAAATAAAATGGTATTTACTTTAACAACTTATATATCATTCTATAGTAGATGTTGTTAAATATAAGTTGAATCATATAATTACTATTCTATAGTGCTACTATTCTTAATAATATATAGTCACTATAATAGTGGGGTGACAGACGTTTCGTATAAAAATATCAGACGCATTATTATACGAGACGTTTGTATGAAACATCTTTATACGAAGCGTCTAGAATACTTATACGAAACGTCTGATATTTTTATACTAAATGTCTGTCGTCCTAACGAAATATCCGGTATACGAAATGTCAGGCATTCTAATAGTGTATACTATTACTATTCTATAGTTTAATATATAAATACTCAATGTTTAAACTTTTTTTCTTTAAATATATTAATTTGTTCATATATTATTGATATTATTAAATGTTTACCTGATTACCTATCCCGTATCGTTGAGCCGTAGGGGCGCTGATGAATCTCTCACAATTTTCCTCCACTTTTTTCTATCTGTTGCTGCTCTCATGGCGTCACATACATTTAGTCCTGTCCACTCGTATATGTTGTCGGATCATTTCAGTCTCGGACGACCTCTCTTTCTTGTGCCATTTACAGTAACTAGAAGGAATATTTTTGACATTAGAGTTATTTGACATTAGAGTTATCGTCGCGAATGATATGACCATACCACCGTAGCTTTCTCTCTTTCACTTTTGTTAGTAGGTCTTTGTGATTGCCGATTATCGTGAATACTCTGTTTCTGACTTCTATATTTGTAATTCTGTCTTTATATGATATTTTGAGTAATCTTCTTAGACATCTGAAATCCATTGCTGTTATTCTTCTTTGAAGTTCTTTGCTGATTGTCCACGTTTCACATGCATATAAAAATATTGAACTTACAAGTGAATGTAAGAGAAGAATTTTAGAGTTTAGCGTTAAGTTTCTGTCGTTCCAAATCGGATTAAGTTTTGTTAATGAGGCTGTCGTTTGGGCAATTCTTGAAAGGATTTCCTTTGTCGATCCATTATCATCTAAGATGGAGCCTAAGTATTTAAAAGTATCGACTGGTTCAATTATTTCGCCATGTAAGGAGATACTATTATTGAAGTGCCCTTCACAGTTTGTCATAATTTTTGTCTTGTTTGTATTGATTCCCATGCCATAAGTTCTAGAAGTAGAATCTATTTTATTCATCAGATTAACAAGTTCGTGTTCACTTCCTGCTAGACCGTCGATATCATCCGCAAATCTTAGATTTGTAATTACTCTTCCTCCAATAGATACTGTACCTTTGTGGTCTAGTAGAGCTTCGTTCATTATTTGCTCCAGCATTATATTGAATAATGTGGGGGATAATAGACATCCTTGGCGTACACCGGTTCTTGTGGTGAACCATTCTCCGACTTTACCTTCATAGTATATTGCGCTTATTGCTTTTTCGTATAGGTTTTGTATTACTTTTATGAGTCTGGAATTGATATTGAATCTTTTCATTGTATCCCATAGTGCTGAAGGCCATATCCTATCGAAAGCTTTTTTAAAGTCAATGAATATATGATAAAGCGGTTTTTGATGTTCGGTGTATTTTTCTTGAATTATTCTTAAGTTGAAGATTTGTTCATTAGTGCTTCTACCAGCTCTAAAACCTGCTTGTTCTTCTGACAAGAGTTCTTCGGCGATTGGTTGCAGTCTTCTCAGGATAACTTTCAGCATTATTTTACTCATATGTGAAATGAGACTTATGGTTCTATAGTTCTCACACTTCTGAATATTTCCTTTCTTATGTATACATATAATTAAGGATTGGGTTTGGGTTTACCATGGGCCAGTCCCCAGAGTTCCAAATTTTATTGCATACATTTGTTATCACTGAGATCATATTTTCACCTCCCGATTTCAATAATTCTCCGGTTATATTATCTACTCCCGGTGATTTACCACTTTTTAGTGACTGTATAGCTGATACAACTTCGCTTCTTAAAATAGGATAATTGTCATTATCTGTAGGTTCTGTTGCATTTAGTATAGACGTATCCTTATCATTATTATAATTGTACAACTCTGAGCAGTATTCCGTCCATCTTATAATTACGCCCTTTTTATCATTAATGCAATTACCATCTTTATTTTGAATATTAGTTGAAGTTCTCTGTTTAGATTTTGTTAAATCTTTAACGATTTGATAGGCTTTCTTTGTATTATTATGCGTAAAACAAGTGTCAATTTCCTTACATTTACGATTAACCCAGTCCTCTTTTGCCTTCTTCATGGCTCTCTTGATTTGCGAGTTAATTTCCTTGTACGTACTTCCAGTTTCGAATTTGTTTTTCTTTAATTTTCTTCTGAGGTCACACAAAAAACTTCAAAAGATCGTGTTTTGTTTATATTAACACTTGTGGCGAATCTGTTCTGTGTTAAAATATAATCTATTTGATTATGGTATAAGCCTCCAGGACTATACCATGTGTTAATCCTAGATTTTGTATGTGGACCAAATGTGTTGGTAGCAATTAGACTATTTATTTTCATGAATTCAAGTAGCCTTTGTCCTCTTTCGTTTGTATTTTCATTACAGTATTTACCAGATACATTTTCCCAATATAAGCTAGCATCCTTTCCAATTTTCGCGTTCCAGTCACCTTGTATGACTATAATATCACGTTTGTCAGTTTCTGATATAGTTGATTGTAGTATATTGTAAAAATGTTCAATTTCTTCATCTGAATGATCTGTGGTTGGCGCGTATACTTGTATTATTGTCACATTGAATGGTGTGGCATGAAGACGTATTGTTGCTACCCTTTCATTGATTGGATTAAAGTTCATTATCATTTTCACATTTTCTTTGTTTATGAGAAAACCAATTCCGTTTATGTGCCGGTTTTCATTGCCAATGTAGTGGAGTATATGCCCTTCATTTGTTTGTATTTCGTTAATACCTTTTTTCCGAATTTCACTTAATCCAATAATGTTCCATTTATATCGAAGAAATTAAATGTTAACAAATTAAATTTGAATCTTATTACGTTTATTTTTAAAAATAGAACTTTTTTTTTACCTACCTACATTTAATACCTTAACTTTTTACCTACATTACATATATTATTTATTGATTATTTATAATGTTGTATTTTTATAATTATTTATATTGCTATTTAAGCCAGTATTATACGTCAAGTATGTATGACTTTTATATATCTACTATTACAAGATACTATATTAGATGTATTCTTGTATCTAAGCCTCGGCTACATATATATCCAATGTTAAATATATCCCATATAACTTATTTTATAAAAGGCAAGCTAATATATTAGTTTAACATTGTCAGCCCGTCTGAGATTTCGCATATATACTTTGCATTAGAAGAGTCTTGTATTACATTGAACATAACATTACATGTATGATCCTAACCTCCACCTATGTATAACCGATATGTCTTAATGTTTCTAAATCTAGCGTAATACTTTTAGTGTAACCTAAATCTCAAACGCAAATGTAGGTCAATTAATGTTTACAAATTATTCACATTATTTATTTGAAATTGTTTGTGTATTTTAATTTACCCAATATAACTGATTTTTTAATTGCCTTAAATATATTATTAAATATTTAAATATATATATTATTCATAAGACTCGCATTGTATGAAACTAAAATATATATTATATAATATATAGGGGCGCTGCAATATGGGGATATATTCCCCCCCTTTTGTATTGGTCCCCACCCTCTTTTAACACACATTTTATTTTGATTGGTTGGTCCCCCTACATACAAAATCGTTCCAGCGCCCCTAATAATATATAATAAATAATTACAAATAAGATTGATATCATCTTGAGTACTTTAATCGTATCATTACAACATTGTAAAGAGTGCAGTTGAAGCGATGCTTAAAACTTCTCTACAGTCGCAACTGGATAGCGTTCAGAATGGGCTCAATAAGCTCTCCACCGGGCTCCATTCTCTTATGGTCATCCGTAATAGGTACGTTTATGTTTTCAATTCATACTCTTTATAATTATTCTATTTCCTACGTTCTCAACTATATTGATTATTAATAATTTATAATTTACTAGATAAATTGTATTCGTATAATTATGAAATTTAAATTAACTTAAATAGAAACTATTATGTAATCTATATTCGGATAAATTTCCGAGAACATTTTTCTTATATTACAATGAAATAATTATGTCATTGTATTATTATTTATTTATTATCGCATTCTCAAAAATATATAAAAAAAATATTTGTTAATAACAGATAATTTTTTCTTAAATACTAATATTAATTAAATCTACAATTAATACATTCCTTACGATTGACTATTATTATCGATAACATCACAGTTTCAAAGACGCCCTGGACTCGTACAAGAACATCAAGGGTCTGAACGATAAGTTATCGTGCGTAGAGATTGAGAACAACAACCATTGTCAGGTAGATATTTGAACTTGAAATATATTCGTTTTCGACACGTTGTACACTCGTCTGTACTTATTATTACATTTATTTATTGTTTTTTATATATTATTGTCACACTATAAGAATTTTTATAATTAAATTAGTGTTTAAATAAAATCATCATCACCATTGTCAGGTGATGTGGCTACGTTGTATATTACTGCTAACTATGTATTCAATGCTGATCATGCCGTATGTATAGTGTTATAACAGATCTATAAAACAAATCGTATTGAAATCACCAATATTGAGATTAAGTTTATTCATTTACATATTAAAGGACTGGTTGTTTTTGCTGGATTAATTATGAATTAATTATGGATTAATCATGAATGAATGAATTTATTTACCGAATATTGGCGTATAATAATCGGAGGGATACCCAGAAGCCATATTTAGCTTATACTAAGGATACCATCAATTATAAATCCGATTATTTTCATTATTTCGTTCATATTATGATATCATTTCATATAATTGATTTCCTAATAACACTAATTACATTCATAAAGCTAACGTTAACTTTGACCGCTAGTTGGCAGCAGCCGTTCAGAACGTGATTCACATCTACAACGTTCCGGAGACCACCGTGAAATGTACGAGACTCATCGAACAAGGAAAACTGCTGAACGCATCTAAAGTGTTTGTAGTATAGATAGATATATATAGTTTATCGAGTGTTGACACACAAAATGACATGAAACAATAATTTAATGATAAATAATAAATGACAATAAGAATGATGGTTTACACATGCCAGTATGCTAGTATGTCTATCATCGAGGGGACATCGTGATGGATGTGTATTGCTTTCATTATATTACAAATAGTGATGTATATTATGTACATATTGATATTAGATCATTAAAGAAATATGAAGTTGAATAAATTGATGGATACTATAATGATAGCTATAACTATAGCTAGAACATGCCCAGTATATTCTAAGTATTGTATATACACTTTATATTATACATAGACTTCTGATAAGTCAGGTTTCTTGATAACACTACAATAAATTGAATAAATCAGAATTTTTTTTAAATTCAAATATATATTATATTAATTATTTGATACTTCATAATTGTGTTTTTTTAAAATAATCAACGATTATCTACTCCTAATAATATATAAATAGTATTTAGGAATGTTTTAATTAAAATAAATACTTTGTCTTATTGTAATATATATACTTTTATATTATTTATGAGATATGTTTATGAATACCATAAATTTTAAATGAAATCTTAATCTAATGAATTCTTTATATTTTATATATTCAATAATACTCTATAATATTATTCATTTTATAAATTCCCACGATGCTCAAAGAATATGTTTCTTTCAATCAATGATAACTATTTAACCATTAGAATAGAAAATAGTGAAAGTGAATGAATGCCTTTATTGGTTGTTATATTAGATGATTTAGAACAACAAATATATCGGGTAAATAAAACATTTATTAAATACCATCAACAATATTAATCTTATAAAAACAACTATTAATTCATTCTTTATTACATATTTCAATTTTAGTGTATTTTCATTTAATATTATTTTATTGTATGCAATCAGTTATGAATCATAAATGATAATATAAGTGATTAGATATATTTATTAAATTTAACAAAATGACTATATATCATTTTAGTCATTTTAAACTAAAATATACATATTTTAGTGTATATGGAACATTCCTAGTTTATCTATATTATTCATAAATTGATAGCTTTATATTAGAATTATTTAAATGTAAATCTGACTTGCACATTCGGATATACATATACATAAACACACACTAATTACAATTATATCACTAACGACAACAACAGGTGATATGCAGCAGCTATAGCTCATGTTGCTGCCCTCTAGGAGGTAACGCCATATTTAGATTATAAACTAGAAAATGAAATAGCAAACAAAGCAATCTTCTAATAAATATTATTATTATAATTATAATTATAATAATGCACATATTGTAATGGCTCATATTAAGTAGTATCTTATAATTTCCTTTGTATTTACATGTATATATATATATATAGTATATCATTATTGTGTATATACTAGTATTTTCAAATTGCTCGCTTACAATATTTAATCACTGCACATTTAACTTGATTCGATTATTTAATTTCAATTAATGTGAAGATTTCACAAAATCTCTTACTATATAATTAATATTCAATAAGTGTAATTTTAATTGTATATAATATTCACATTATATATATATGTATATATATTTGAAATACTTTGATATATCAAATACATGTAATTTAAATGTCGAGATGCTGGAAGGATTTAATAGAACTCTAATATGTACTTTTTATTATTATATAGTTTATTATGACTTCAAAAACACATGGTGATTATAGGCGTCGTTAGATAATAAAAAAATAAAAATAAATAGAAAACGAATAAGAAAATAGAACGAATTACAATGATTTAAAATGGACATAGAGTTTACGTTTAAACAATGAAAGTGATGTTCGGATACAACGAATATCATATGGCAGTGAATTCCAGCTATTCTGAGCAATAACCGAGACATGACGTGATTTTATATTCACAATAATAATAAATTATACTATCAACACTATTATACGGAATGCATTTGTAATAAATATATATATATATATAATTTAATTTAAGGGACGTTCGTTTTTTCTAAAACAATATATAAATCAAATTTATTTTATTGAATAATTATATTATATAATTAATTATCTTTCATTTACAAAAAAAATCTTTAAGAAATTTGCAATATAACTATCAAAATTCGATGTTTTATAGTCTTTCATATTCTAAATATTTTGTAAATAAATAAAATAATAATTATTGTAAAATATTAGATTACTTTATTTTTCAACATCAATTTACTCAGTAGCTTTTTTTTATGATATGTAATGTTACTAAAACATTAATATCTTTTTTATTATTGAATATTTGTTGATAAAACCTTCTACATTGGAAATATATTTATATATAGATTAAAAACAATAAAATTAAATTTATGAATTTATAAAAATAAAATATATATATGATATTATTTAGAATAATATCTAATAATTATATATGATATATATATATATTATTATAAATGTATAAACTACTTGTATATATTTATATAGAATTTTGTTTTATTGCATATAAAACTGTATTTATTAGCTATATATAGAAGAAAAAGTAGGTCATTAGCTACTATAGATAAGAAATTGAACCATATTACATAATAATACTCCATGCCTATTTATCCTATCTTATAACATGGTGAATTATATTATTGCTATATTTATAGCCCCCTTAACGATTATTAATTTCTTACCTCATTAACCTACTTCCATTATAGATTAACAGAATTAGAAGTTTCCAGAAACAATCTCCTAGAACAACTTCACAAACAGTCTCATAACGGAGACGATATTAATGTTAGTTCCCACGGGTACTAGTGTTATTCTAAATTAAGTATTCATTTATATAGAATAATAAATTATATCGTCTTATAATCATATAAACTGAATAAATATGAAGTATTAACTTTAGTAAATAATTTATAAAATAAAAAAAATATAATTATTATATTCTAAATTTATGAAATAAAATATCCCCACATTGTAACTGATACTCTTGTTAATCTTCATGCATCTATATCATTACTTACTAATAACAGCCTAATAACTGAGCGTCTAAATGTGAATTTAGAATAGCATCTCAATCAAGTATCTAGCCCAATACTCATTTGATGTCTCTGATCTTCACTAATGAATATCTAATATGGCTTTACTCATAAACTTAATATTTAGTGTTGTTGTTTTGTTTAATATGTTATAGTTAGCGGTGCTGCAACAGGGGGGGGCGGGGGGGTATGCCCCCCCCACTTTAAAATCTAGTGGACCTCCTATGTGTTGGTCCCCACTAACTTTTACCACACAGTTTATTTTGATTGGTTGTCCCCCTACATACACACCATCGTTCCATCGCCCCTAGTTATAGTAGGACAATATCTCCTAGTATAATAATTACCTACACAATACCCCCTATTATAATATACTGCTAGAAACATTCTTATTTTGGTAATATATATCTATTCTTCTAAAGGAAGTATCCCACTACCAGTATTTCCGGAAATAATGTCCGGAAATGTTTGCTAGAAAGTGATTTTCTAGCAATTCGACTACAATTGTAGTGGTATACCCCCTTAATTTCCGGCAACTTGCCAGAAATATAGTAACTTTAAAGGGGGTAACCTAACCCCACTACAACTTGCTAGAAACTTAATTTCTAGTAAACATTTCCGGATATTATTTTCGGAAATACTGGTAGTGGGATACTCCCTTAGGATATCTTTTAGAAAAATAAAATACATTTTCAATTCTATATAAGTAAGCCACCACATAACTGTGTTATATATTACAATAAGTATAATGAATTATATATATAATCTGATTATATATCATTTGATTTCATTAATTTACTTATATTGAAATAATATTTTACATACAAAGACTGTCAAAGAATACTTCTCCAATGTGGAAAGTTTAACTGAAATGCTGGGCAAAAGTCTTTGGTCTTGTTTACACGAGATTATGTCCAAAGTTAAACATCATCCTGCAGAGATTGTTACCGCGATACGATTGGTCGAAAGACAAGAGATGTTTGTTATTCAAATATATAAACTATACTAGATATTCAAAATGACATAAAACAGGAGACAAAACTATTAATACAAAATAAATATATGTATTAACATTATTGATTTACATATGCCATATATATTGCTAATATATATTTGCCTATAAGTTGTGCTTCAAAAAGTTCACAAGTTTAATAAAGTCAAATCTGTCTAACTCATATTATTAACGAATTCTATTTTAGTATCGTAATTATGTAAATACATGCGAGAACAATTCAATATTTCACATGAGTCATGTGACATAACCTATTATATCGGTCGTTGTGATAATGAGATATCAGCAGATTATTATTAATATTAATGTTATTTGTAATAATAAATAATATATCGATCACTAGATATTACATATTAACTTATAATATGGATAATATGTAAATACAAGTTCTGTGATTTTTAATAATCAATATAATATAATACAATCTTTATAATAGCAATTGGTACATCAAGTATGAAGTAATGCTAATATTGCATTATTATCACACGACAGCATGGACAGTAAGATTCTGAATGTATACAACCAGAATGGTTTCATTCCTGTGGGCAGACCTCGCAAGTGGAAGATTAGAGCATTCAAAGCCATCTCTAATGCAGTGTTTGAAAGGTTTACACAGCTCTTTTAACTAACATTCCCTAGTATATTAAATATTACATCATTTGTAACAATTGTTAACTATACATATGTATTTCACTACATGTATGATATTACATGGAATATCTTGCTCAGTTGGCTAACGTGTTAGACACATGGGTTGTAAATCCCCATCCGAACCAATGAAATCTGTCTTACAATAATATTTAGAAGTGATTTTATAATTGTATATAAATATGATCTGCTCTCATTAAAACCATGAATGCCTTAAGGGGATCCCGCACATAACACGCAATTTGACAATTTCGTGTATAAATAGATAGGAAAAACATAGGTCCACTAAAAAAAATAGAACTGATATTCTATTCATTCAATTGACCTAATTTTTTTTGTAATGTATTCATAACATATACATGCATAGGAAAATAGAAAGTTATTTTTAATATTATTATTTATTATATTATATATATTTAAATTAAAAATTAGCAATACTAAAATGATGGTATTTCTATAGAAATTATCATTTTATAATATGAATTCTATAAATTTTATTAATTATCTCTCTATTTTACTATTCACATAATTAAATTCTATATAATGCAAAAAAAAATAATATTATAATTATAATAGTTTTTATGTTCTATATTTTTGAATGCATATACCTAGCGCGAAATAATTATTCTGAGGGAACAGCGTTTGAAGTATGACAGCATAAAAATGTAATATTGAATAGTATATAATATAGAATTATCTTATCGTCATAAAACACATTTTTATGGCATTTCTAGACTGAATTCATGTCTAATTTTTTTATAGATAATAAAAAACATTAAAATTCGTATTATTATGTAATAAAAAAATATATTAAAAAAAATAAATTATCATCAATTTAAATGGGTTTCGAAGGGATATTAGAGCCATATGGTTATAAGTGAAAACGTCATCTAAATTCCTGAATCGGATGGAAGGACTCCACCAATATAACAAATAACAACTGATATCTTACCTCTAATGAATCTCTATCTCTAACATAGCTGACATGCACACACGTAATCTGAGCCTATCTCTACGACTCATTCAACCTCGTAACCTAACTAAATATGTACTAATAGTATTTGTTTTTATTGTTATTTGGTGGAGTCCTTTCATCCCGTCCAGGAACTTAGATGAAGTTTTCACTTATAACCATATATCGTTCTAATATCTCTTCGAAGCCGCTCTCATGTTAATACATCTGTGGTTTTAACGAGAGCCGATCATTTATTTATACACGATTATATAAGATCACTTCTAAATAATAATTTAAGACATATTTTATAAAATTAAGTAATGGTCCGGATGAGGTTCGAACCCGTATCCTACTGCTTGTGTGTCTGACGCCTTAGCCACTGAGCCACACAGGCAGTTTATGTACTTACAGTATCGAACAGTCGATTGTAAACATTCAAATTGATGTGCACATATTCTACACCTATTTACCTAAGGGTATTATGTGTGTGTGTAGTATAGACAGCAGTACAGATGGACAGGCTACCGTTGTGTCCACTAACTGTCCATCTGTCTATCTGTCTATCTGACCTGCTATATAGAGCACACACTAAACTCATCATTTAGATACCTTACATACAACTTTTCATGTGTGTTCTACCTCTCCTATCTATTACTATATATTAATATCTATTACTATCTATGTCTATCTATTACTATCTATTACTATCTATTACTATCTATGTCTATCTATTACTATCTATTACTATCTATATATTTCTGTCGTCACTATGGTGTATATCTATTATTAGTAATATATTTACGGAGTACCTCTTTGGTATAAAATTGTTAAATATATGAATTATAGAATGTAATTTAAGTAAAGTTGATGGTCTATTCTATACTTTATATATATATATATATATATATATATCCTTAGCACAGTATATATTCAGTGTTTAATTATAATGTCATTCTCGAATCACTCTATCTTTATCATAACCCACATAATACTAGTTATATATCCATCTAACCTATGTACGATGTTTTCTTTATTGTATTCATAGCTATAGAGAAATATACACATAATATCTATTACATAAATACTATCATCTGCTCCAAGATATTATTATTTAAATCTACTAATTAAATATACATCATATGTATATACCGCATAGTGAAAGTTATACTTAACTTTACCTCGACCTACTTGTACTAAACGACCTTTACACCCCCTAGTGTTAACTCTAGTGTACCACTAGTGGTAAGACTATACCCGGGGTCATAGTTCAAGGCTAAAACAGCCTCGTTGTCTATTATTATTGTATAGGGATACTCATAATTACATACTGGCCGACTATAGTAATAAAGTGTGACATCTTACTATTGAATTATAGAGATATTGAATGATTTTATTTATAATTATTATATCTTTATAAATAAAAATGATTATTATCAGTATATATTAATATACACCCTATATGTGTATAATAGACTTGTAATTATAATCATGTGCTTTACCCAACAGAATAGAAGAGTGTTATAATCAAGACCTCGCAACACATTTAGCACTGATTAAACAGATGATCACCCAAGATCTAGCTATCGTCAAGGTTATGCGCTTATTATAGATCATTAGTTCTATTAATTTGTAACCTTATTGTAACCTAGTGTTATGTATTCTATATTTGTCTCTTTAATTACATATTTATTGTTTCTATTTATTTATTTTCTAATTTTTTTCCTCATCATTATCACATAACTTTATTATTATTAATGAATGACCTTGACATGCATTTATCATTATCTAAAGTCAATAGACCGTTCTATATATATATAATATCATACATTATATAATTTATAAATAAATATCGTACTCATATAGAGTTATAGACTTATTTTATAATTAAATGTAGATATACATGATGATAAAAGCAGTTTAATTCTATCGAATACACTGATATAGAATACATTTTAAGTAGCATAATATTTATACCTATAGGTATATAATTCATAGATATCGTAACTAATATTTACGCTGATTAT